>CM024955.1:16593554-16799427 GCA_014282245.1 Rhododendron simsii
TCGATCCCTGAATTAAATTTGGAGGTCATAATGAATGGAAGGTGAAATTCCTATTTTCCTACCGATCCAATAATCAAGAAATAATAGGAACGAAGAATAAACGATGAACACCAGAACATACGTGGAAAACCCTAAACGGGAAAAAACCACGGGAAAGAAATCATGCACTATAACTCATTGTACGGTTACAAACAAACCTATACTTACAACCTAGAATCGCTCTCGGTTGACCAAGGTTGATTGCCGAATCACTCGTTCACCGCACCCAGTGCTTGACTGCCGCTGCCTTGAATCGCTCAAGCCTTCCAATAACCTACGGAATCCACCGTCGGTATCTACCAGAAATCCACCAGAAGAACACTTTGATTAACAATCATAAAGTATGGAGAGGGCTCTTGGAATTAATTCGGAAGTTTGATGATCAAACGATCATATCTTTTTCCAAGGGGCAAACTAGAAATCTCCCTCAGACATTTCTCAGTTTTGGAGCAAGAGAGGAGATGCATTCATATATTCGGTAGCCTCGAAATTCCAAAAGACGCGCATATAAATAGATGCTGGAAAAACAGGAAGGTTGCTCGAGCACTGTATATAACCTGTCTTTGGGTTGCTTGGGCACTGTGACTGGAAAACCTTCCCATATTGCTCCGCATGTGATTTTTTCATTCCCTTTTCTAATATGGCTACCATATGCACGAAAACCTCTTGACAATTAATTTTCTTCCACGAGCCAATTGCCTTGACAATCTCCACCTTTCTTGATTCCCTTTTTTGATATAGCATAAGCATGAAATCCTCTTGAAAATTCATTTCCTTCCATGTCAATTTCCTAAGCAGTCTCTATCACACTCAATTACATAATATATTTGATTTCCTTCCACTTCCTAAACAGACACTCTAATAAATAAATTACAACGCGATAAAAGGGGATACAAATCAATGTGTTTTTGTCATGGGATTTGCCAAATAAAAAAGTGACTTACAGAAGGTAAAAAGAATTGGTCAAAGTTTTTCGTAAAACAAGATGTAGGCCTAACACCTAAGAACTTATTCCGATGAAGCCTCGAGCACATGAGCATCACTGCCATGATACCTGACAAAATCTGCGCTTTCTTTATCCGCCTTCTTGTTACCCTTTGCAGCTCTCACATAGGCAACATAGTGGCCACCCTGATCGTGGTCCCTAGATAAGCCGGAATTTGTACTCATCTGCGTCCAAGCACCTTTGGTTCATTATAAAGACGATAAATTAGCGCAGGAGTGCCATCTACAGTATTTCCGTGTTTGCAACTTGCAAGCTACAAGATTCTGTTTCTAAAACATAAATATGGTGGTACAGGTCGAACGAAACTCATAAAGCAGACAGACAAAGGGAAAAGCGAAAAACGAGTAGAAGATAAACAGATTGCACGATGAATAAAAGTAATGTCACGGAGATTGGATTATGGGATACTACGGCAAGGGAGCGTTCACTTCGAGTTTGGAAGCTGAGATATGGAGCGTACATAAAGGCTTGGAAATTATATTGGAGAGGAAACTAGAGAATGTCAAGATAGAATTGGATTCCCTCAATGCTGTGAACTTGATCAACGAAGGCAATCCAAACTTACACCCCCAAAGCGTGTTGATAAATGAAACCCATCATCTCATGGATCGGACCAACACCACAATTGGCCATACTTACCGAACAGCCAACCAGTGCGCAGATTATATTGCTCGATTGGGTGCTGAACAAGATGCCAACCTTGTATTCCTTATGGAAATGCCCATTGCTATAAGAGAGTTTGTGCTTAGAGATAGCCTGAACATTAGGCAAGTTCTAGACTAGACTTAGTAGCTATTTTACTTCCTTGCATGCTATGTTTAGTATGTTGATACGCTTGATGTGGTTCTTTGTTTCGTAAGTTTTTATGAATTTCCGTTTGACCCAAAAAAAAAAAAAGTAATGTCCCCCACCTTTAGACGCTGAAAGTGAGTTCAACAAAAGTTATCAATTGTTTTATATATGCAGAAGGTGATTGGGATATTCTAGAAATTTGTGAGGAAACTAGCTACCTAAATGCCTCGAATATCATTTTATATATGCTGACTACTAGATTCCTACACTTCTTTCAGAATATGTCAATAGTCGGATGTGTTAGAATTTTATTCACAAATATTTATTTATCACAAGAATTATATGGGTACACATAAACATAAAAACTCAATAAGTAGATATGAGAGAATTAATATACAAGTAATGAAAGGAGGAAAGATGTTGCTTCTGAAAATGAGAGTCATGTAGTCACTGTCTTAAGGCTGATATTCCTTCCCTCGTGAAGGTTCCACCGGATTGTACTAGCCCCAAGATTAAATCCAAGAGCTCACAAGCATTCCTCATCCGATGTTTACGACCATCGAGAGGTTTGAATGAGTCACGAAACGAGTTGCCCAACTCTATAGAAAGTAGTTTATGAATGAGAAAAATTCAAAATACCCCCCAACCTTTACACCGAAATTCAATTAGACTTCCAACGTTTTAAAAACTTCAATTTTACTCCCAACTTTATCATCTGTTAATCAAAATGCCCCCTTCTATCCGAATTACTAACGGATTACGTTAAAGGCTCCATTAAATAGTGTTCCGATCGAATTTCGATGATCCGAGCCGCTCACAACCAAGGAAGGTACTGACGGTTCCGAACTCGTCTTAGTATTTGCTCTAATGTTAACTCACTCGTGAAGCCATCAAACAAATTTATCTTCCACTTCCATAGCATTATCCAAGCATTTTGTTGTACCATACAATATTATACTTAGTAGTCATTAAAACCACCAAGTTCCAAAGAGGAGAAAATAAACCAAAAAAAAAAAAAATACAGTGTGGAAACAGAGGATTGCCTGAGCTCAGTAGCTAACAATGGCTGAAAACTCTTCTTTCCTCAGAGACTCAAGTGCCTTGCAATGAAATCCTCCACCGTCTGCCGGAACTCCTCGCTTCACAGTTTTTCTGCCGAACTATAACCCACTGTCACGGATGTACTTTTTCCGGCGACGTTCTGTCACCGACCACCTTAATTGGCGTTTAGATTCTTGTAAATCCTCAGAGTAACTCCTATCAATCCTCCTTTCCCCATAATTACAAATACACCCAATAATTGCATCTTTTCTCTCTAGACTTCATCAATAAACATGATTCTTAACATTTTTTTTTTCAACATACTCTTCACTGAAGTCAACATACTTTTCAACATACTCTGGCCGCAATGTTTTTGTAAGTGGCCGCAATTTTTGAGTGCATGGCTGCATTGTTTAAGTATATGACCGCAAGCTATTCCTGTGGGGCCGCTAGGTCTGACCTGATCCGTGATTGGTTTTCACGAGAACTGCATAACTTGCATTCTAATGTCCAAATATGGATTGTTACTTACACTAAAACTGTACAAGGGACGCCGGAGAGGGTTTGGGTCGATCAAATCTACCTCTAGATCTCCTGAAGATTGAGCGATGGTGGAGCAAGTCGGGAAAAAAATAACTGGTCATCGTGGCGGGCTAGCTGTCGGCGCAGACACTGTTACATGTTTCAAAAAGGTAGAAAAAAAGGAAACAAAAACTACTAATCCAGAAGTTTGGAGTTTGCAATAGAAAGGAAAGAAAAGTACAAGAAAAAGACAAAAGGGAAAAAAGAAAAAAGAAAGGACTTGTGATCACCCAGCCAGCAAAGGACTAGTTTGTTTGGTGTAATTAGTCTTAACCTTGGAATTAGAGGATTCAAAGGTTGGTGGTTTGGTTTTGCAGCAGCCGTTAAGGTGACCAATTATCTGATCACCCTCTTCCTCTATGGTTTCCAACCTCTTCTCATAACTGACAAGCCTCCTTTCCACCCTGAGAACACATGCAGGGGCTGCTTCTGCCGCTAATTGCCTAGTGCCGCCTTGTTGCCTCAACATTTCTCTCTCTCTCTCTCAACTAAACTCTTCTTGTGCTTTCTTGTGTCTATATTGTTGGATTAAGCATGAACTATGAAGGCCATTTATACAAGTACGAAAAGAACGAAACACATTACTTTTTTTTATTTTATAAAATAACTTAAGGTGTCCTGGCCTAGATAGCTTACGGGCACAGAGCACCTTAATGATATTATGGAAAGTAACTCAGACCATCTACTAATGGAGAGCCCATTTAAAAACGAGACAAGACCTGATATCAATTTATTTCACAAGAGTAGATCGATAGCACGTAAGCAAATTACTACCTGAAATCGAGGAGGAAGCAAACCTCTAACTCTCAAGCTTTGATCATCAGGCAACAATTGGTTTAAGAATCACAAGTACTTTTGAATTTTTATTCCACATTCTCCACCAAATATAGAACCAATTCTTACTTATCTTATCTTCACTTTTCTTAATTCCTTGATTCTTTTATATCTAGTGTTGTTCCATATCACACAAGGAATCATTAATTAATTTGTTGGTATACTACTATACTGTGAGGTATATCCTTTCTTTTTTATGTGAACAAAATGAATTTTTTGTAAACTTGATGTAAAAGTTGAAGAAGATAAAGGGAAAGGGAAAAAAAAAAAACATCTTTCTAAGTAAAGAAAGAAAGAAGGAAAGAAGTATCATTGCGTAACTATGCACCCAAGAAGAGAATATTGTTAGGAATCAGATGTTATAAAGAATCAACACTTGAAGTACATATCCCGTAATTTTTGGATGCTAATTAGATTCTTGCAAATCCATGGACAACCAAGTAGCCCCATCCCTTTTGTTTTCTTTTTACAAGAAATTAATCTTGTTATTAGTATACTCTTTATTAATGTTGCTCAATGCATGATAATGAAGAATATCTGTACAGTACTACAGTGGGATACTTATTATTAACATCAGTTCAAGTGTTCGACGTATACTTCTTTATTTTCGTAGCAGATATTGTTACGATAACCACAATTTTATATCATCTCCATTACCACTTTTTTCCTCTGTTGAAGGGCAGAGAAAATTTCATCGACCATAAAATCAAAAGCTGAAATCAATCCAATAAGAAAAAAATGCATTGAGCTAGATGGGTTGTCACATTACACATTTTAGAATGTGTAATGTGAAAAATAAAAAACAATGCAGGAAATGGATTGAATACCATGAGTCCGTAGCCATATGTACGTAACGTACTACAGCCCGACAACCGATGCAGCAGAAGCATTGTAAGTAGAGGAAAAATCTTAAATCATTACTCGGCGAAGATTAGTTTTATGACCTCCCAATCATATGTGTACAATGAGTGATCAACATTGCTATATATCCCAGTTTTTATACAGACATTGCAAATTGCAATTAAGATACACATTTAAATCAAGCAGATACTGAGAACAGAAAGATTCGTACTCAATGAGGTAGACGAAACAAAAAAAAAAAAAGGAATTCATATGTCTGGTGGAATACCATTGAAGCACATAGCAAATACTCAAATATAGTTGAAATACTACCAAATCTTGATGTTTACCCGATAGGAGCACGATCATTCTTATTGCTGAAAATGCCTCGACCATAGGTGGATTGGATCATCTCTACAAGAAGAGGAAATTGCAAAGCTCCGAACAAGGTTGCAGGAATACTAGCCAATGCGATAATAGGGACAAGAATCCATGCCTTATTATCTCTGTATACGAGATAGACTATGGCAACAGAGGCTACCATCGTGGATAAAATGGAGAGAAATAGGCTTGTGAGACCGATAATTAACCTAGTAGGTAAGGTATGTAGGAAATCTTCCTTTGCGTATCGAGAAGTGAGGATAAGTAAGAACATCAATGCGGAAGTTATGGATGAGAATAGGGCAACTGCATCAGATATGCCAAAAATTATGAATGCTTTTTGTTTTGAAAGTACCGGATGACCATTATCAGGGTTGTTTCCACCTGGCACTGTAATAGCAACTGTAAAAACCATAGTGGCAATAAGGGCAGCAACAATGGTGCATGATGTGGCTGTATCTTTCATCCAATGCTCAGCCTCCTTCATCAAATCTTGGTGTGTGTTATAAAATACTTCTGTTGGCGTCATTCCATCTGCGTTCCTTTCTTCTTTGTCACAAGGAGGTGTAAGTTTCTCCACTTCCTGTATCAAACACTTGATTAGGAATGAGAAACAAAGTTTCTACTTTTCAAAAGATCAATGATCAAAGGTTTTTAGGCTACTTTCTAGAGGATGTCAAAAAAAAATTATGAATTGGTGGTGGTTAAAATTGTGCATATATATATGGCCATAGTAAGATGCCATTCCAGTTTTGTAAAAAAGGAAGTTTTAGAAAAGGAAGGTAATTTTAAGTTCAAAAATCATATATTTACGCAAATAATTTTTTTACCAATATAGATCTTATTTGATAGATCTCATTGACATCTTTTAAACAGTGCAAGAAAAATTAAAAAATCATTTTTCATTTTCATTATATTTGAATTTGAAATTACTTTCTTTTTGAAAAATAGGATTTAAAAAGAAAGCTGAACGCCCCCTAACATTTACTTCCTCCGTCCTATAATATTTGTCTTGTCCGCATAATGAGGACGTAAAATTAATACAATTTTTGTAAAAAAAAATCAATTTTTTTTCAACAATTCACTAGATATTGATGAGTTCTTTTAATTTATGACAAAAAAAATTGAATTTTTTCTTGAAAGAAGTGCATTAATTTTAAGTCCTCATTTGTGGACCGAACAAATATTTTGAGACAGAGGTAGTATAAAACAAACTATTATGTCCTTGCTAGATTGTTTTACTGCAACAGATAACTCATCTCAGCTCCTGAGGCATGCCTTGTTGAAAAGTAAGCTTGGTTGAGATATATCCCAGCAGCCTTTGAAGGCAAGTGGGCATCCAAGTTGATAGCAAAAGCATGTGTGAAATTAAAGGCTGGGAAGAAAAAGTCTCCAAGTATGGGCCGGCTTGGAATAGTTATACTATATGTCTATAAATGGATGCTTTGACAGTGTTTAAATGTGTGGGAAAAAGAGTGAGAGAGAGAGAGAGAGAGCAGAGAGGAATAGTGAATCAGAGAGCCCCTGCAGGAGACTCCCGCCACCAGTGGGTGGGATGTGAGAAAATAGAGATGTGAGGTGTGAGTGTGAAGTGTAATTTTGTAAATGTATTTGTGCTAGAAATCAATAAAGTTGACATTGTATAGTGCACGAATTTGTGTCGCTTCTGCTTTCCAACATGCCTGACCAAATGGGGGAGCTAATGCATGCCACAACCTAAATGATATAGGCATTTTAAGTGTTACTACTACTACTACTACATTGGCCTTCGGTTGTTCAAAGTGGTTAACTTTTATCATTCATTTCTATTTTTTACCAGTGGGGGGATTGAGGTTCTTTTTCCAACTAACCAATCGTCGCAATCACATTAGGCTATGCCAATACTTTCGTAAGTGGTGATAATGGCGGCGTGCAGGTGTAAAATCGAGGAGTCCAATTGAACATATACTGGATTAAGTCCTAAAATTAACATTAATATACAGGGCCTAGCCCAAAAACACTGTAAAATTTATTTAGGATATATGCAAGAAACAAAGAGAGCAAATTAAGAGTCAAAGGGGCTTTATATATACAGATCGTATATGGTGCATGGAACCTGCAGTATTATGATTTCTTGGAAGTGGATATGCCAATAGAAGTACTGTAGGTGTTATGCACACATGCGTAATACAAAGGGAAAATGGGCTCAGAACGTGTTTTAATAATTAATACCTTTTAAGGACATGCTAAGAACATTTGGTAATGAACAAAATGTTATTGGCGGGTATTAATTATCAAAACATATCATTGGCCGCTGATGAAGCGGTTTTTAGTCACCTCGAGAGGAGGGGTTCCCCAACCGCCCATCTAATCCTCCAGCGGATGAAACGGCTTTCGGCGTGCTCGATTAACGACCTGCAAAACAAACACGGTAAACTATAGGCACCGGCGTGGCTGTTGCTATCGCCCCTCCGATGCCTAAGTCAGTCGAGATATGGAGAGAATGGACTGAGTATGAGTTCCGTATTGTTTATTTTTGCATACCTTTATAAGGTGAAGGTGTGATCTTTATATAGGCATTTTGGAAGGAATCCCTTAGGACCAGGACTCTTAAGTCTCATCCGCTCGTGGCGGGTATAGATAGGTGTTGGAGTGTCCTCCTCACCTTAGGACTCCCCTAATCCTTATTAGGTTTGAAGAGTCGCTTCACCTTTGGACTCTTGTACTTGCTCGTCAGGTTAAGAGTCCTTACGGTGCTGGACCTCTTGGGCTCATCCGTACATAACGGGAATAGATAGGTGTTGGAGTGTCCTCCTCACCTTAGGACTCCCCTGATCCTTATCAGGTTTGAGGAGTCCCATAGACTGTATGAACTTCTGTTGTGGAGTGTTTTATAAGTCTCTAGCTGTAGGTTTGTCATTTTTGCCGAGCTCACCTAGTGAGCTGAGCTCGGTATTTTTCTATGAGTTGTGCTCATGAGCTGACCTCTGTCCTTGAGCTAGTTTAATAGAATTTGGCTCTTATAGGCTAGATTCCATGTTCTTGAGATTCTAGCTTGAGCTCTTAGGGCTGTGCTGGTGAGCTTCTTTGGCTTGGGCTGACCTTTGCCCTTGGGCTGGTCCTCTGAGCTCAACTCTTCAAGCTAAGCTCCATATCGCTAGGACCCCTACATGGCCCTTCGTGTTGAGCTAGGCATCTTGGTCTGGGCTGACCTTGGGAGGTTATTTTATACTTATCAGTAACTCCTCTGTTTCTGAGTAAGAACATAAGTAAAAACAAGGAAACACTATTTGTTTTGGAGTCAATGACCATGCCGGTCTATCCTGTGTATCATGTGTGATTTTCATCAGGTTGCGATGTACATAGTCATTGCTTGTTTCAGGGGAATTTTGTAGACCCTTAGTCCTATGATCACATTATCTTGTTTGACCTGATTGAACAGCTTTGCTGGCCGGCCTTGCTGGATAGCAAACCGATGAGAATGTTCAAGGGAATGAACAGAGCGCACCCTTTTACTTTGATCTACACCCATCTATAGTAGTTGTTTTAACCTTGGGGGTGTCTTCCTTTAGCATTGCTGAGCAGCAATACTGGTGGCAGAGCAAAGAAATATATATATTTTTGATGTTCGAGGGAGATAAGCTTTAGTAAAGCCTGCTCTTGCTCTAGAGCTTTACATTAGCTCTGTCCTTTGCTAGTTCCCTTACGAATACCTTGGAATAGCTCAGATGTGAGGGTACTAATTTATTTCAGGTACACCCCCAATCCTTTGAGCATAGAGTTGTTGAAAAACAACCTGGCACTTGTGAGTTTGTGTCCTCTTAGGACTAATCTTGTGTTGATATTTTGCCTTAGAGTTTGGCACATCAATAGCTTTTCGGCCGAGCAGGCTTGTAGGCCACTTCCCTCGGACTTGCTTTTCAAAGCTTTTCGAGCTCTGGCCGAGTGGGTCTGTTGGCCACGTCCCTTGGACTTTTAGCCTCTTGGGACTCTTTTATGCTTTTAATAAGCAATGGTGTGAGTGGCTTATGGGCCACTTTTTGAATATTATAGTCTAGAGCACTTTGAGCTCTGACTCTTCAAGGCTCATTTGATAAGCCCTAGAACGGCGAGTGGCCTCAAGATTGCTAAGTGTCAATGTTTGGCTTAGCGTGGTTATTCTACGCCTTAGCATGAAGTTTGCTCATGCCTTAGCATGGAACTTGGAATAGTACCTCATTCTTTTAGCATGAGGTTTGCTCACGCCTTATGCCTTTAGCATAAGGTTTGCTCGTGCCTTAGCATGAGACTTGGAATAATACCTTATGCCTTTAGCATGAGGTTTGCTCACGCCTTAGAATGAGAGTTGGAATAGTACCTCATGCTTTTAGCACGAGGTTTGCTCACGCCTTATGCCTTTAGCATAAGGTTTGCTCATGCCTTAGCATGAGACTTGGAATAGTACCTCATGCTTTTAGCATGAGGTTTGCTCACGCCTTACCATGAGACTTGGAATAGCGCCTCATGCTTTTAGCACGAGGTTTGCTCATGCCTTAGCACGAGACTTGGAATAATACCTTATGCTTTTAGCACGGGTTTTGCTCACGCCTTAGCATGAGGTTTATATCAATGCTCATCTCATGCCTTTAGCTTGAGACCTGGACCAACATCTCATGCCTTTAGCTTGAGGTTTCCCATAGTTTTCATTTTTCACGATGTCATTAGCTGGTCCAAGATCTTTTAGATTTACCGGGTCAGCAACTGAGTTCGGGTCTTCACGTACTGAGCAGCTGTGCGCTTTTGCTGACTCAGAACCTTTCTGAGATTTTATTTCAACTCGGGTTTGTTAGTCCACTAGGCGTCCTTGGCTGGCCTTAGAGGTATCGAATTATTAATTGAACTCGGGTTTATTAGTCCAAAGCTCTTTTGGTCTGGGCTGAGGAGGCTTGTAGGCTACACTCTCAGATTTTTAGCTTGAGCTCCGTAAGCTCAAGCCCTTCAACACCTACGTTGGGGCTGGATCAAGAGAACGTGTCAACACTTTTGAAATTATATGTCGGTCTGAGCTCAACGAGCTTTGACTCTTTTATAATCAATATGTTGTATAGCCTTAGCTACGTCTTTTGAGCATGGAAATTTTTCTTGAGCTCTTTTTATTGCATAGCTGTGCTACGTCGTTTGAGCTTGGAAATTTTCCTAAGCTCTTTTTATTGCATAGCCTTAGCTACGTCTTTTGAGAGTGGAAATTTTTCTTGAGCTCCTTTTATTGCATAGCTGTGCTACGTCGTTTGAACTTGGAAATTTTCCTAAGCTCTTTTTATTGCATAGCCTTAGCTACGTCTTTTGAGTGTGGAAATTTTTCTTGAGCTCCTTTTATTGCATAGCCTTAGCTACGTCGTTTGAGCTTGGAAATTTTTTCTGAGCTCTTTTTATTGCATAGCCTTAGCTATGTCTTTTGAGCGTGGAAATTTTTCTTGAGCTCCTTTTATTGCATAGCTTGCTACGTCGTTTGAGATTGGAAATTTTCCTAAGCTCTTTTTATTGCATAGCCTTAGCTACGCCTTTTGAGCATGGAAATTTTTCTTGAGCTCCTTTTATTGCATAGCCTTAGCTACGTCGTTTGAGCTTAGAAATTTTTCCTGAGCTCCTTTTATTGCATAGTTGTGCTACGCAAAGCTGATACATCAACCCTTGGGTTGAGCTTGGCTCTTGTTAGAGCTGTGAGGTTCAAGCTATGTGAGGTTTTTTAAGTTGGCTGGCTTTTTAAGAGGTTAGGTTTTCCATATCTGTTCCCTTGTAGGGTCAACTTTTCTGGAAAAGAGATCCTCTGCTCAGAGGTTTCTCAATCTGACCAAGGTACTATGATACTTGGCCATTATCATCCCCTTTTGCTTTAGGACTCTTAATCCCTTTAGGATAATGTCCATGATTAGCATATGGGTTATCTTGCTTATCTTGTAAAATCTTTTAAGCATAACTCGTAGGATTTTTCTTGGAAGTGACTTGTTTGTGTCTTTAGATACGTATATCGAGCTGGCTCTCTTGTGATCGAACTAGTTCAGTGTGTTGAGTTGCACTGTGGTGCTTGCTATGCTTGTCCCTTGGGATGAGTTGGTCAGGTTTGTACTCAGCTTCAACTATTCCCCTATTTCTTTAGACCTGGTCAGGTCAGGAAAAAGGAAACACTGGATAGGGTGATTACCTTCCGTACTTTTATCTGGCACATCGAATGCGAGCAACATGAGTCATTTTTGGGCATGTAGCCTCATTGCAACTATTGGTTGTAACCTTGGGCAACCCTATCCCTTAGGATTGTCTTTACTTGGACTTTTATTGCTGAGTCGAACATGATGATCTGCTTGGCCTAACTAAGCCATGCTTAGGGTGACCATGTCCCATAGGACTTTTAGTTGAGTTCCTCTGTCATGTGTTATTTTGTTGGCTGAGCTTATCTCTTAAGATTAGCTAGCCTTAAATCTTTATCCCTTGGGGTTGTTGACGGGCTAGGTTCTGTTGTCCAATTGGGGTACTCGTCTTGAGGTACTCTCCTGGGTTATCCCTTAGGATATTTTATGTTTGTCACCTCTCGTAGGAGGTGTTTCAGCCACCTTAGATGATCAAGATCCTTTGTTGGATTAACTTGGTGGTCCACATAGCTGGGCTGATGATGGCACCATGTCAATCCTCGAAGATGATCAGATGACGTTGCCTTTCATGCTCAGCTCTCTGTACGAGCCTGATCTCTTTTATGTATATTTCCTTAGAATTTTCATGTTTTTCGTAGAGGTGATGTACTCATTCACTGCTATTGTCGTGACAATTTTGCACTTGCAATTGTTCTATGGAGAAAATCATGTGCTTTAGCAGCTATGTTCTTCCGAGCAGACCTTGGTTGCTCAATCTGACTTTTCGCTTAGTCTAATTTTAGGGTCTTGAGGTATGACTGAGCAGGCTTGCTAGTCATGCTTAAGTTTCTAACACTTACGTAGCTTTTGACTTTTGGCTGAGGTGCGCGGGCTGTGCCCAATTTTTTCAGTATTTAATTCCTTTGGGATTGGGCTTTACCCATTGGTTGTCCAAGCTCCATAAGCTTTTTATGACTGGGTAAGCTTTGTCGGTTGAGCTTAGGCTTGCTTCCAAAGCTCTTTAAGCTTTTGAGCTAGCCATACTTCTTACTCCCCCAAGTGTTAAGGTGTTGGAAAAATAGCTTAACACTTGTTGATTGTGTAATTGTTTCCTGTGGGCCATTGGCCCTATGACTGGTTGCCTCTTTTACCTCTTAAGGACTGCCGTCGTTCAGTACGCATTTGGATTTATCATGACGTTAGAGCGAAGAGCTGTCGAGAGCCGTGGCCCAATTTTGCTTTGTCAAGCATGGGGAGTGCTATTTGTTTGAGCTTTGAAGGCTATGCTATGTCTGTGAACTTGAAAATTTTCCCAAGCCTTTTTTACTGCATAGTTGTGCTACGTCTATGACCTTCAAAATTTTCCTACCGCATAGCTGTAGTACGTCTATAAGCTTGAAAATTTTGTGTGCGCGCTTCCCCTTAGTGTAACAGAAGAAGCTTGGCACACGATCTCATTTGGTATTACTTGAAGAGGTATTAAAGATTTGTACGTCTCTTAATGATCCACTGGGTACGTGGAACCATTGAACGTCACCATCTGCAGCATCTCGAACTCCCTTGGGAGCGGGGGCCTTATTATTTTGGCTGTGAAAGGAGAGTCGGTGACTTGGATTAGCTTTTCCACAGTAGTGGTAGCTTTCCCTTTAACTTGTTTAATCAGCCCCTCGATTTGGGTTTACCTCCATAGAAGGGTGATAAACCAGCTTTGTCATTAGCTCCGACCTCACCCTCTTGTTGGATCTCTACTGTCTTATTTATAGGCATTCTGATAGGAGGTTGAGTCCTTGTAGGATTGTATCTCGTTGATGCTGGATTACCTCTTTGAGGTTTTGAGGGATCCCGCCTTAGCTAGGAATCCTAATCTACCCCTGATTACGTATATCAGATATGTTTTATACTTATCTTGTTGGTGGAGTCCTTTATCCCTTAGGATTTGGGTCATTCTTTATCCCGTTGGGATATCTTTATCGGAGGGATATCTTTATCGGAACAAGTATTATGCAAGAATAATATTACGAATATTATTCTTACTCGTATAACTAAGGTCCAGAGCTAGCCGTTAGACCATATGACAGCTTCGTCTAAAGAGTGGAGCTGACCTGCTCTGATTCTCCTTCAAGTGGATTTCCTAGAGAGGTCCAGATAAGGCTGATTTATACTCCTCAGATCTGTGGTTCTTGTAGTGTTGACCTTCTCTGGTCTACCATACTTATTAAAGGGCTTCTTAGGAGAGATTTTTGATCTCTCTAGATGTGGCTCAATCGCCACTTTTCGGGATTGGGGTTACCATCCCTCTCATGTTCTCCAGATGGACTTTCGTCTAAATTAGCGAGTTATTTGTTCAACTCCCCATTCATTCTTGTCGCGTCCATTAACCCTTGGGTTAAAACTTGCAGTTGATCTTGTAAGGGTTCGATTACTCCTTGCATAGTATCAACTTGTTTCTATTAGGCGGCGTTCGCCGCTAGATCGAATCACCGTGGGTGAGGTGAATTTCTGGAGGCGATGGAGCATGACTCTTTAAAGTCGTTAATCGAGTATCCATTGTGGAAATCGTTCACCGTGAAGGGTTGAGAGTGATATCTCGTTTCCCACAGACGGCGCCAGCTGATGAAACGGTTTTTAGTCACCTAGAGAGGAGGGGTTCCCCAACCGCCCATCTGATCCTCAAGCGGATGAAACGGCTTTCGGCGTGCTCGATTAACGACCTACAAAACAAACACGGTAAACTATGGGCACCGGCGTGGCTATCGCCATCGCCCCTCCGATGCCTAAGTTAGTCGAGATATGGAGAGAATGGACTGAGTATGAGTTCCGTATTGTTTATTTTTGCATACCTTTAGGAGGTGGAAGTATGATCTTTATATAGGCATTTTGGAAGGAATCCCTTGGGACCGGGACTCTTAAGTCTCATCCGCTCGTGGCGGGTATAGATAGGTGTTGGAGTGTCCTCCCCACCTTAGGACTCCCCTAATCCTTATTAGGTTTGAGGAGTCGCTTCACCTTTGGACTCTTGTACTTGCTCGTCAGGTTAAGAGTCCTTACGGTGCTGGACCTCTTAGGCTCATTCGTACATAACGGGAATAGATAGGTGTTGGAGTGTCCTCCTCACCTTAGGACTCCCCTGATCCTTATCAGGTTTGAGGAGTCCCATAGACTGCATGAACTTCTGTTGTGGAGTGTTTTACAAGTCTCTGGCTGCAGGTTTGTCATTTTTGCCGAGCTCACCTGATGAGCTGAGCTCGGTATTTTTCTATGAGCTGTGCTCGTGAGCTGGCCTCTGTCCTTGAGCTAGTTTAATAGAATCTGGCTCTTATAGGCTAGATTCCATGTTCTTGAGATTCTAGCTTGAGCTCTTAGGGCTGTGCTGGTGAGCTTTTTTGGCTTGGGCTGACCTTTGCCCTTGGGCTGGTCCTCTGAGCTCAGCTCTTTAAGCTAAGCCCCATATCGCTAGGACCCCTACATGGCCGTTCGTGTTGAGCTAGGCATCCTGGTCTGGGCTGACCTTGGGAGGTTATTTTATACTTATTAGCGGCCTTTTAAGGACATGCTAAGAACATTTGGTAATGAACAAAATGTCCTTGGCGGGTATTAATTATCAAAACATGTCATTGGACAAGTGGTGCTGACGTGGCGACCCCATGTCGCTCGCGTGGAGCTGACGTGGCACCACGTGTCGCCCACATGGGGCCCCGTGTAGCCCGCGTGGCGCGAAACAAATATTGCTCCTCCTAGGAATCGAACCTCATGACCTCCTGCACTTGCACGCACGTGTGAATCAGCTAAGCTAGCAAAGCACTTGTCTTACTTGAAGCACCAACTAATATTTATACTATACTCCGGTTTATAGTAACAATTATTGAAAATTCGCTTTAGTCCAATTTTTAGTAACGGTTATTAGAAACCGTCGCTATAGTCCAGTTTTTAGTAACGGTTATTAAAAACCGTCGCTATAGTCTTGTAATCTGGTAATGGTTGCATGAAAACTGTCGCTATAGTCCTATTTGTAGTAACGTGTTGCAAAGCCGTTACTATACACCATCTATACCGATGGTTTTTCCAAGCGTTACTAAAAAAACCGTTGGGAGATCCCATATTTCTTGTAGTGATCCTTGTGTTCATCGTTTATTGTTTTTTGATTCCTTTTATTTTGCTTATTGAGTATTCGGATAGCAAAAAAGGATTTTTCAGCTTCTGCTTACTTCGTTTGGGTATTTTGTTCATGGCTTGCTTTCATTTTCGTTTCTCCTATTGGCAATTATTTATCGAAAATTAGTAAAAAAATTATTTCATCATTCGAAAGAACTATTTCATCTTAATTTCTCTGTTCTCTCCGATTAAGACAAAGTTCAAATTAGAAAAAACTTGGATGCTCCTAGAAAACTATTTGTTGTTATATAGGTGGAATGTAAAGCAACTGGCATCTAATGACAGATTAGAGAAACAACAAAAAAGAAGTGACCCCATATTAGATTTTGAGTGCAGCGCCCCAAAATTAAATACTCAACCAGCATCTACATAATTTGCTGAATAAGTTGAGAAGGATGTATGAAAAGATCAGATCAATCGTTGTATGTAACTGTTCTTTTATTGCAAATTTAGTTCACCACATACATGGCAGGTAGGATATCATGATGCACTCATCAGATTTTCATTGACATATATACGTACTAAAAGAAAATATGAAAGCAATCATGAGCGTCCAACCCAAGTGGTACTGCTATAAAAGTCTAGTCATAGTCATAGAAAAGCATTTCTCGATCAATTAGTAGATTGTTTTTTCTTTAAATTTCCAATCGAAGTGGTGCGGAAGTAGAAAACTGACCTTAAACCATTGCAATTCTCGCTGCATCTGTAGAACTGCAACAGGGACACTGGCTTTGAGATTGATTAGTTGCTCACGTCGGAGAAGTGCAACCATATGCAAACCATGGTTCAACAACCTGTCCTTCCAAGGTATTGATCTTATTAATTCAGCACCAACATCCATTTGATATATGAGGTTGAACACACGTTCACGACGCCACAAAATCGCTTCTAGGAATATGAATCGGTCACTGTCCGCATTCCAAAAATGAATTGCCGCAGGAAATGACAGAACAATCTGTTCAACAATTTCAGGTATTCCCAAACGTGTTGCGTCTTGCATTGCTGGCTTAAATATGCATACCACTTTTGACAATTTTAATTTTGCAATTTTCGTGCATAAGACTTTGAGTAGCTCAAGTGCATGATGATGTCTCAGTTTTTTTTTCTCGGATGCATTTGATATGCGGCACTGTAAAATCATCAACTTTTTGAGAATGCAATAACATACTTTGAATCAATTATGAATGCTAGTCTCGTTTTTATGATTACTCGGTTGTCAAGCCAGCTTACGTGCATCTTCGACTAATTTTTAGGAACCAATCCCATCGTCCATGATTTGAACGTCAAGAAGGTGATAGCACTTGGAAGGTATTGAACCTAATCATATCTCTTAGTTAAAAGGGATTAACATGTCTAAGTGGAAGACCACTAGCCAGGCCGAACTCCTTGGGGTTGAATGAATACTAGTCTTCCTTTACCATGCAATACTATCATTGATGTTAAATGGTATGTATATTCACAGCATCAAACCTTACCAAGTTTTTCGGCGACTTCCCAAAACATAAAGTGCAATCTTTGCCTCACTGCACAATAAGAGTCAAGTACGCAATGGATTACATGTTTACTTCTAACCGAATTCTTTTTTTTTTTTTTTTTGAACGGCAAAACAATTTCATTAATCTTTGAAGATGTACAAAGACTAAAAGAGCAAGGAGAACGGCAAAAAGTTTCCAGTCGAAGACCCAATCCTTTGATTGGCAAGACACCAACCAAGGCAACGCCTAAGGGGGCTAGCCCATACACCTAATGGCTAATGCTTTGTTTGTATTGCTTTTTGAAAAAAAATTCTCAACTCCAAAACCACTCATTACCCCTACTTCTAATCACTATTCACCCTTATTTTCAATCATTATTCTCATTTCTCTCTCTAATTATTACATCTACTTCTAATCATTATTCTCATTTCTCTACCCACTTATAACCCTACAAAATTTCTCAAAAACTCATTCAAACACAACATAAATGCCTAAAAGCCCAGACAAATGGGAAAACCCAACAATTAAAACCAAAGGGGCAAAGCCCAACAATTAAATGGCCTCAAAGCCTAGAATAGATGGGACAAGCCCAAATTAGTTAAGCCCAAAACAAAACCTTAACAACTGCCACTTCTAACCAAATTCAACATGTACTCGTACGTCTTATAACTTGTGTTTTAAAGTTTTCGCGAGCAACAAGCTTTCCACTTCCACATTTACGAAATCAACCTTTTATATATAGCTCAAGTATCTCCCATAAAAAACAAATTAGCTTATGTACATGGTAAATAAAGGTATTCAATTTTGAGGTTCTATAATTGTTGCTTTTTTTTTTTTTTTTTTTGTGAAATTCCTAATTGTTTTCTTGAGTTATTTGATATGAGTAATAGATCCCAACTTTCCCCCATCAAAGAAAGATCTTGCCCACCTAGTATTTCACATGATTTTTGCATGTGTGCGCACTTTGAAATTGTTACTTATTAATTAGTATAAACAGTTAACACTCATAAATTTATATATCATAGATCATCTTTGTTGCCTATTAGCGCTTTCGACAACTATTATAGTTGTAAGGATGGAAGATATCATCTTTACAACAATTATGCATATTTAATTTCTCCCAATTTCTCCATTTAATCTCTTCTGATTATTTGACACTAATTAATTATTACTATTTTCTTGGCTTCAGAAAAAAAAAAAAGAAAGTAGGTATTGTCATAGCCAAACCAGAGATGCAGTAATTGGCAGGACAGTCAATGTCTCCTCTTCTGCCTCCTCCATTATGACGATTTGCAATGCTCTCTGATTTGATTGGAATTCCTACATGTGATGCAAACATAAAAATAAAGAGTTAGGTCAATGATGCTAAAGTGCATTTCGAGCTTTAATTTTATAAATTAATAAGCTTAGATTTGCTGTGGAGGATACGTATACATCTTCCCCATCATTTGGGCGAATCGTCCATTACAATCTTGAAATTAGCGTTAAGTACACCCAACTAACTTAAATGTTTTCTTTTTCCGTCAATTGATAGAAGATATCATTTTTACATCAGATATGAAGTACAGAGTACAAATCCGGGACACTACATCTGTAACACCCTGAATTTTAGGACAATTTTTTTTGAAAAAAATTAAATATTTTATTGAATTGTTTTTATAAATATATTTGTTTTCGTTAATTGATAAACCTAAACCTAGATTTTCTAGAAAACCCTAATCAAATCTTCTTTTCTCCTTCTCTAAGACTTTGAATCTAGAAAAAGATATGGAGAGTACCATTGACAATAAACCCTAAACCTAGCTAGGATTTTACCTAAGATTTGCCATGATCTCCCATGGATTGGGGAGCAAGAAAAACCTTAAGTGCATGTGAGTGTGTGTGTGCCGTGTGTGTGGCCGAGAGTGAGAGAAAAATCACTTCTAGTTGGTTTAAGTACATAGTATTTTTTGGCCAACTTGTTCCATCATATAGGCTCCGTTTGTTTGAATGTAAAATGTTTTTGGGTAAAAATTTTACCCATTTTCCGCCGTTTGGCTAGAAAAATGAGGAGGGAAATATTTTCAAAGTAAAACATTTTACATCAATGAGGTGAAATTGTTTTCATTTACTTTTGTCGGTAATTCATTTTACATCAACTGACTCCAACGGGTAAACCTCCACGGTCAACATGGAGTTCCGGAAGAATATCCTCGTGTACGACTCCGCAACCACGGCCGCCACCCCTAGCTCGCGGGAGGAGCCCCAACTGAAGTTGTCGCCAATGATGAGGATGGAGTACTTGGAGATGGTCTCGTCGGGGGTGATGAATCGGGTTGGGTATTCGGTGGCGGGGAGCCCGATGAGGGTGTAGGAACCGAGTTTCTTGTACTCGTCTTGGTTGGAGGGGACTAGGGTAAGGTATTCAGCGGGGATGATTTGCTCGGTGTCGATGTTGTCGTCGACGACATACTAGAGGCCGTGGAAGGTGGTGGTGGTGGGGGTATGGGGTGTGGGGGCGGAGGAGGAGGTGGTGGCAACGCAGAGGGCAGGGCCAGGCGGCCAGCTTAGGGCAAAGGTAGGAGAAGCCTGCGCTTCCGGCCTCCAAAAAAAGTTCAAATTGAGGATCCAATGAGGGATCCCGCACGGGTTTACCATGCGGGACTCCCTTTCCCGATCGAATTGCGATGATCCGAGCCGCTCAATGTGTTCAGAACGTGATTTTAAGGGTCCTCGCGAGAAATCAGCAAAAAAAATGATCGGGAAGGGCTTGATCCGAGCAGTTTTTTACTGAACCGTTCAATAAAAAATTGTTCAGATCAAGCCCTTCCCGATCATTTTTTTTGCTGATTTCTCGTGGGTACCCTTAAAATCATGTTTTGATCACTTTGAGCGGCTCGGATCGTAACAATTCGGTCAGGAAATGGGAGTTCCGCACGGTAAGCCAGTGCGGGATCCCTTACGGGAACCGGACTATATATATATATGTATGTATGTATATGTATGTATATATGGTTCCAAAAAAAATTGCACTAGTCTTCTTTACACAAAATACGCCAAATTGAAATTTAGGAGCAACAAAATAGGCATAAACGGTGGAATTACTCATTAGAAACACTAAGGCGTTAAAAAAAAATCATAATAAGGGACGGCCAGAAAAATATATTGCGCCGATCCAAAAAAGAAGAAGAAAGAAATGCAGTAAGCTGCAAACGCTTCATGCTTCATGCTTGAGGAGTCGGAGGGAAGGGAAGACAACGACCGATGACTGTGGATGAAAAATACTTGCATACGGAATTCCTTAATCAAAAATTATCTTCGGTCAACCATGTCTCAAGAAAGATTAAATGGATTGTCTATATTGTCTATCAAGAAGGAGTTGGTGAAGCAGCTTGACTATGGAGACTTAATTGGTACATTTACAGCAAAAAATGCGAGAAGACTAATTTTCAAATAATGGATTTTGAGATATTGTAATAGTTGCATTATTTTTTTTTGGGATAATTATATATATATATATATATGTTTCTATTTTATAATGTTAAATCTTTTGTAATGGTTTTTTTCACGAGACTCTTTGTAGACCACTTTTGTATGAAAAATATATAGAGGCCTTATTCAAGAGGTTCACTTCCGGTCTCCTAAAAATATGAGCCGGCCTTGGCGGAGGGTTAGGGGTGGAGATAGAGAGGAGGAGGGGAGGGCTTTGGAGGGGGAGATGTGGGGAAACGGTGGAGTGGGTATGTATGTGCGGATGGAAGAAGAGGCCGCCATTGATGAAAGCTTTGAGGAAGTGAGGAAGTCGAAGCGTGGGACTCTGCTTTTGGTCGATGTGTAGAAATAGGAGGAAGCACCCATCCGGTTTGCTTCTTCCAATCTAGGTTTTGAAAAATATATTTTATGTGTCAATTAAAGGGAAATAAAAGTTTGAAATTTTTTTTTTAAAAAATATTTTACATTGTAAAACATTTTATATCGAAACAAACGGAGCCTTAGATTCTTTAATGAGTAAACGTGATGTAATTCGTTGTGTTTTTATTTTGTCCGTACCATATAAACAATAAAGGGTCTATACTTCACAGCCTTGATGATTTAACAATAAAGGGTCTATCTCTTGTTTTTATCAATCAAAAAGAAAATGAGACTGTACGTCTTATTTAACGGAGGTGCCGTAAATGAGCTGCTTACAGAACCAACCAACTACAGTTATTCAAAAGTGCTATGAATGGTCTGGATTCTAATGAAACTTTTCCGCAAAAAAGTTTAACTCTTCTCCGGAAAAGTTTCATTAACATCCCGATCGTCCAAAACACTTTTGGACAGTCACGATTGAGTACTGTAAACAAGTGTTTACAGCACCTCCGTAAACAAGATTTTCTTAAAGAAAATTATCGATCTTTGGAAAATAAAGGGTTCATCTCTTAAGTCAAATTATAAGTGGTTTACCAAATTATAGCAAGTAAAAGATTTATAGAAAGATAACTTAAGGGTTCATCTCGGGCTTGTTTGATAAACTAAATTCAGCACTTAATACTGAATCAATTAAGTAATAAGTGATTCAGTAGGTTTGATAACCACATTTTACATTGCTTAACAAATTAAATACCACTTAAAATATAGGCCAAAAAGTTGAAAAAAATTAAGTAGCTTTAAGCTACTTAATTCTTGCTGAATTTTTGTATACTTACATTCAACAATCATACCACCACCACAATCACTCCCACCGACACCGCCACCACTCCACCACCGCCGCCACCACCACCACTCCTCCTCCACCACCACCACCTCCACCACTCCACCGCCACCACCACTCATCCACCACCACCACCATCACCACCTCCACTACCACCACTCCTCCACCACAACATCACCACTACTAGCTTCACCACCACTCCACCACCACCACCAACTCCACCACCACCACCACCACATCACCACCACCACCACCACCACTCCACCACCTCCACTACCACCACTCCTCCTCCACCACTCCACCACCACCTCCTCCACCACTCCACCATCACCACCCCTTCTTCCACTACCACCACCACCACTGCTCCACCACTACCATCACCACCACCAGCTCCACTACTCCACCACCACCACCACTCCTACCACCACCTCCACCACTCCACCACTCCACCAACATCATCACAATTATCACCACCACCGCCACTCCACCACCGCCACCATCACTACACCACCACCACCACCACTACTAGCACTACACCACCACTCCTACCACCTCCACCACTCCATCACCATTACCAAAAGTATATTGTGACCGTTAGTAAATTAAGAGATAATTGGAATAAAATTAATTCATCATTTTTTTAATTAGGTACTTAATATATTTATCAAACAGCTTTTCAGCTTAAAAATTTCAGCATTCAGTTTTCAGTACTTAATTTTTCAGCTTTCAGCTTTCAGTTTTCAATTTTATCAAATAGCCCCTAATTATAAGTAGTTTACTATACCAAGTACGCTCTCCATCTCAAAATATTTGTCCAGTCCGCAAAATGAGAACTAAAAAATAATGCATTTCTTTGAAGAAAAAATTTAAACTTTTTTCATAAATTAAAAAAAGTCGTCGATATCTAATGAATTGCTGGGAAAAAATGAATTTTTCTTGCAAAAATTATATTATTTTTACGTCATCGTTTTGCAGACCGGACAAACATTTGAGACCGAGAAAGTAAAAAATTTATACAAAGCTAACTTTTCGTTTTGTTTTTTCAACTTCAGAGTGGGTATGTTAATAGAACAGAAACATGAGAGATAGGGATAGAAGAGACTAACCCAAATAAATTAAATTGTGCCAGAAGTTGAAGGAATTTCCACTAGGGAACGAAGAGCCCTTTTTGACAAGTATATCAAAAAGAGGGCGTTCCCCGCTTGCCAGCTCAGGTTTTCGCTCAAGCAAAGTTAAAGCAATGTCTGTAGAAAGCATTGTAATATCATTTTTTAGTGTATAGTATCTTAAAAGTGATATAGTTGTCGGTAAGTATTCTACATCTAAAATACTTACCACTTCATATGAAATACTTATCACTGTATCTGGAATACTTATCACAAGTCACTTTTGGGATATCATACATCAAAATACTTTGGTGCATGTACCATAGAAAAATTCCTCCAACCAATATGCCTAGCTAATTTTACACATGCCTGCCAGGTGGATGATTATTTGTTATCGCTTTCAAGAAATTGGAAGGTCTCTCTCTCTCTGTAGACTTTCTCTCTGCCTTCAAATTTCTAGGGTTTCCTACCTGGGGGGGAGGCGCCGCCTCCTCTCCTCCTCCCCCCGGGCTACTCCGATCGGATCTAGGCGTCTCCCTCTCCCTCTCCCTCTCTCTATTTCTCTCTCTAATAAGTTTGAACCTATACCCTAAATACTCCTTTTCTTTTGGCCCTGTTTTGGGGGTGTTTCTCTTTAAAAGACGTGGAGGGCTTCCTACAGATATCGACGGCGGTAGGGACATGGCGGCCAAGTTTGTCGTCGGAAGAGGCGAAGTGAAAGCCCATGGCTTTCCATATGGTAGAGAGCGGCGATGTTCTCGTTGTAGGGGATCCGACTGGTGGCAAATGGAAGCGGAGGATCAGCAGTGGTGAAGGAGCGGAGGAGCAGCAGCGGTGTTGATGCGGAGGAGATGCGGCGGCTTGTAGCGGAGGAGTGCTGGCGGTCACTGATGGCAAGCGGAGATGCAGACTGTGGAGGAGAGGGGAGCCGATGGGTGGCGTTTTGGAGGTGGAGGAGCGGTGGAGACGAAGGGGCAGCGGTGGCGTAGCGGAGGAGCAGCAGTGGGGTTTTGATTCGGAGGAGCAGCGGCGGTGGTATGTAGCGAAGGAGTTGTAGTGGCGATGATGCAGAGGGTTTGTAGTTGTGATGATGTGGGGCGGTAGCGGCGGTAAGCAGTGGAGGAGTACCAGAGTTGATGATGCAGTGCAGAGGCGGACGAGGTGGGGTTAGGCGTTGGGGTTTCTGGTCGGGCCATTTGTCGGCGGCAGGTTGGTGGATGCTTAGAGGCGGCGGTCGCAAGGTGTGGCGGAAGGACAGAGGAGCAGCAGTTAGCTTTGAAGGTGGATAGGTAGCGGAGCAGTAGCGGTGTTGGAGGCGGAGGGCAGCGGAGCAGATGCGGTTTGGAGGCGATGGAGTAGCGGTTCAGCGGTGTGCAGCGGAGGTTGGCGGCTTGCAGTGGAGCTTTGGGTGTGGGCTGTGTGTTTAGGTGTCGGCTGCCCATTTGATTATGGGCTTGGCCTTTTTGGTTGCATTTGGGTTGATTTCTGTGGTCTGGGGGGTTTTTCTGGTATTGGGTTCAAACATTAGGTTTAGGTTGGGCCTGGCCCGTTGGGGTCCTGCTAGCTTCTTGTTATCAGGAATTTTACAAAAATGAGAGGTGAAAAAGTAGGTTTAGATCTCGCGAGACGAAGGTGCTCAATGCATTTCTACTCCTACTGTAATGTTACAGGTTTTCAGAATCTTAATGAAATGAAAACTTTTTTTGCCGATCAAAAAAAAAAAAAAAAGGTGGATGATTATTTGGCATTTGAGCCAACTCCAACTAAGATGGCAATTGTCTTATCTTACTAGAAAATTTGTGGAATAAGATAGATTTGTTGTATATGTGCAGATTCTGAAATTTATCATGTGTGGATCGTGAAATTTCTTGTTACCAAACTTTGTCAAAAAACCAACTGTTTTGTTTTTTGGTATTTGAGTTGTTTTAATTTCAAAATTTCTCTTAAGAGTAATTTTTCTCATATTTGTAAAATATGACAAAATTCAAAATAAAAAAATAATAAGTTTAATCACACAAAACTTTATCACTATTCTTGAAATTAATCTCATTCGGAAAGAGGTAAGTAAGGTAATAAATAGAGCTTAATAAATGTGAGGCAATAATTGGATAGGGAGATAGCTGCAATTTCCATTTAGTTTTTTTTTATTATTGATTATGAATATAAGGAGACTTTTGATACAATTTCAGACCCAAAAAATAACCCATAATGATGTCATGAACTAGACTACAGGGGATGCATTTAAGATGAATATTCAATTTTCTCTATTTAATACTTAATACTAAATGCTCACAATAATGTTCACCATCTGTTAGCTACTTAGCTGTAAGAGCATACAGAAGAGAAACGACAATTTTCTGCAAGTCGTTCACACTAGTCAACAAGTTTTAACATTTTATCCATCTCGTTTATACTAACAAAAAAATTGTTAGCAACAGCTTCTTTCTCAATAACTTTTTCACTCACATACTCATCAATCATCAACAACTTATTCATTAGTGAAATCAACTTAACATTTTTCACAAACTTATTCACCACCGGAAACAGACTAAACTCGACTAAACCCAATTACAGTAGCATATATGTAACGACCCGGATTTTGGACCCAATTTTTTTTTAATACAAATTTATATTGTTAAATTTATAATTCAATAATTAATTAGATTGAATAATTAAAATATATTATTACGTGTACAATTGATATTATTTATACTATTGTATAAGATATTTATTTATACTTTATATAGGAAATCAGGGATTCATATTCATCTCTTATCTTTCTTATCTAAATCCCAACTAGAACTCTATTCAAACTAACTTTTCACTTCCCTCTCAAACTCTACCACCTCCATCTTTATCCTTTAAACTACTCCCCATATTTAAGGAATTTTGTTCCCCTATTTTTCTCTCTCTCATCTTATACATAAATGCGTCCACATACATTCTCACCCTATACATAAACGCGTCCACATACATTAGAATTAACGAAAATCCCACCAAATATGGCACTTGTCCCCTATCCCTTTTATCATTATCAGTATCCATCTCCTTCACTCTCCTTCCCCATTCCACCACTTCCACACTTATCCTCTCACCTTCTTACTACCTTATTCTCTCTCATTATATATACCCACATAAATCCGAAAATTAAACACCAGTATATTATTTCACTCCCAATTCTATTGTTGAGTTTAGAATAGAGAGAGAGAGAGAGAGACAGATGTCGCCATAAAATCCCTCCGTACATCATATTTAGATTCCCAATCAACCACTATACCACCAAGCATCCACAAACCACCTTCCAATCATTTCGAGTCAGCCCCGAGTCTCCCGCTGCCACCGCCGTCTTTTTCATTGTACCAAAATCGTCCGCAAATTAGCACCCGCTTTTTCGGCCGGATTTAAGGTAGATTAATCTCTATCCTACCATCTCCTAAATATATTAAATATTTACGTATTATTCTTTTTACATATCAAAGTGAAAGAAAATGATAAGAAAATAATTCCGACATTGCATGGCCGAAACCAGTATTCTCTTGTTTTGTTTCGGAATTCCATATTCCATTTTGCATGTTTAAAAGTGATAGATAAATTCAAAAAAAAAAACAATAAGAAAGAAGAAGAAAATAGATAAATGGATGTTTTAATACTTAAGAGAATTATATATAATAGTACATATACTTATTAAAACTATTACTAGCCTAAGTAAAAACTAGTATACAGGAAACAAGTTTTATTTATTTATTTGTGAAACAGATAAAAACAAAATGTGCTCCAGTATAATTATAAAGTAAGAATACTTATTATGTAAGATAGTTTTACTTATATGGTAAAAGTATAAATTTATTAGTAGAAAATTTACCTACTGTAAGTTAGGAAAAAGGTGAATAAAATTATTTATAATATCTTTTCTTTAGGCTAAGTCAGTAATAATAGAATTTGGAGAAATAACAGATTACAAAAATACTCTAGAGTTACGAAACTATTAAATAGATATAAGATAATTTTATATTAAATATTATTAAACCTAAGGGTTACGAAAATGCTAATGGAAATTCTCAAAGTTAATAAGAATATATATTTGTTCAATAAAAATGTAATAATTTAAAAGGCACCGGCCCAATCCAAAACCCTTATGTGTTTAATTACTTGCATGTATCAATTGCTATATTTTGTTATGTCATTGAAATGTATTATTTGTATGCGTTATCTTGTTATTGATAAATCATATTGTACGTGTTAGATTGGACTTAGGTTTACTGGGTGGTTACAAGTAGTGATTCATGTAGACGATATTAAGTTAATGGTAATTGGTGAAGTGTTGAAAGTGTGAGTGTGTGGATTGTGATTTGAGCCATGGTGATGGCAAGGGTAACCTATGGGGCCCTGTGTTGAAATGGGTTACCTGCGGGGCCCAGTGATGAGATATGTTGTGACGCTAATGTATGATATGTCATGGGAAGTTTCTCTTCGACAAAGAGAATGGGTCCCATAAGACGATTGTAGTTAGTGAGACATTAATGTATGATACGTCATGGAAAGTTTCTCTTGAGAAAGAGAATGGGTCCCATGAGACAGTTATAGTTAGCGTGGGGTAGTGGATGTCCGACCCTAATGTACGATATGTCATGGGATGACTCGATCCTCCTGTTATGGTCTTAAGTGAGAACATACTCGGTACATAACTTAGGTGCGCTCACCTAGGATCCTGGTGCAGGATAAGCAAGAGGAAGGGTGGACCCATGAGACGGTTGTAATTAGTAGATGTGAGAGGAAAGGATCTCGTGGAGATGATCCTTAGATTACATGTAAGATGATGGATAGTAAAGAAAAAGACGATGTGTTATTATTCTGTATTTTCTGTGAATTATGAATTATTATATTGTTGATCCGTTAATTGTAGAGTAAGGGGTTGGTAGAATTGGGATTATTCTACTGGGTGAATTATCACTCACGGATACGTTTGTATCCTGGTAAATCGTTTGCTTCGGCGATCAATTTGCCAGAGGGTGCAGGGTTCAATGGTGGAGCTGTTTGACACAAGAGAAATATCAAGGGTGGAGACCGAGGATGCTTGGGATCGTTATCAAGACTAGAGTTGCTATGAAGATGTTTAAATAAAATGTTAGATTCATTTTTTTGTATATTTTTTTATAACGATAAATAGGGGCCTAGTAGTTTATAAAATTCAGTGTATTTTAAGTATAATACTTCCGAAATTCCTTGAAAAATCGGGGCGTTACAATATATACGGCTTATTAAAGAGATTTTTGTCCAGTAACACTTGGAAGGTCCGAGTTTTTGTTGACTATAACATTTTGGTTCCCTTAATGTTACCACTTGCCAGTGTCTACAGCTACGTGACGGGCAGTACTTCCCCTTTGGTCAACTACATTTACAAATTAATTACACGGAGTAGAGTGCATCTCACGTAGAAATTTTAAAACAAAAAAACGGAGCATTACCGCGTCAGAAATATCGAAAATGATGGGCTCTAGGAAAATTTTCTAGAAAAATGTCCAGGAAAGGAAAATACATGGTCCAGAATCATTGCAAAAACAGGAAAAACCTCAGGAAATATAGGTCTCCAAAAACATAGGTATACAACTGGGAAAACCTTGGCCTAATTATTGTCAGTATTTTTTATTTTCTTTCTATCCAAAATATACAAAAAAGTAAAAAGTAAAAGAGAGAGAGAGAGAGAGAGAGAGAGAGAGAGAGAGAGAGAGAGTACAAACGAAAAAAATTGAAATATCTATTTTATTGTCTTGAGTGTGATCTTATAATCTCAACTTTTATTGACTTTGGTTAATGTTTTTATAATTTTTTGATTATTCTCGTTGAGACGAGTTATTAAACTAAAAAAATTTTACGAAAAACAAAACAAAAGGTCAATAAAAATACCTATATAGCGACTTTGTTTTGAAAAAAACTAATTCAAGTGTAACTCAGGCATCCATAGTAGACTAATCAAAATTGAATAATCAAAAGTAACCATATCACCTTTATATTATCCATTCAAATTGTTGTTAGTAATGTAGAGATCTACAATGATATAATCAAAATTGAATAACCAAAACTAAAAAAAGCTAAAAACTAGTACTCAGTAGTATAGAAAATGTTTTTTTAATAGTTTTCAAACTAAGAAATAAAAAATAATTTTTCAAAACAATTTTTTGAAGTCATTTTTTGAAAAACCAAAAAAGTTCTCCCACCGTTCATTTCCCATGGGTGTGTTTCAGTTTCGGCTTAACAACAAAGTGGACATCGTGTGACGAGCGGTGGCTTGACCGTGGTTGGTGTAGATTTGGGTGATTACGAAGCGGTGGTTTGCGGTGGCGCTGTTGATCTCGGGTGCCAGATTTTTGGGTGTTTGTGAGGGTTGGAGTATCGATTTCTCGGCATCTGTTTTTTGGGATCCGTCATTGCAGAGTTCGGCGACAACGCAGACTGGCGGTTTTGTTGTCTGGTGGTGGTTTTGCACGTGGTCCAGGATGGTGTTTTTCTGGTTACGGTGGTTTGGTTGCTTGGCTGAATGGGTCGGCGGTTTTGGTGGTGGTGGTGACTGTAGAATAAGATTAGGGTTTGGTTTTGGGCTTCGTTGGGCTTTTGTAAGGATTAGATTTCGGAGTTTTTGTGTATTGGCAATTCCGTTTGACAAAACACATAATTTTTATCGAGTTGTAATTTTATTCATTTTTTGTTATAAGCTAATGAGTCTGTATAGGATTAGAATGGAAGGAATCTATTTATTTGTAATTGAGTGAGAGTGAATCGAACGTCTAAAGGCAGAATGACTTTGCAAATGGAAAAGGGCTAAATTGGAACGGTATGATAGGGATATCAATCAAATATCCATCGGAAGCTACAGACACACATGATAGTTTTCCTATTTCCTATTTTGCTTCTAGGGTACGGGAAAAAGTGCAACAGTCAAAAGGCTTTGCTTGGAAGTGCATAAAATAAGGAAAGCTCTTCGAGCCATTGAAAGATATATGTGTGGCGGCAGTAAATAAAGAGGAGGGAGGCAAGCCACATACATGTGTGGATTGTAATTGAGAAAAAAAATAGCGGTATAAGCGAGGATATTCGGCTGGTTTTTTAGAGCAATTCCAAAGAGGGATTTCATAAAAGTTTTGGAGGGCTTGTGGACTCATGGCCGTTGGCGATCAAGATCACTGGGTGCGGTATACGTGTGACTCGGCAAGTGATACTTAGAACGTTGTTAAGATTTACTATGTTTGGATAGATATATCTGTAACTGCACAATGATTATAGTGATTTGATTCATTCTCGTGGTTTTTACCCATTCAGGGGTTTTCCACGTATATTTTTGCGTTTTATGATTGATTGATTGCGTAGTTTTGCTGGTAGTGTTACTTGGTGATTCGCCTTCATACTGTTAGGGTTTTTTAACGAATTATTAAGAAACCGTGATTTTTCAGCTTTTATTTTTAAATTTGGGCATTTTTAGGACCTTTTTATTTATTTATTTAAGCAGTACATGTTTGATCTGGCCAGATATTTTGAGTCCCTTAGGTATTATGGGGTTTGCCCAATGGATGTTGTCAGGTATAGATCTAGGAATATAGCCTAGTGGAGGCACTTATTAATCATAATGGCGAAAGTTCATTTTGTATCATACAAAATTAAAACATACATTACTAACTAAAAAAGTTTATAACGCGTACTATGAGTTAAATTAGGTAAAAATGAGCACAAAATCTCAAACAAAAATTTTAAAATATGTTTTAAATGAAGAACGACAAGTTTTAGAATGATCGAGCTAGTTTTGTTAATTACTTTTCCTTATACAATTAAAAATAAAAAGAATCAAGGAAAAATTGCTCCAAATAGACAAATAGCTCGTAAACCAACAAATATAAATACACCATATGATAAAATTTGAAACATAAAATTAGTTTTATGTGTAGTTTCGAGATATATCCAAGTGTGTATGTTTATATATTAACACATTTTCATAATTATGCTAATTTATACAATATCTATATATATATATATACACACACACACATACATACATACATACATACTGCATATAAATTTCAAGTGGGAGTATGTGTTCGAGTGGGGGCACGCGTTCAAATATGAATTTTGTTTGATAGATTTCAACTAGTTTTATAAGACAATGTTTTCAAAATTACATAAAACATAATAAATTATAAGATATAATCGATTGAAAAGTGGCACGAACTTTCAAAAAGGACTATTAAATCCGGACAGAGGAAATAGTAATACTCACCATACAGTTCACCCGATGCAAGATCACACAGATATTGAGCACCATTTTCTTCCGCCAGTAGAATGTCTTCTCCAGTGAATCCTTGTAAATAAAGAACCATCTCTCTACGCCCATATCGAGCAGCACAATGGAGAGGTGTACTTCCTTCCATGTCCAAAACATTTGGAAGAATCGAGTTTTTGTTGACTAACATTTCGGCTTCCTCAATGGTGCCACACATTGCAGCCCAGTGAAGGGTTGTCCTGCGATAGTAGTCAACTGGATGTTCAACATCATGCGGTGTCATCTTCTCTAAAAGCATCCTCACAAAATGGGTTCTCCCCCCAGTTCGGATGGCGACATGAAGTGCTGTTTCGGAGAGCGGGGTGATGGCAGCCCTAACAGCAGCTGGATGCTGTTGTATGATTCCCGTTGCTTCGTCCCAATCCCCCTTCACTATAGCTTTGTGCAGGGGCAGATAACGGGTTATCCTATTCTCTTCTTCTTCGTCTGCATGCATGCATGCACGTGTCAATCATGATCTGTTAGCTAGATTTATTTCTGGGACAGATCGGTCAGAGAGATATGAATTGTGATTGTATTATATAGTATTAATTAATTGCTTAGCTTTCCTAGCTAGCTTGCATTCTAACTTGGAGTATTTAATTTTCAATGAACAAAATTAACTAGTTAGTACAATAAATGAAAGCCTGCAGTTATATAGGCAAGTGGATTACAACGTAATACGCCCGACGTGCAATAAAAAATACTACCATACTCTGTTGTTACTTACCAAAACAAATTTCAAGCTTTATAAGAAATAAAGTTGATTTATCATGCTGCAAGATCATGGTCTTTTATCTCGTTCTTTTTCGCGTGTCAGTTTTTTATCACGCTGTAAGAGCAAGATCTTTTATCTATAATCACAGTTTTTAAAGAAATTAGATGAAATTTATTGAGCGCTACTTTTTATCTCAGCTTTTGACTTAAACTGAGATTAAAAATTTAGCCTACAATTCTTTACACGCTTTACTAAAACCGTGATATTTGTGAACCTCCTTGGTGTGCCCTTTATCTATTATTGTAGTACTAGTGTTTGTCATGCCTACGATACTACCCACCTCTATTGGAAATGAAATTACCATTTGAATCGTGATAGCGACTCAAAAAAAGTTTATTTCAATTTTTAGGTAGCTACAAATTGCTAGAAATTAACGTCTTTTTTTTAAAGGCCAAATTTTTTTTTATTGATATGAAAAAAGGATTACCCCGCGACAATCATCTGCAACTCAGCATAGAATTGATATGATAAAAAATATATCTGCTGCATTCTAAAAGGGAGAAAAAAATCTGTAGAAGCTTGATAGTAAGAGGAGTGTGCCCTCTACTTCACTATAAACCACAAAGTTTCTACAGCGTTACGAAAACCCATAAATATAAACCACAAAGTCTCTACAAAATAGAAAAGAGCATTTTAACAAACACATGGTGGGCAACAGAAAATCTCTTCCGATTTGATTTCTCTTGAGGTGTTTGAATATCGAGAAGGAGTGGACGGTCCCGGTGCTCGGCAGTCCACTGGGGGAAACCCCTTCCCTGAAGACTGTCAATTGAGAAAAAGGAGAGGAAAAGTCTCGTAGAAAGGAAGCAAGGTGAATTGCTTTTTCCCTTCTTTCTTTTCTTCACCGTGGGGGAAGAGACACACACAAAGAGAAAGTAGATGGCATTTATGTAATATGATAGACAAATGTGGATATTTTAAAAAAAATGTGAAAAATGCATCTCAACCCTTGGATTAAACAAATCTGAGCCGTTGAAGCAACTAGTCCCCACACCCTTCTGTTTTATAATAGAGGTGCAAGCAAATTCGGACCAACTCTTATATATCCCCATTTGCACCCAGTTTACTTATACATATGACAAGCCGGGGACCCTAGCGAAACCCACCCCACATCCAAGGATAAACTTATTCAGGTGGGCATAATTACAAGCTTGCCCCTCAAACCTCTCCAAATCCTTTTCATATTCTCATTACGGGCAATTAAATGAACTCTCACGTAATTTCTTTATCCCAAAGCTTATCGATCCATTTCAACTATATACCAAACAAACTCCTTATTTATTAGTTAATCGCTTCTTCTTAACTATATAATTTTCCCTTATAACATATCTAGTTCTTATATATCCATCCTTATTCCCAAAGTCTTATTCGCTCGTCAAACAAGCCGTAAGGATTTGCTCCTTTCTAAGTTGTCCTGTTCAAAGTCTATCATATACTTTTTTTTTTTTATCGGTGATTGTTAGTATTGGTAGAATAGCTAGATAAACACCTTTAGCCGTAAGGGTTATGTATATGTAGTAAATAAATTACAGTGTATATTTACAAGCCATTATTTAATTATGTCATAGTTTGACCAATATATGCATATTAATATCACACGCATCATAATTTAATGTTATATATTCTCTTGTCCTCCGCCGTGTCCGTGTCTTCATTGTTTATAAAATCTTGTATCCTATGTCTGTGTCCTCTTGAGGTCCTACATAGGATATAAATACACAGATATAAACTAAGTGGTCTGGGCAACGAAAACAAAAATTTTAACTTTGATATAAATATAAGAAATGTTCCCTTAAACGGTCCAAACCATTTGCTTGATGTTGTGGTCGGTAGATACTGTCTTAAGTTCCATTTGAGCTGAGTTCGATTCCTAGAAGCCCCTTTAACAACCACTCTTTCTTTAATTTCTCTATTTTTTTTTGGGTCTTTTGGTTTTTCTCCCAATCAACAATATTACAAAATCAAATTACTGAATTATTTTATTGGAAATTTTAGATTTAACAAACACAACAATAATGTAAAAGTGATATGTTCTTACATTTGATTAAAAATAATTAACTCATAGTTAAAATAAATTGAGCGAGCTAACACGGCTTTTTTTTCTCCACACAAATCTTAGTTAGAGTATGAAGCAAACTTTCTTTTTTTCTTAAAAAATATAAAATCTTACAATATATTAATTAAAATAAATTGAGTTCCACTAAGAGCATTTTTGGACTTTTGGAGCTAAACCACAAGTTAGCAGAACAGACTCTGAGTTCTTGGATAAGTAAAGTACAATGACTCAATTGAAGAATTTGTTTCAAAAAATGCAAAGATAACTTATTTCCTCTATGGTAAGACGTGTAACTTTGTGACACAATTTTGAGCACGATAGTGTCCCAAATGATCATTTGATGCACGTTGGCTCGCATGTATCAAGCTAACATGTGTAATGTTATATAATTAATGCTAAGAACATATATAATATCTTTTAACAAAAGTTTGAGCACAATATTATCCGGAACGATTCAATGCACGTTAGCCCACGTGTATCGAACTAACGACTAACAAGTGTAATGTTTTACACCTAACATGCATGAATAATGTTTTACAAACTTACGTCCAAGCCTAATATTCGAACAACTCAAATCAAATTAAAACTTCGTTAAAAAAAAAAAAAAAAAAAAGGTCATTAATTACCATATTGCCATAGAGATGAAGTCGGATCAAACATTTTCTCCAACTGCGTCCACAATTCTTTAGCGGTTTCCCAGCCCAACATGACTAGGCAGATATCTTGGGTGAGGGTTGCCAGTATCCATCCCTGTACAAGATTGTCTGATCTCTTCCAGGCCTTGTAGTAATCTTGGTTGTCAATTTCCTCCTTTGCTGTGCCATCGATGAAACCAATCAAACCTCGCTTCTTAATGAAGCCCTCCATCAACATCTTCCACTTCTTGTAGTCTCTTTGAGACAACAACTTGGGGACGAAGTCCAGGACATTAAACTCCGTCAGGCACGGGTACTTCTCAGTCGGGGAACTAGTACTAATATTGCTTGGGGAAGCCATTGATGTGTGTGTGTGGATATATGGAAAAGTATTTGGATTATAGTATTCGATCTCTCCTTACTGGTTTAGATGTTGTTGTGCAATACATGCCATTCCATGACCGGCTATTTAAACTTCTCGATCGACCCTTTTAGTTCTGTGATTCTTTACTTCCTTAATTCCTTGTGCATAGTACTTCTCTTTTCACTGTTGTGGTATTATGGTTCATATCACTCAACCTTCACTCTGATACTTTGGTCACGGTGATAGGAATTGGATTGCCCATGCACGTTTAAAACGGATGAACAACATCATCATCATATCAACTTTAATTTGTACCAGATATCGACATCATCATTATGGTTCCTTGTGCATAGTTTCCATCTTGATGTATTTCTCAAATTCGAACAGCATAATGATGTTTTTCTCTTTCGGCAATTTTCCTGTAGAAGATAGAGAAAGTGGTCTTAGCAATATGGGCACTACCGAGCTCTTGTCTTTTTTTGTTCTTTACTCGATGTATCCCTTTCGAATTTAATAAAATATTTCGTTTTCGAGGAAAAAAAAAGTGGTCTCAGCCTCGGTTAAATGGGAGTTCAGGGGTTGTTTGTGCCTTGGGGCACATCAGGCTTTTGGGTTCCCAAAATGGATTTATTCCTAATTAAATGATCTTCAAAATGAAAATTTCATCTCTGTCGTCCAAGTTAGTACAAATCTCGTCAAGTAGTACTTAATCTGTAAAAATTCAAGTTAATCGGATATTGTTAACTATCGAATATCGATCTCACCTTATACTACCCAAGTCAAATCCTAAGAGCTCGTTTGGATTGAGCGATTTTGGGAGAAAAGAAAGGGGAAGGAGGGAGAACTCAATCTCTCCTCCGTTTGGATGACCGACAAGGCGAGAGAGGCTGAGGAAGGGCGGGAGACGAGAGCCCCCTCAAAGCCCGTTTTTGTTTCTTGCCACTTTTGGCGCGATTCCGTGAGAAAGGAGAAGAGAGAGGCGAGTGGGGAGCGTGGGTGAGAGTAGATCTCACTCGCTCAACTTCCGGCTGCGTGTGCGGGCTACGATGGCGTCTTTTCGTCATCTGACCAGTGGCTGTGCGATCACCAGAGAAGAGAGACGAGAGGTCCAAGTAGCTAAAGAAGAGGCCAATTGTCGCCGGAGATGGGAGTGAAAGTTTGATTTCTCATGTGTATTTGGATGGGTTGGTAAAAACCACACCCCTTTCTTTTCTTCTCTCGCTAATAAGGGAGACCACTCCCCTTTGTTTACTTTTCTCACCTGGGCAGCCAAAGGGGCTGTAAGTCTCCATACCTAGACAGAAAACTGTGCTTATTAGTGGAGAGCCAAAACTAACTGATTTTAGCAATGCAACACTTTCACTCATAGCCTCATAGGTGCGTCTGCCAGATATACCAAGTCTAAGACAGCACGCGGTCGTCTGGTTTTGATGAAGATAAGCAAATAAGCAATCAGACAGCACATTTTCACTTTTAGGTGCAGTCTGCCCTATATACGGTTTTGCTATATATGGTACACACATCAAAAAACTTTGTTAACGAAAATGTTGGCAACCAGAAGAATGTGCGCTTATCTCACACCAAAAATATGGTAATGGTTTTAAATAACAGCTTGGGGACACATAATGGTAACGGTTGAGGTGTAGTATCGAGAGTATCGAAAGATACCTAACGGGAATTGGTTGTCATGGTCGTGAATTTTTAAAATTATCTTCGAGAATGATTAAATATTAAATGCCAAAATCACCTGTAACGTACAGTTGTGAATCGGTATGTGAATTGGAAATGAATTGATACATAAAGGAAACTGGCCAATACGCATGCGATTTTCCCTCCCACTTGTATATCGGGGTCTAACGGTACACCCCTCTCGTAACTAAACAAAAACATGTGTAAAATACACCAAAATTACGAGTAACATACATCAAAAAAGTACACCCTCGGTGTACCACATATAGCTTTCTCCTATGTTTTCGTTGAATAAGTTGCTTTCGGTCACGATATCAAAAGGGATTTGAATTAAAGGGTTTTTGGAAAATTTGCTTTACTGCATATGAGGAAGATACTTGGATCGATGAAATGGTTTTGCTTTCTGTCCATGACATCTACTACTTTGATTAAAGTATAGAAATTTTGCTCTTTTTTTTCTTTTATAAAGAAAGGAATTTGTTCTTGAAAATGTCAGTACTTGCTTTGGGAAACTTTTTTCTCAAAATTGCAAAAATTGTGCCATCAATGATCTCAAAATAGAGGAACTAAAAGGAACCCCCACTCAAATCATTGACATGTAGCTAGTCTGGGACGGGACTCTCATAACCTACTGTTGATTTTGCTTCGGCAAGGTGTCCGTTAGTTTTAGATTTAGTAGTTTTGGTTTCATTCTTGTCTATCATGATGTAATCTCTGCCTTCAGGCTTTTGCAAGAGAAAATATTGCTTGGCTGTTGAGAAAAAAAAGAGAGGGAGATCTCAAAGCAAGCCTGAAGCGCCCAAATCTTTGATGTCATAACCAAGTCTCTTCAAAATTAATCTGCAATGCAACATTTTTTTAGTTGCTTGTCCGGGCTGCATGGATGCCCCTCGCGTTAAACTCCAAGGGGATTAGATGGGAGCAACTACTCCTAGGCCAGCCGTAAGATAAGAGGCAGGCTGAATGTCTTATTGATTAATCTCGAGGAAAGTCAGCATTGAGCTAGCGATGGAATGGACCAAGTCGTGTAATTGTTGCGTACCAATCCTAGCTTCCTTGGACGTACATGGTACGTAGTTCGATTAATGTTGTATCATTCCTTCCTTGCACATGATAATTTGGTAAATGACAATTCTTTATAGCTAGGATGAACTATCAATGATGAATCATACATTCTTTACGATTTGTCGATATATACCTAGTCCTTGGTTGGTACCTCTCATTTTTGAGTAAATTAATCATAAATCTTTAATTTTGTATCGACTCTGTAACTATCAACTTTGATTGAAAGTTGACGACGAACTTGCTCTTTACGGGGTCCACCGAGGAGGCCTTATTTATAGTTCTAAGCCCTATATATAAAAAAAGAAAAGAAAGGAAAAGAAAGAAGGGCCAGTACAGAATGTGCTAGCTAATCCCCGTACGAATATAAAGGGAAAATGACAGTCCAGGACGTATTTTGATAATTAATACCCGTCAAGAACATGCTAAAAATATTTGTTAAGCCTGTAAGTACTGTATCTAGCCCATAATAACATTAGTATTTTGACTGGAAATTGAAGTGGAGACGAGGAATTGAGTCAGAATTTTATCCTAGCAATGGTGAAATGTATACTAAATAAATAAAAAGATGCATTACAATATGAATGTCATTAACTTAAGAAAAAAATTAAAATAACATAATAAAAAACTATAGTAAATGATGTTTGTTATTTGCATATAGAGTAAGAAAAAATTCGAACTTTAATTTAATCTCTCTACTAAAGTGAGGTATCTTGAATTGTATCCGACGCTCTTTCATATTGTTAAAAGCATCGATGATAGAATCTAGTTTTGGAATATTTTTTTGGGTCTCCTTTTTGTGAAATTTTTTTAGAGGATTAAGGATTAATATATAGCAAAAAATAATGAAAAGAATCTAGCGGTGATGTGCCTATATAAGTTGGGATTTTATTTTTTACATATAATAATTACATTTTCTAAAATTCTTGTCGTGTCGGCCACTGCCATTAGACCCCCTTGGCTCGATCCTTGCTGGAGACGATGGAAATGGTTATCCATCTGATTGATCAACGACGAATCAATCGCAAAACGATGCTAATAGCAGTATTGATTATTGGGCCCTTAATTATTTGTGATTGCATGTAACTCCTTTGGAAGCTGAGAACTGAATCAGCCCAGGCCAGCATGCATTCGGAGAACCAAACCGTTGGGCAGATTAAGTACCAGCCAAATCTAGCTTGAATTATTAAAGTGTCACACATTTTATTACATCTTGGCCATGTAACCTTAGTTGCAACTATATAGCTAGTCGTACTCAATTGAAGCATCAGGAAAATCATCTCCGTCAACAGATTTTTGCTTGTGCTGATGATCAGAGACAATCTGGGGCATTGATGTTGAAGTTAGGCAGAGGTCGAAATCAGTCAACATGGTGTGACCATCTGCTCTTACAAGTATGTTTTCGGGCTTGAGATCACGATAGACTATCCCCAGCATGTGGAGGTATTCTAGGGCAACCACCACTAACAATTAATTTTTATCGGTTAAAATTGGATATCAATCTAGACCGTCTAAAATACTTTTGTATTTGCGCGATTGAGCGCCGTAATCTTTATTTTTCTGTAAAGAAGTTTTTCTCTATTGTATATTAAATTAAAGGGTCTTTTAGTGGAGAATTCTAGGAGCTTCAGGTGGTAGTATTCATTGGCCCTCACAAAAAGATAGTATAGATTAGAAGCAACATATGTGACGGACACAAGGAATCATTAATCTTTGCTTAACTATACTGTGAGGTATATATCCTTTCTTTTTTATGTGAACAAAATGAAATTTTTGTAAACTTGAAGTAAGAAATTGAAGAAGATAAAGGGAAAGAAAAAAAAAAATTTCTAAGTAAAAAAATTAAAGGAAGAAGTATTTTTGCTTAACTATGCACTCAAGAAGAAAATGTACGTTAGGAATCAAGATCAATATATTATAAAGAATCAATTAATACTTGAAGTACATATCCTTTAATTTTTGGATCCTAATTAGATTCTAGCAAATCCATGGACAACCAAGTAGCTCAATGCATGATAATGAAGAATATCTGTACAGTACTACAGTGGGATACTTATTCTTAACATCAGTTCAAGTGTTCAACGTATACGTCTTTATTTTCGTAGCAGATAATATTGTTACGATAACCATATTTATCGGGCCGCTTTGCCACCATCTCTTCTAAAACCAATTGGTGGTAAGAAGGGTTTCAATTAAGTTTTTTATGACATTCGACATCGCACCCGCAAGTCTGTTTTTAGAGCGGTCGCAGGGAATGGCATTGTGTAACCAAATCCATGAGGGCACTCTGAGCCCAACAATCCCTCCCTCATGGTGACTCTCCCGCAACTCGAACTCAAGACTTCTTAGCTCTGATACCACTTGTTGGACCGCTTTTCCACCACACCAATTGGTTTGAGGAGAGATGGTGGAAAAGCATTCCGACAAGTAGTATCAGAACGGTAGCAAGAAATGGCATTGTGTAACCAAATCCATGGGGGCACTCCGAGCCCAACAACATTTTTATATCATCTCCTTTACCAATTTTTTCCTTTGTCGAAGGGTGGAGAAAATTTCATTAACCATAAAATCAAAAACCGAAATCAATCCAATAAGAAAAAAATGCATTGAGATGGGTTGTCACATTACACATTTAAGAATGTGTAATGTGAAAAATAAAACACAATGCAGAAAGTGAATCGAATACCATGAGCCCATAGCCATATGTACGTGACGTACTACAAGCCCGACAACCGATGCAATAAAAGCACTGTAAAGTAGAGGAAAAATCTCAAATCATTACTCGGCGAAGACTAGTTTTATGATCTCCCAATCATGGGTGTACAATGAGTGATCACCATTGCTATATATCCCAGTTTGTATATAGGGAGTGAAATTAAGACACACACTTAAATCAAGCAGATCGATACTGAGCAAAGAAAGATTCGTACTCAATGAGGTACACGAAACGCAAAAGGAATTCATATGTCTGGTGAAATACCATTGAACACATAGCAAATACTCAAATATGGTTGAAATACTAGCTACCAAATAAATCTTGAAGTTTACCCGATAGGAGCATGATCACTCTTCTCGCTGAAAATGCCTCGACCATAGGTGGATTGGATCATCTCTACAAGAAGAGGAAATTGCAAAGCTCCAAACAAGGTTGCAGGAATACTAGCCAATGCAATAATAGGGATAAGAATCCATGCCTTATTATCTCCGAATACGAGATAGAGTATAGCAACAGAGGCTACCATTGTGGATAAAATGGAGAGAAATAGGCTTGTGAGACCGATAATTAACCTACTAGGTAAGGTATGTAGGAAATCTTCCTCTGCGTATCGAGAAGTGAGGATAAGTAAGAACATCAATGCGGAAGTTATGGATGAGAATAGGGCAACTGCATCAGATATGCCAAAAATTATGAATGCTTTTTGTTTTGAAAGTACCGGATGGCCATTATCAGGGTTGTTTCCACCTGGCACTGTAATAGCAGCTGTAAAAACCATAGTGGCAATAAGGGCAGCAACAATGGTGCATGATGTGGCTGTATCTTTCATCCAATGCTCAGCCTCCTTTATCAAATCTTGGTGTGTGTTAGAAAATACTTCTGTCGGCGTCATTCCATCTTCATTCCTTTCTTCTTTGTAACAAGGAGGTGTAAGTATATCCACTTCCTATATCAAACAGTTGATTAAGAATCAGAAACCAAAGTTTCTACTTTTCAAAAGAACAATGATCAAAGGTTTTCAGGCTACTTCCCAGAGGATGTCACAAAAAAAAAAATATATATATATATATATATATATATATATATATATGAGTTAGGTTCCGGTAAGGGATCTCTCATTTTTTTAAAATGAGGGACTTCCATTCCCAATTGAATTTCGATGATCCGAGCCGCTCAAAGTGATCAGAACTTGATTTTAAAGGTACCCGCGAGAAATCAGCAAAAAAAATGACCGGAAAGGGCTTCATCCAAGCAGTTTTCATTGAACGGTTCAAAAAAAACTGCTCGGATGAAGCCCTTCCCGGTCATTTTTTTTTCTGATTTCTTGCGGGTACCCTTAAAATCACGTTCTGCACACATTAAGCGGCTCGGATTTTCAAATTTTGATTTGGAAATGAAAGTCCCTCATTTTAAAAAAATGAGGGATCCCTCACTTGAAAATTCCTCTATATATATATATATATATATTATGCATTGGTGGCCGGTGGTTAAGATTGTGCATATATATATATATGGCCATAGTAACAGTTATAAAGCAAACTATTATGTCCTTGCTAGATTATTTTACTGCAACAGATAACTCATCTCGGCTCCTGAGGTATGCTTTACCAAATGGGTGAGCTAATGCATGCCACAACCTAAACGATATAGGCATTTAAGTGTTACTACTACTACATTGGCCTTAGGGTGTTCAAAGTGGTTAACTTTTATCATTCATTTTTATTTTTTTACCAGTGGGGGGAATGAGAGGTTCTTTTTCCAACTAACCAATCTGTCACAATCACATTAGGCTGTGCCAATACTTTCGGAAGTGGTGATAATGGCGGCTTGCAGGTGTAAAATCGAGGAGTCCAATTGAACATATACTCGGTTAGGTCCTAAAATTGACATTAATATACAGGGCCTAGCCCAAAAACACTGTAAAATTTATTGACGATATATGCAAGAAACAAAGAGAGCAAATTAAGAGTCAAAGGAGCTTTATATATACAGATCGTATATGGTGCATGGAACCTGCAGTATTATGATTTCTTGGAAGTGGATATGCCAATAGAAGTACTGTAGGTGTTATGTACACATGCGTAATACTACAAGATAAAAGTTTTGCTTTGACGTTTTATTTACCATATGCATATTCTCACCAAGTTTGTTGTAGGTTTTGGTGTTAGAGCAATGGGGTAGAGTTGAGTGGGGGCGTTTTGTTTATTTTTTGATTTTCTGGTCTGTGAGTGCGGGTATTTTGTTCACAGCTTGCTAATTAGGTGTTTGAGTATTTTATTGGAGATGCTTGTTAGGACCATAAGTCACGGCCTCTCTATGTTGACAAATTCAACGACAAAATACATATTTATTTGTGTCCTCTTTATCGAGTTATAAAATAATATTCTTTAGGAAATCAATATTGTGTAATTAGGAGATTGAGCTTTTAGGTGAAAGAAAATCAAGAGAGATCAAAGCAACGAAAGGAAAGAAAATCCCGTCTTCAACCAGTATATGGCAACTTCGTGGAATATACAAGTTGAAAATAAGAAAAAATTAAGTAGCATATATAGCTACAAGCCTGTGAGGATATATTGAGATGGATGACAAGAGAGGAATTTCATATCACATTTGGTGACATATAGAATATTAAAAAGGGGTGCTTTTACTTTTGGTCTAGGAGGATGAACAAGATCGATTGATCTTCGGGATATACAAATACAACTCCAAGAACTCACTCTATTTCAAATTCAACAACACAACTGGTTCATTCTTCTGGTGGATTTCTGGAAGTATTTCGGAGGGTTTGAGGATTCAAGGCGTTCGGCGATCTAATACTTGTGCGGTGTATGTGGATTTGGCATGTACATCTTAGGGCGATTTGTGAGTGATTCAGAATCGTAGGATAAGGTTACTTGTAACTGCACAATGGTTCATATAGTGTTTTGATTTTCCTCCCGTGGTTTTTACCCATTTTTAAGAGATTTTTTACATATATCCTTGTGTTCATCGTTTATTGTTTTTCGATTCCTTTTATTTTGTTTGTCGAGTATTCGGATAGCAAAAAAGGATTTTTCATCTTCTGTTTTCTTTGTTTGGGTATTTTGTTCACGGCTTGCTTTATTTTTGTTTCTCCTATTGGCAATTATTTATCGAAAATTCGTAAAAAAATTATTTCACCGTTCGAAAAACTATTTCATCTTTCTCTGTTCTCTCCGATTAAGACAAAATTCAAAATTAGGAAAAACTTGGATGCTCCTAGAAAACTATTTGATGTTGTTATATAGGTGGAATGTAAAGCAATTGGCACCTAATGATAGATTAGGAGAAACAACAAAAAAGAAGTGACGTACCCCATGATTAGATTTGAGTGCAGCGCCCCAAAATTAAGTACTCAACCAGCATCTACATAATTGGCTGAATATATAAGTTGAGAAGGATGTATAAAAAGATCAGATCAATCGTTGTATGTAACTGTACTTTTATCGCAAATTTAGTTCACCACATACATGGCAGAAAGGATATAATGATACACTCTTCAGATTTTCATTGACATATATACGTACTTAAAGAAAGCAATCACGAGCGTCCAACCCAAGTGGTACTGCTATATATAAAAGTCTAGTCATAGTCATAGAAAAGCATTTCTCGATCAATTAGTAGATTGTTTTTTCTTTAAATTTCCAATACAAGTGGTTGGAAAGGAGGAAACTGACCTTAAACCATTGTAATTCTCGCTGCATTTGTAGAACTGCAACAGGGACACTGGCTTTAAGATTGATTTGTTGCTCACGTTCGAGAAGTGCAGCCAAATGCAAACCATAGTTCAACCACCTGTCCTTCAGATATATTAATCTTTTTAAATGAGCACCAACATCCATTTGATACATGAGGTTGAACACACGTTCACGACGCCACAAAATTGCTTCTTGGAATATGAATCGCTTACTGTCCGGATTCCAAAAATAAATTGCCGCAGGATATGACAGAACAATCTGTTCAACAATTTCAGGTATCCCCATACGTGTTGCTTCTTGCATCGCTGGCTTAAATATGCTTACCACTTTTGACAATTTTAATTTTGCGATTTCCGTGCATAAGACTTTGAGTAGCTCAAGTGCATGATGATGTCTCAGTTTCTTTTCTCGGATGTATTTGATATGTGGCACTGTAAAATCATCAACGTTTTGAGAATGCAATAACATACTTTGAATGAATTATGAATGCTAGTCTCGTTTTCATGATTACTCGGTTGTCCAGCCAACTTACGTACATCTTCGACTAATTTTTAGGAACTAATCCCATCGTCCATGATGTGAACCCCAAGAAGGTGATAGCACTTGGAAGGTATTAAAGCTAATCATATCTTAGTTAAAAGGGATTAACATGTCTAAGTCGAAGACCACTAGCCAGGCCGAACTCCTTGGGGTTGGATGAATACTAGTCTTCCTTTACCATGCAGTACTATCATTGATGTTAAATGGTATATATGTATATTCACAGCATCAATCCTTACCAAGTTTTTCGGCGACTTCCCAAAACATAAAGTGCAATCTTTGTCTCACTGCACAATAAGATTCAAGTATGCAATGGATTACATATTCACTTCTAACCGAATTCTTTTTTTTTTTTTGAACGGCAAAAAAATTTCATTAATCTTTAAAGGTGTACAAAGACTAAAAAGAGCAAGGACAACGGCAACAAGTGCCCAGTCTGAGACCCAATCCCTTGATTGGCAAGACTCCAACCAAGGCAACACCTAAGGGGGCTAGCCCATCACTACTATAAAAATAGATAAAGATCTCGGTCATTTAGTGTGATCTTTCACATTTAATCTCGCATTCAAAACCGTGGTCTATCAAGGTGTAACTAAAAATCCGTATCTTTTAACCACGTGATAAAAACTGTGATTGAAACTGTTGGGGTCCACCCATAGTGGTGGAGTTATTTTGTATAACACCTTTAGTATTGGGTGTTGAGCGTATTTACCATTGGAGTCTCTTATATATAGTTGTAAACCCTATTAGGGTTAGTGTGTGACATAATGTGAAGGAGAGGGTGAGGCGAGCGTGGGGGGCCGGATTGTGACCTCCCGGAGAGGAACTGGCGTGTGGTTCCCGGAGAGTTTTTTCATCTTTATTGTATATTGTGTGAATATATAATCAAATGGAGTTTTTCTCTGAAATCACTGCGTGTGTTTGCGTGTGTGGTGTCTCTAACGGTCCTAAAAGAAACTCCTTAAAACCGTAACTAAAAAGTAAAAATTATGATTAAAAATGACAACCGTGACCTTTAACAACTTTACATCTCTGTTTTATTATAAAACTGGTTGTTTAGAGAGAAATAATCTCAGTTTTTGAAAAAACCGAGGTTAAAAGTGGTGATTTCCCAAGGGAAAAAATCCCACTTTATTTCTCTTGTGGGCTTTTGAAGCCAAGTCTCCTGAGTTTTTCATAGAAGCTTCAACCAACTGCACTACACACACTTTTCAATACATAATTGAAATATTTAATATATAACATATGCGTTTAACATTAAAATATATTTCGAATGTCATTTTGAACCTTTAAATATTAAAATTAGCAATATCGATAAATATGAAAGTTGTAACCCTTCGTGTTATTGTTCAAACCCAATTTGAATTGTCTCAATTGGAATTCTGAGTCTAGAGTTATACTCAAAATACATTTGGCGGCAAAACGCAACTTTCATAAATTTGTCATCAAAGGTACCGATTAAGCAATGAAATATACTTTCATTGTTGAATGCGCCCCATTTGGCGACGAAATCTTTTTTGTAGAATGGTTGAGAGTGAGAGAGACGAACGAGATTAGAGCACAGAATTTTGGAAGTCGATTGTGACATTTATTTAGTTGTATCGCGCGCAGAGTCTATTAAGGGATAAGCGGTCTTCAACTTTTCCTATACAAGAGTTTTCATCGCAATCGAAATAAAAAAAATGTGATGGATTCTCTAACTTACGATCTCAATTTTTAGATGACTGAGATTAAAGATTCTGTTTATCTCAGTTTTTCCTAAATGAGATATATTTTTTCATATACAATCTCAATTTTTCGAAAACGAGATCTATTCTTTATATTACTGAGATTAAAAAAATCCTTCCAACTCAGTTTTTCCAAAATGAGATATATTCTTTTATAAATAATCTCAGTATTTTGAAAATGAGATCTATTCTTTAAGTTACAATCTCATTTTTTAGATTACTGGGATTAAAAAAATTTTCCATCTCAGTTTTTTCATATAACTGAGATTAAAACTATAGTCCATAACATTTTATTATGCTTTTTCAAAAAGTGAGATCTTCTTAGTTTTTGGACCGTGATCTTTATACCATTTTGTAGTAGTGCATACACCTAATGGCTAATGCTTTGCTTGGATTGCTTTTTGAAAAAAAATTCTCAACTCAAAAAACATTCATTACCCCTACTTCCAATCACTACTCACCCATATCTTCATTTATTATTCTCATTTCTCTCTCTAATCATTATATCTACTTTTAATAATTTCTCTCATTTGTCTCCCCATTTATAACCTTATAAAATTTCTCAAAAACTCATTCAAATACAACATAAATGCCTAAAAGTCCAGATAAATGGGATAAACTCAACAATTAAAACCAAAGGGACGCAACCCAACAATTAAATGGCCTGAAAGCCTAGAAAATGGGACAAGCCCAAATCAGTTAAGCCCAAAACAAAACCCTAACAACTGCCACTTCTAACCGAATTCAACGTGTACTCGTATGTCTTATAACTTGTATTTTAAAGTTTGAGAAAATGACGGTTAAGGACGTGTTTTCATAACTAATATCCTCTAAGGACATTTTGTTCATTAACAAATGTTCTTTGCATGTCCTTAAAATATACTCCCTCCGTCTTTTTTTTTTAGTCCAGTATTCCAATTTGGGCTGTCCCTTAATAAGTGTCCATTTGTAAAGTTAGTGGGAAAAAGTTGGTCCATTGTCTATTTTGTCCCTAAAAATATATTTTATTTTGAAAAGTAAGTGAGTAAAAATGTAATAATGATGGGTAAGTAGGGAAAGTGGAGGAAAAAGTTGATGTAAAAAGTATAATAATGATGTCTTTTTAATAAGTTGGAGTTACGAAGCAGGACACTTAAAAAGAGACGAAGAAAGTATTAATTATCAAAACACGTCCTGAGCCGTCATTTTCCCTTAAAGTTTTCGCAAGCAACAAGCTTTCCACTTCCACATTTACAAAATCAACCTTTTATGTAGCTCAAGTATCTCCCATAAAAAACAAATTAGCTCAAGTGCATGATAAATAAAGGTATTCAATTTTGAGGTTCTATAATTGTTGCCTTTTTTATTTTTTTGTGAAATTCCTGATTATTTCTTGAGTTATTTGATATGAGTAATAAATCCCACTTTTGCCCCATCAAAGAAAGATCTTGCCCACCTAGTATTTCACATGATTTTTGCATGTGCGCGCACTTTGAAATTGTTACTTATTAATCAGTATTAACAATTAACACTCGTAAATTTATATATCACAGACCATCTTTGTTGCCTTTTTTTTTTTTTTCTCGGCAAACGAAACACTTATATTAAGATGCGAAGGGATACATCGAGGGGCTCAATCGAAGTAAGCCTATTAGCGCTAACTTTGTTGCCTATTAGCGCTTTAAACAACTATTATAGTTGCAAGGATATATGGAGGATATCATCTTTACAACAATTATGCCACATTAATTTTTCCCAATTTCTCCGTTTATTCTCTTTCTGATTATTTGACACTAAATAATAATTATTATTTTCTTGGCTTTAGAAAAGGAAAGAAAGTAGGTATTGTCATAGCCAAACCAGAGATGTAGCAATTAGGACACTCAATGTCTCCTCTTCTGCCTCCTCCATTATGGTGGTTTGCAATGCTCTCTGATTTGATTGGAATTCCTACACGTAAATAAAGAGTTAGGTCAATGATGCTACAGTGCATTTCGGGCTTTAATTTTGTAAATTAATAAGCTTAGATTTGCTGAGGAGGATACCGTAGAGCCGGTTCTGGGCTAAAGCCCAAGGTGAGGCCGTTTTAAGCCTCCGAAAGTTAACCCAAAACTAGGTCTTATTTTCCAGACGAGAACTTATATTTTCCAGACAAAAACTCATTTGCAAGATTAAGAACAACTTTTATATACATATATAGCACTGATGGTCCGAGAGAGGTTTCTTAAATCTGCGCTTACTGTGTTCAACTCCCGGGAGGGCTTATTTTGGCAAATTAATTATTTTTCTTTCTTTTTCTTATTTTTTGTAGTTAATCTAGGTAGATAATGACAATTCTTGCATCACTTGTATTCTAAACTAGTTATGCTTAAGTGATTGTAGATATTACTCAAAGAACATGATAAATATTTTGATAAGCTTTTTTTGCCTTCATTTATTTCTATTTGATTTTCAACTTCTAATATCAAATTCAAAAGTAAAACACTTTTGACTATATATAAAGCAAAATAATTAATTTTCACTCAACAAACTCTGATAAAAATAATATTTAAAGTAAACAATTTTCTCATTGCTAAAAATAGCATTCTTATGGTTAAATTTAATAGCATGATTAGTTAAAGAAATACAGTGTATGAGAGGTATTTCGTTATGTTTGTTTTTTTTTCATAATGATATAAATTTTTTAAAATTTTATTCTGGTTAAATTATGAAACTAAAATACATGTTTAATAATTTTCCTTGTATTAACCACCTATATTAATTTTATTTTGTTAGAAAACCTAAGGCCAAATTTTGGGCCAATTTTTTTTAAAAAAAATTAAATATTTTATTGAATTGTTTTTAAAAATATATTTATTTTCGTTAATTGATAAACCTAAACCTAGACTTTCTAGAAAACCCTTACCAAATCTTCTTTTCTTCTTCTCTAAGACTTTAAATCTAGAAAAGTATATGGAGAGTACCATTGACCATAGACCCTAAACCTAGCTAGGATTTTACCTAAGATTTGCCATGATCTCCCATGGATTGGGGAGCAAGAAAAACCTAGTGCATGTGAGTGCGTGTGTGCCGTGTGTGTGGCCGAGAGTGAGAAAAATCACTTCGAGTTGGTTTGAGTGCATAGTACTTTTTGGCCAATGTGTTCCATCATTTAGGCTTCGTTTGTTTGGATGTAAAATGTTTTTGGATAAAATATTTTATCCATTTTCCGCCGTTTGACTAAAAAATGGAGGAAAATAGAGTGATTTGCTTATATATGCCTTCGACTTATCTGAAAAGTTCAACTTAGTCCTTTCAGTTTCAATTTCACCCAACTAAACCTTCAATTTGCAAATTAATTTCAATGTTATCCTTCCGTTGGCTCCCGTCAATAATTTGGATGGAAAAAGGCATGTGCCCAGCACGTGATCGTTTTTTAAGGGTAGAATTGCCCATTCGCCTCCTCTTCCTTCTTTTTCTTCTTTCTCCATAACCACCGGCCGGAGCTCACTTCCTCTTCCTCCGTACCACCATCACCACCCAAAACACCACCTCCTCCCCGTACCACTCCCTCCTCCAGAACCGAGATCCCCACAACCGAACTCGATGGCACCGCCACCTTTCGGTTCCCCTCTGAACCCGCCACCACCGGGACCACCCACTACCGAACCCATCACCTCTGGCCCGTACCCAGCCCCACCGGACGACCGCCAACATCCCCCTTCGCGATATCATCAGATCCACCGTCGCCGTCGAGCACCCACCGCCCCCTCACGTTCATCAACAAAAGTTCTCTTTACCGTCGAGCACCCCCCACTATGTATATGTCAAAAAAAACAGAGTGCTGAGAATTAAAAAAAAACAGGGGAATCGGAAAATAAAGGAATTAGAGTTTTACGAGTTGGGTTAATGACTCATGAAATTGAGAAGATGGGATTTGCTAGGAATTGTGTCTTGGTAAGTTTTTCACAGATTGGTGCCCGGATTGGTGCTCGGCTAGGTGTGGAACCGAACCCACCTAAGTTTCTCTCTCTAAACCACCATTGTTGGAACTCAAGCTTTCTTTCTCTATTTTTTTCTTCTCTGAATACAATGGTGGGAGGGAGTTTTGTGCTGTAAATTTTCGAAGGGAGGGAGAGGGGTATAAATAGGAGGAGAACAAGGCCACGATTCGCCGAAGAGTGCGGCCGGCGTGGGAAATGGTTAGGTGAACTGTGATTCGCTGAGACGGCAGGCGAGGGAGTGGTGACCGGAGGAGGCCAAGGGTGGAGGTGAACGGCGGGGAGGTGAACCGTGGGAGGTGGCTCAAGGTGGTGGCCGGACCCCCCCTCTCTCTCTCTCTCTCTTACACACAAACACTCTCGCTCTCTCTCTGGAAAGAAAATAAATTCACAGTTGGGGAGGGAGGGGAATGGGCAAATATGCCCTTGGGGGGAGGCTCACGTGATGGGCACATGGCCTTTTTCCATCCAAATTACTGACGGGAGCAAACGGAAGGATAACATTGAAATTAATTTACAAATTGAAGATTTAGCTGGGTGAAATTAAAATTGAAAGGACTAAGTTGAACTTTTCAGATAAGCCGAAGGGATATAAAAGCAAATCACTCAGGAAAATATTTTCAAAGTAAAACATTTTACATCAATGAGGTGAAATTGTTTTCATTTACTTTTGTCGGTAAGTCATTTACATCAACGGACTCCAACGGGTAAACCTCCCCGGTCGACACAGAGTTCTGGAAGAATATCCTCTCGTACGACTCCGTAACCCCGGCTGCCACACCAGCCGCCCCCAACGCCAAAGGCGCGTGCTCGCGAGAGGAGCCGTAGCTGAAGTTGTCATCGGCGATGAGGATGGAGTACTTGGAGATGGTCTCATCGGGGGCGATGAATCGGGTTGGGGATTCGGTGGCGGGAAAGGAACCGAGTTTCTTGTATTCGTCAGGGTTGGAGGGGACTAGGGTAAGGTATTCAGCGGGATGATTTGGTCAGTGTAAAGACCCGGTATTTTTAATAAATAATAATAATTACTAAAACAAAAATATTATTTTGCTCGTTAGTTTATTTAATGCGAAAAAAATTTATTTTTGTCGTCACACTAATTTTTATGTCCGTAATCAATCGTGCGCGCGCGTACCCGGCGAGTATTTTTTTTCGTTGTGTGTGTTGACCTGAATCAAACCTTCCCCACCCCTTTTTTTTATAAGTTGCTTCGGCTGACAGAGGGAACAAAATCCCATCTTTTACTCCCCAATTTCCTCACAAGGTGACACCACAAAATTACCCACCTGTCAATACCCCATAGGTTTTACACAAAACCCATTTGAAGTCAATCCATTTCATTTTCCTATTCCCAGCCAACTCACTTCAGTAGACTGAGAGAAAGAGAGTGGCGTGAGACAGAGGAAGAAGAAGACCCGAGCATCACCAACTCCACTTCCTTGTCTTCCTCCCACCACCACCGAACACCTCTCACTCCTCCACCACAACCGGTTCACCACCACCCGCCATATACTACCATAACCACCACCTCCTCTTCCCTCCGCACCAGCCGAGTACCACCAACATTACCACCTTTCAACTGAGCTCACACCGCTAGCACCGAAACCCCAGCTATTTGTAGCTCCATCATCACCACAGCCGTAGCCCCGTCACCACCGAGCTCCGCCGCCGCCCGACTCGCCACTGAAACCTCTCCGTAATCGTTTCGCTGGACGCGAGGTAGTCCGAACTCACCTCCCTAAATATATCCTATGTTCCGTATTGATTATTTCGTGTTTCGGTATGAAAATAATCGGACCCGACGTCGCGGGTCATATCCCGGCCGAAAACTACTGGATTTCCGAAAACCATAGTTGCTGTGTTCATTTCTTTTTTCCGAAATGATGCCACTGTGAATTTTAAAAACTTGTTTTGGGAAATCACAGTTTAGTCTGTCAAGTTGTTTAGTTATAAATATCACTCTTAAGTTTGAATAGCTTTTAAAATCACCCTAGAGAATATGAAATAATAATATAAGTCCTTAAGTTAAATATTTTCGGTTCAATGTTAATTTAATCACATGATAAATTCTATGGCATGATTAATTATGTTGCATGATTATGTGTTGTTAGCATGTTAGTATTTTTAGTTGAAATGTTAAAATGTGTGCTATGTTGTTGTGTTGATAGAATGGACAAATAGGTTCCCGGGGTTGGTTGCGATGTGCGGATTTAACATATTAAACGTGAAAATAGGATTAATGGAAAGAGAATAAAGTGAGAGATTGTGATTGGGATTCCGGACAAGGAATCCGGGGATTGAATTGTTGGAGTTTGTTTGGTGGTGATTTGTTGAAAGTTGGATTTACGAAACCCTGGGTACAGCATGGTGGAGGTCGGCTCTCGGATATTGGGACGGGACATAAGGGTGGCATTGTGCTTACGTCACAACCCGGGCTAGACGGCGCTTGAACGTTGCCGGTGAATTTCAACCCGGGCTGGACGGCGTTCGAGCGTTGCCGGTGAAGTTTTATCCGAACTTATGGTCGCGGATGGGATACCGGGTATATAACTTAGGTATCTTTCATCCGGATCTGGAAAAGGGGAGTCTGACCACACCAGTGTTGTGCCAGAGGTTATGGGTAGGAACGGATCTATGGACAAGGTCCGAGATTTCACATAGGTTAAAGGATAGTAATGAAAGAAAAGTTGATTGTTCTCTTTTTATGTTATTTCTAATGCATGTTAATTATATTCCTACTGCTTGTAAGTTATGGGTTCGGGTGGGTTTTGGCTACTGAGCGTTATCGCTCACGGTACTATGTTGCCCTGGTAACTCGAATGCCAGGTACTGAGGACGAAGCAGGAGTGCTGACCGAGCAGGCCGGATTCAACTCGGCTATGGACGAAGGCGAGGAACCGGGGCTGCCGTACGCTTAGATGCTCTGACCGATATTTGGTCTTTGATTTTGAAAGCTTAAACGATTAAATTTGGCAAATGTGATAACTTGACTTGTTTGAAAACTCTAAACTTAATTCGATATGGTTGTAATATAATGACATATGCTTTTGAAATGGTGATGTAGTAAATTTGTGAATTTCTTTGGTGAAAATAATTTGTTTTAAAATATTTTTAATGTCTCTGAATTTTCGGGGCGTTACAGTCAGTGTCGATGTCGTTGATGACACAATAGAGGCCGCGGAAAGTGGTGGTGGTGGGGGTATGGGGTGAGGGGGTTGAGGAGGAGATGGTGGCAGCGTGGAGGATTAGAGGTGGAGATAGAAAGGTGGAGGGGAGGGCTTTGGAGGGGGAGATGTGGGGAAACGGTGGGGTGAGTATGTACGCGCGGATGGAAGAAGAGGCTGCCATTGATGAAAGCTTTGAGGAAGTGAGGAAGTCGAAGCGCGGGACTCTGCTTTTGGTTGATGTGTAGAAATAGGAGGAAGCTCCCATCCAGTTTGCTTCTTCCAATTTAGGTTTTGAAAAATATTTTTCATGTGTCAATCAAACACAAAAAAAATAAAAGTTTGAAATTTGTTCTTTAAAAATATTTTTACATCGAAACAAATGGAGCCTTTGATTCTTTAATGAGTAAACGTGATGTAATTCGTTGTGTGTTTATATTTTGTCCGTACTATATAAACAATAAAGGGTCCATCTCTTGTTTTTATCAACCAAAAAGAAAATGAGACTGTCTTATTTTACGAAGGTGGTCTAAACAAGCTGCTTACAGAATCAATCAGTTACAGTCATTTAAAAGTGTTATGGACGGTCTAAATTTTAATGAAACTTTTTGGTGGAAAAGTTTAACTCTTCTCCGAAAAAGTTTCATTAACATCCTGATCGTCCAAAACACTTTTGGACAGTCACGATTGAGTGTTGTAAACACTTGTTTACAGCACCTCCGTAAACAAGGTTTTCTTAAAGAAAATTATCGATCTTTGGAAAATAAAGGGTTCATCTCTTAGTCAAATTATAAGTGGTTTACCATTACAAATTATATCAAGCAAAAGATTTATAGAAAGATAACTTAAGGGTTCATCTCTTAGGTAAATTATAAAGTGGTTTACTATATCGATCAAGTACTCCCTCCATCCCAAAATATTTGTCCGGTCCCTAAAACGAGGACTAAAAAATAATACATTTCTTTCAAGAAAAAATTCAAACTTTTTTCATAAATTAAAAGAAGTCACCGATATTTAATGAAATTGTTGGGAAAAAAATGAATTTTTCTTGTAAAAATTGTATTATTTTTACGTTCTTGTTTTACGGATCGGACAAACATTTGGAACGGAGGGAGTAAAAGATTTATACAAAGAGAACTTTTCGTTTTGTTTTTCAACACCAGAGTGGGTGTGTTAATAGAAACAGATCGAACATGAGAGATAGGGATGGAAGAGACTAACCCAAATAAATTAAATTGTGCCACAAGTTGAAGGAATTTCCACTAGGGAATGAAGAGACCTTTCTGACAAGTATATCAAAAGGAGGGCTTTTCGCCAACTCAGGTTTTCGCTCAAGCATAGTTAAAGCAACGTCTGTGGAAGCATTGATGGTAGATAACAGTTAGGCATTCGAATGTTGTAATATCATTTTTTAGTGTATACTGTATAGTATCTTAAAAGTGATATAATTGGTAATTGGTAAGTATTCTACATCTAAAATACTTACCACTGTATGTGGAATACTTATTACAAGTCACTTTTGGGATATCGGCCATAGATCAAAATATTTTGGTGTACCATAGAAAAATTCCTCCAACCAATATGCCTAATTTGACACATGCATGCCAAGTGGATGAATATTTGGCATTTGAGCCAACTCCAACTAAGATGGCAATTGTCTTTTCTTAATAGAAAGTTTTGTGGAATAAGATAAATTTGTTGTGCATGTGCAGATTCTGAAATTTATCATGCATGGATCCCGAAATTTCTTGTATATATGCGGATACCAAAATTTGTCAAAGAAACCAACTGTTTTGTTTTTTTTGTATTTGAACTGTTTTAATTTCAAAATCTCTCTTAAGATAAATTTTTCTCATGATAAATTTGTAAAATATGACAAAATTCAAAATAAAAAATAACAAGTTTAATCACACAAAACTTTATCACAATTCTTGAAATTAATCTCATTCGGAAAGAGGTAAGTAAGGTAATTAATAGAGCTCAATAAATGTGAGGCAATACATGGATAGAGAGATAGTTACAATTTCCATTAAGTTTTTTATTGATTATGGATATAAGGAGACTTTTGATAAAGTTTCAGACCCAAAAAATAACCCATAATAATGTCATGAACTAGACTATGGGGGATGCATTTAAGATGACTTCCCCGTGTTTTCACTAAGGAAAAATGAAAAAAACTAATAAGTCGTTTTTTTTTGCAAGTCGTTCACACTAATCACCAAATGTAATCATTTTAACCATCTCGTTTACCCTAACAGAAAAAAATTGTTAGCAACAACTTCTTTCTCAATAACTTTTTCACTCACATATCTATCAACGATCAACAAGTTATTCACTAGTGGAACCAACTTTAACATTTTTGGTTCCCTCAATGTTGCCACTTACCGGTGTCTACAGCTACGTGAAGGGCAGTACTTCCCCTCTGGTCAACTACATTTACAAATTACACGGAGGAGAGTGCATCTCACGCAGAAATTTTAAAACAAAAAAACGGAGCATTAGCGCGTCAGAAATATCGAAAATGATGAGCTCTAGGAAATTTTATTAGAAAAATGTCCAGGAAAGAAAAATAGACGGTCCAGAATCACTGTAAAAACAGGAAATATAAGCCTCCAAAAACGTAGGTATGCAACAGGGAAAACCTTGGCCTAATTATTGTCAGTATTTTTTATTTTCTTTCCTGAAGTTTTATTGAATATGCGTTAAATTTGTTCAATAGAGACTAGATGAATCCAAAATATACAAAAAGTTAAAAGTAAAAAAAGAAAAAAAAAAAAAAGAGAGACTACAAAAAGCTAAAATTGAAATATCTGTTTTATTGTCTTTAGTGTGATCTTGTAATCTAAACTTTTATTGATTTTGGTTAATGTTTTTATAATTTTCAGATTATTCTTGTTGAGACGAGTTATTAAACTAAAAAAGTTTGACGAAAAATAAAACGAAAGGTCACTAAAAATACTTATATAGCGACTGTGTTTTGAAAAAAACTAATTCGAGTATATCTCAGGCATCCTTAGAGCATCCATAGTAGACTAATCAAAATTGAATAACCAAAAGTTACCATATTACCTTTTGATTAACCATTCAAATTGTTGCTAGTAATGTAGAGATCCACAATGGTATAATCAAAATTGAATAACCAAAATTTGCCACATCAATTTTTCAAACTACAAAAAGCTAAAAACTATTAGTATAGAAAATGTTTTTTTAATAGTTTTCAAACTAAGAAATAAAAAATAATTTTTCCAAAACAATTTTTTGAAAAAAAGTTTTCAAAAAAAGAAAACAGCTTTTGAAAAAAAAAATTGTGTAATTTTTTTAAAAAAAGAAACTGCTTTTTAAAGTAATTTTTTGACAAGTATGGTTAAAAAGAAAGTTGAGAAAGAGAGTGAAAATGAAGGAGAGGTGGTTTTTTGTGTAATGACGAGTACACTTGATTGGAAAGATGCAATGTTCACACTAAATTTGGTTATTGGTAAAAGATTGTTAGTTTTGATTATTTAAGGGCTAAAATTTGGTTAGTTGTTAATAGATTGCTATGTTTGCAATTATAGAAATAAGTGTTCTATATTATTTAGTTTTCAATTTAGTTTCCTTTTTTCTTTTTTCTAGTGTGTAGGGTTTCTCCTACTATAAATTGAATTGTAAGCCTTAGAGCTATTCAATTTTTGGATGATTAATGAAATTATAAAGAGTGTTCTCTTTTATGCCAACTTTTGGGTATTCTATGTGAATCAACCAATTGTTGTTGCCTTTATTCCTAGGTATTCTCAAACTAAACAGATTTAAGGAAGAGTTGTCGCGATCTTGTCGCCCGATCTCTTTTTTCAATACACTTTCTTGCATCACCATCTCTCCCTTCTTTTCTCTCTCTCTTGCCCTACCCTCTTCAAAATAGTAGACTAATCAAAATTAAATAACTAAAAGTTGTCACATCACCTTTAGATTATTCATTCAAATTGTTGCTAGTAATGTAGAGATCCACAATGGTATAATCAAAATTGAATAACCAAAAATTGCCACATCACTTTTTCGAACTAAAAAAAGCTAAAAACTATTAGTATAGAAAATGTTTTTTTAATAGTTTTCAAACTAAGAAATAAAAAATAATTTTCCAAAACAATTTTTCGAAGTCATTTTTTGAAAAAACAAAAAAGTTCTCCCACCGCTCATTTCCCATGGGTGCGTTTCAGTTTCGGCTTAACAACAAAGTGGAGATCGTGCGACGAGCGTTGGCTTGACCGTGCTTGGTGCGGATTCGGGTGATTATGGAGCGGTGGTTTGCGGTGGCGATGTTGATCTCGGGTGCCGGATTTTTGGGTGTTTGTGAGGGTTGGAGTAGTGATTTCTCGGCATTTGTTTTTGGTATCCGTCCAGTGGCGGATTCAGAAATTTCATACAGATGGGTCACCTTTGGAGTACAAATTCGGCCCTCAGATTTCAGGGGGGCAAAACCTTAAATCTGGGCTCTCGACAATAATTGAAAACTATAAAATCACTCAAAATAGTAACGATATTTTTTAATTAAAATCATGTAACGGAGCTTATCAAGAAAAATAAACTTGATAAGAGTACAAAATAAATAAATAAATATGTCATGCTATGATTACAATAATAACAGATTTTCAAAAATCCATGCCAATCCTTTAAGAATTGAATTACTCCTATAATTTTTTTAATGATGTTCAAAATTTAATGTAGTTAAGGAATTTTTAAAATAAAATTTATAAATTGCAGACAGGAAGAGAGAGAAATTTAAACAATGTCATCAAAATATATTAATATATTATGGAGACTTGGGAGCATTAAACAAAACAAAAAAACATGATGTAACCAGGTTTCATACCTGCATTGACTGCTTTCTTGCCCTGGTTCAAAACCACTGAACCATGCGTCACTTTGTTACATATGTCGATATATTTATTATTTATTCCTTCTCCAGGTGGATCACGTGACCCACCTGGTCCTATATTGAATCCGCCCCTGGATCCATCATTGCAGAGTTCGGCGACCGCGCAGACTGGTAGTTTTGTTGTCTCGTGGTGGGGTTTTGTGCGTGATCCAGGACATTGTTTTTCTGGTTATGGTGGTTTGGTTGCTTGGCTGAATGGATTGGTGGTTTTGGTGGTGGTGGTGACTGTAGAATAAGATTAATTAATTAGGGTTTGGTTTTGGGCTTCTTAAGTTGGACTTTTATTTTCAAAAATTTGGGCATTTTTAGGCCCCTTTTTTTAGGAAAAATGACAGTTCAGTATGTGTTTTGATAATTAAACTCTGTTCTGGAAAGAAAAATAAGTACTTATTTTTTTAAAATGTAATTTTAAGCTCAAAAATCATACTTACGCAAATTATTTTCCTAACAATATAAATCTTATTTGACAGATCTCATTGAGATTTTTAATACGGAGCAAAAAAAATTGAAAAATTATTTTTCATTTACATTATTTTTGAGTTTGAAAATGTGAAATAAATATTTATTTTTTTAGAAGGTGTTCTGGAACGGGGCCTTAATACCTTTTAAGGACATGCTAAGAACATTTGTTAATGAACAAAATGTCCTTAGCGGGTATTAATTATCAAAACACGTCATCGACTGTTATTTTCCCCTTTTTTAATTTATTTAAGCTGTATGTGTTTGATCTAGCCGGACATTTTGAGGCCCTTAGGTATTATGGGTTCTGCCCAATGGGTGTTATCAGCTACGGATCCAAGAATATAGCCTAATGGGGGGACACTTGTTAATCATAATAGCGAAAGTTCATTTTTTATTGTACAAAATTAAAACATACATTACTAACTACAAAAATTTATAACGTGTACTATAAGTTAAAGGGAAATTTAAAGAATAGTCCTCGGGTTCAATACTTTGTAAGTTTTAATCCAGCACTTTTTTTGCACTTATGTTTTTATCCTGTATTTTTTTTAATACCAATAGTGCCCCATATATATATATATATACACACACACACACACACCGGAAGAACGGGACCAAAACATATCCTCCCCGTCCCGTCCTACGATTTCCGTCGATTCCCATTGATTTCAATCCGAAAATTTTGGGAGATAACCTCATAAACCCATTTAAACCCACCCCACTCCCTTCCAAAATCTTCCATTTCCAGATTTTGACCCCGGCTAAATCTTCCATTTCCATTTGTAGATTTTGAAATAAAGGGATGACGACATGAATTCCCCAAATCGTAGTGAGGGTACCCCGGCTAAATCTTCCATTTCCATTTGTAGATTTTGAAATAAAGGGATGACGACATGAATTCCCCAAATCGTAGTGAGGGTTGCAGAGTTTGAAATAAAGGGACGACGACATGAATCCCCCAAATCGTAGCGAGGGGTGAGCTTCGAGCAGCTGCACATGTGGAAGATGTACGGACGGTGCATGGGGAAGCTAGATGCATGATCAGATCAGATCTGTTTCTCCACAAATTCCTACACCGGCAAATCACGCGAGGATTCTCCAGCAAAAAAACTCCACCGGCTACACTATTTCCATGAACGTGATACTCCTCTCCGATCACGTTTCTCGACGGTGCAACTTCTGGGGGTGCTTGAAATGCCAAACAAGAAAAAGGGTTGTGAATCTTTTTGCTTGTGATTCTTTTTGTGAATCTTTTTGGCTGGGAAAGGTAGGAAGAACAATGGTGTCGGTGGTTGGGACGGGGGTGGTGGAGGTTTTATTCATGGTTTAATTAGGATTTCATGGTTTATTTAGGATTTAATGGTTTTAGATTTCATCGTTTATTTAGGATTTCAAGCTAAGATTTATTTGGTTCTTCCGGTTTGAGACATTTGATAACATATTTTATTTTATGGTCTCAAATGTGTTTCATAGTGTATTTGTTTATGATTTCATGGTTTATTTACATATTTCATGGTTTATTTTATTCATGGTTTATACGATAGAATTTACGAAAATTCATGAAATCCTAGATAACATGAAATTCATGATACATGGTTTATACTGTTGGAATAATGGAAAATTCATGAAATTCAAAAAATTAAGAATTTAAAATTTTCACAAAATTAAGGAGATAATGATTTATAATATATCCATTAAGGATTTTTAAAAATTGAGAATTCAAAATTCCCCATTCATATTCATTAATGATCCCATGATTTTAGGTAATTGTAATTACTACAATTCCACTAATTTAGGGGAAAAAATATATACATACATAAGATTATCTTATTAAAAGGATAAGATAGGTAATTCACCATTTGAATGGATAAAAATATAATTGTTCAAAAAATGCTGGATGAATACTTACGTGGGATGAGATCTGAGGATGGATATTTAAAAACTCCTATGTTAAATTATGTAAAAATGAGCACAAAATCTCAAACAAAATTTTCAAAATATGTTTTAAATGAAGAACGACAAATTTTAGAATAATCGAGCTAGTTTCATTAATTACTTTCCCTCAGATGATTAAAAATAAAGAGAATCAAGAAAAAATATCTCTAAATACTAGATAAATAGCTCGTAAACCAACAAATATAAATGCACCATATAATAAAATTCAGACATAAAATTAATTTTATGTGTAGTTTCGAGATGTATCCAAGTGTGCATGTTTATATATTAACACATTTTCATAATTATGCTAATTTATACAATATATATATATATATATATATATATATATATATATATATAATTTCAAGTGGGAGCATGCGTTCGAGTGGAGGCACGTGTTGAAATATAGATCTTGTTTGATAGATCTCAGCTAGTTCTATAGGACAATGTTTTTAAAATTACATAAAACATAATAAATTATAAAAAATAATCGATTGAAAAATGACACGAACTCTCAAAAAAACTATTGAATCCGAACAGAATAGGAATACTCACCATACAGTTCACCCAATGCAAGATCACGCAGATATTGAGCACCCGTTTCTTCCGCCAGTAGAATGTCTTCTCCAGTGATTCCATGTAAATAAAGAAACATCTCTCTACGCCCATATCGAGCAGCATAATGGAGAGGTGTAACTCCTTCTTGGTTCAAAACATTCGGAAGAATCGAGTTTTTGTTGACTAACATTTTGGCTTCCTCAATGGTGCCACCTATTGCAGCCCAGTGAAGGGCTGTCGAGCCATCTAAGTCAACTAGATGTTTTTTTTTTTTTGCTCGGCAAACGAAACTTTTTATTAACTCGAAAGGGTACATCGAGGGGAAAACAAAGATAAACAAGGAAAAAACAAGACCATCCAACAGAGAGTTGAACAGTTACAACACCTCAAAAGGACCTATAACTTGAGCTTTCGAACTCCATCCAAAAACAACCTAAAGTCCTCCACAGAGTAAAACTTAATCTCAAATTTAGACTTCATCCACATTGCAACTCTGGTCTTCACTAACTCACCCACTTCCTCAATGCTAGTTGTAGCATTGTTGAATACGTAGTCGTTCCGAACTAACCACAAGGACCATAGTGTAGCATAAAAAGAAGCTTCCCACAATTTTTTCTCCAAGTCTCCAAACCTATTGTCGAACCACCATAAAGCTAAATCTGCCAAGGATGAAGGGCAAACCCACACTACATGCCACCAATCTAGAATCAGAGACCAAACATTCCATGAAAACTGACAGAATAGCAACAGATGACTGGGAGTTTCTAGTTGCATGGAACACAGAGGGCAAGATAACAGTTGATCCTCCTGAATCATATTCCTTCGAGAGAGCGCTGATCTAGTGGCTACCTTTTCCTGCACTGCCAACCACAAAAAGATTTCCACCTTAGGAGGACAAAGATTCTTCCAAAGAGATCCCAAAACCTGGTTCTTGTTTTGATCAAACTGTTCCCATTGGTTGTATATTGATTTAACTGTGAATTGCTTATCTGTAGACCACTTCCATTGTAACACATCATTCTTGGATTGATCCAAAATGACCGGTTGCAGCCGTTGAAGTAATTCATCCAAAAGTTGGTTCTCCCGTACCCTTAATGTCTTCCTGAATCTTAGGTTCCAGTGCTCATCCCCAGCCTCTCCCTTCACTGAACTTACCATGTCTTCTTTTTGGGACGAGATTAGAAAAAGTCTAGGGAAAGCTTCTTTAAGTGTACTTTCCCCCAACCAAATATTATTCCAAAAAGAGGTTTCTTGGCCAGAGTTAACTTGTATTCTCAAGCCCTCATTGAGAATAGAACCAAAGCTGGAGAGAGGATCCCCTAAAGAGCAAATATCTCGCCAAATATTGGTAACATGACCTGCCCTTGGCAGATACGGTAGCCAAGCTCCCTGTAACAAGTTGTATTTTCCTCTAATAACCTTAACCCAAAGAGAATTTTTATCCTTATTGAATCTCCACCACCACTTGGATAGAAGAGCAAGGTTTTGTTGCAACATTCTCCTCACTCCCAACCCACCAAACTCCTTGTTCTTAGCAATTGTTTCCCACTTCACCAAATGCAATTTCTTCTTATCCACTGTATCACCCCAGAAAAATTGTCTTTGGAGCTTCTCCATTGCCTTTGCCACAGCGAGAGGCATTTTAAAAATGGACATAAAATAGGTTGGCAGATGACTAAAAGAAGAATTAATAAGAGTAAGTCTACCACCAGATGAGTTTATTCTCCTCCTCCACACACTTAGCCTTTTCTCCATCTTTTCTAAGACTGGATCCCATGTTTTGATTCTTCTAGGATTGGCTCCCAAAGGCAACCCTAGGTATTTAATTGGCAAGGATTCAGTTTTGCACCCCATAATTCGAGCAAGTGATATCACATCCTGTTGAGGAACATTGACTCCACACAGCGAGCTCTTAGAAAAATTAATTTTCAACCCTGACATTAGTTGAAAACTAGATGTTCAACAAGATGTTCAACATCATGCGGTGTCATCTCCTCCAAAAGCATCCTCACCAAGTGGGTTCTCCCCCCAGTTTCGATGGCGACATGAAGTGCTGTTTCGGAGAAAGAGGTGATGGCAGCCCTAACAGCAGCTGGATCCTGTTGTATGATTCTCGTTGCTTCGTCCCAATCCCCCTTCACTACAGCTTTGTGCAGGGGCAGATAACGGGTTATCCTATTCTCTTCTTCTTCGTCTGCATGCATGCATGCACGTGTCAATCATGATCTGTTAGATTAATTTCTGGGACAGATCGATCAGAGAGATTTGAATTGTGATTGTATTATATAGTATTAATTAATTGTTTGGCTTGCATTCTAACTGGAGTATTTTTCAATAAACAAAATTAACTAGTTAGTACTATAAATGAAAGCCTGCAGTTATATAGGCAAGTGGATTACAACGTACGTATTACGCCCGACGTGCAATAAAAAGTACTACCATACTCTGTTGTTACTTACCAAAACAAATTTCAAGCTCTGTAAGAAATAAAGTTAATTTATCATGCCGCAAGAGCGTGGCCTTTTATCTCGCTCGTTTTTGAGTGTCAGTTTTTTATCACGTCGCAAGAGCAAGATCTTTTATCTACAATCACAGTTTTTAAAGAACTGGGATAAAATATATTAAGCGCTACTTTTTATCTCAGCTTTTGACTTAAACTGAGATTAAAAATTTAGCCTAAAATTCTTTACACGCTTTTACTAAAACCGTGATCTTTGTGATGTGCCCTTTATCTATTATTATAGTAGTGTAAGCAAATCTAGACCAACAATCTTATATATCCCCATTTGCACCCAGTTTGCTTATACAGATGATAAGTCGGAGATCCTAGCGAAACCCACTCCACATCCCAGGATAAATTTATTCAGGTGGGCATAATTATCGGCTTGCCCCTCAAACCTCTCCAAATCCTTCTTGTGTTCTCATTAGGGGCAATTAAATGAACTCTCACATGTACCAAACAAACTCCTTATTAATTAGTTAATCGCTTCCTCTTAACTATATAATTTCCCCTTATAACATATCTAGTTCTTATATATCCACCCTTCTTCCTTATTCCCAAAGTTTTATCGCTCGTCAAGCAAGCCGTAAGGATTTGCTCCTTTCTAAGTTGTCTTGTTCAAAGTCTATATCATATACTATAATTTTTTTTTATCAGTACGTAATAGTTAGTGTTGCTAGAATAGCTAGATAAACAACTTTAGCCGTATGGGTTATGTATATGTAGTAAATAAATAACAGTGTATATTTACAAGCCATTATTTAATTATGTCATAGTTTGATCAATATATGCAATTATTTATACACGCATCATAATTTAACGTTATATATTCTCTTGTCCTCCGCAATATGTCCGTGTCTTCATTGTTTATAAAATCTCGTATCCTATGTCCGTGTCCTCGTGTGTCCTACATAGGATCGATATAAATACACGGATATAAACTCTGCGGTCTGGGCAACCAAAACAAAAAATTTAACTTCGATATAAATACAAGAAATGTTCCCTTAAATAGTCCAAACCATTTCCTTGATGTTGTGGTGGTCGGTAGATATTGTCTTAAGTTCCACTTTTTTTTTTTGATCGGCAAAAGATAGAATTTTATTAACTCGTAACACAGAGTACAGAGCTAAAAGTATCATGGATACACCGGCCTGACCATCCATGATCCTCATCTCCTAACCACATGGAGGAAATTAATTTGGGCCCAACAGGCTGAACCCAAACTAAGGGAAAACACCTAATAGGCCCAGGTTGGAGAGACACCAACCCAAACCAAAACAGCCCAACAACCAGCCAATCGGGCCAAGCCCACCTAATACAACCCTATACACTAGATCTTAACCCAAACCAAAAACTGATCCCCCTTCCGCCGCCTGCAAAAACACCATCACGGCCACCGCCGCCGTACCTGCCAAACCAGCCAAAGCTCCACCCGAAACAAACACAGAACAAACAATATTGCACCGCCGTTCCACAGCCACAACCACTACCCACCGCCATCTGCCGCCACCGTCATCACTGCAAGGGAAAGAACCAAAACAGTTCCGCACGCGCGCTCCGACCGCCAAACAGACCGAAAGCTGGGACGGGCCGCCAAGATCTGGATGAAAAGGATGCAACCAAGGCCACCGGCAGTGAAGCAACCCTAGCCGTTAGGCGCTGAACCGAAACGGCCCAAGGGAAACCGATCGGCCGGAGCCAACACCCAAACACCACCGACCGCCACGACGTCCTCCACAACGCCGTTAGGCACCAAAAGATCGACTCCATCCAACAATGGAGATCGATGGGAGAGACGCCGGAGGAGGATGAGAGAGGGTCACGGACGGAGGAGCAGATCCGACGCAGCAAAGAAAGCATAAGAAATCAGACCAGCCCGGAGGAGAAAGATCGGGGAGAGGGAGGAGAGAGCCCGGGGGGAGGAGGAGACCGGGCGCCTCCCCCCCCAGGCGGCTGCAACTTCGGCTGGAAACCTAAGAGAGAGAGAGAGAGAGAGAGAGAGAGAGAGAGAGCAAGTATATTTGTCTTAAGTTCCACTTGAGCCGAGTTCGATCTCTAGCAGCCCCTTTTACACACCCCTTTTTCTTTTATTTTTCTATTTTTTGGGGGTCTTTTGGTTTTTCTCCCAATTTACAAAATCAAATTACTAAATTACTTTGTTTAAAATTTTAGATTTAACAAACACAACATTAACGCACAAGCGTTATGTTTTTACATTTGATTAAAAACAACTCATAGTTAAAATAAATTGAGCAGGCTAACACGAGTTTTTTTTTTCCCTCACACAAATCTTAGTTACAATTATGAAGCAAACTTTATTTTTTTCTTAAAAAAATAAAATCTAACAATAAAGATCATTCAAGAAAGATCATTCTTGAATGATCTTTCACTGAGGGCATTTTTAGACTTTTGGAGCTTTTTGACTTCTTAGGTTTTTCAAGAAATCATGCTCCTCATATATATCAACTAAAGAGCTAAAAAAGCAACAAAAAAAAAAACCGCAAGTTAGCAGAACGGACCCCGAGTTCTTGGATAAGTAAAGTACGACAAGTACTCAATTGAAGAATTTGTTTCAAAAAATGCAAAGATAAGTTATTTTCTATGGTAAGACATGTAACTTTGTAACACAATTTTGAGCATGATCATGTCCCAAATCATTCGATGCACGTCGGCTTGCATGCATCAAACTAACATGAGTAATGTTATACAATGCTAAGAACATATATAATCTTTTAACAAAATTTTGAGCACAATAATGTCTGGAACGATTCGATGCACATTAGCCCACATGTATCAAACTAACAAGTGTAATGTTTTACACCTAACATGCATGAATAAATGTTGGGCAAAATGACGTCTCAGGATGTGTTTTGATAATTAATACTCGCAAAGGACATTTTCAGCATTAATAAATGTTCTTAGCATGTCTTTGACGGATTTTAATTATCAAAACATGTCCTTAGCCGTCATTTTCCCATAATACTTTAAAAACTTATGCCCAAGCCTAATACTCAAACAACTCAAATCAAATTAAAACTTCTTTAAAATAAAAGTCATTAATTACCATATTGCCTTGAAGTCGGATCAAACAATCTCTCCAATTTCATCCACAATTTTCGAGCGGTTTCCAAGCCCAACATGTCTAGGCAGATATCTTGGGTGAGGGTTGCCAGTAGGGGTGTTCAAGAAAACCGCCCGAACCGTAAAACTGGTCCGATCCGGACCGAACCGTCCTATTTGGTCCGGTTCTGTGGTTCTACGGTCAGGTTATGGTTCCAAAAAAATAAGAACCGTTAATTTTGGTTCGGTTTCTGGATTTCAATTAATGAACCGTGGTTAGAACCGAACCAGACCGTTTAAAACTAAGATAAATATAGATATACATATGTGTGTAATTAAATATGTATTTGAATTTGGTAGGTTAATCTTTTCTTTGCTAAACTTAATTTATTTAGAAATGAAATTTCATTAGTATTAGGAAAACTTTTATTTTCTTCCTTCATTTCCTATTCCAACAGAATATCTTCCTATTTCTTTAATTTTATGAGTTCATATTTTGTGATTAAGTGTTTGGATGCTTATTGGATAGAACCGGAACCGAACCAAAACCGGACCGGTCTTGCGGTTTGGTTCTGGTTAGGTTCCATGCATATATAGGTTAGGTTCTGGTTTCCAATTTTCTAGAACCGTTTGAAATGGTCTGGTTATTGGTTTTCTACAGAACCAGACCAATCCGGACCGTGTACACCTCTAGTTGCCAGTATCCATCCCTGTACAAGTTTGTCTGATCTGTCCCAGGCCTTGTAGTAATCTTGGTTGTCAATTTCCTCCTCTGCTGTGCCATCGATGAAACCAATCAAACCTCGCTTCTTAATGAAGTCCCTCATCAATTTCTTCCACTTCTTGTAGTCTCTTGCAGACAACAACTTGGGGACGAAGTCCAGGACATTAAACTCCGTCGGGCAAGGGTACATCTCAGTTGGGGAACTAGTATTAATATTGCTTGGGGAAGCCATTGATGTGTGTGTGTGTGTGTGTGTGTGTTGATATATGGAAAAGTATTTGGATTATAGTATTTGATCTCTCCTTACTGGTTTAGATGATGTTGTGCAATGCATGCCATTCCTTGCCATGATCGGCTATTTAAATTTCTCGGTCGACCCTTTTAGTTCTGTGATTCTTTCCTTCCTTCCTTAATTCCTTGTGCGTGGTACTTCTCTTTTCACTGTTGTGGTCTATTTAAATTTCTCAGCCTTCACTCTGACACGGATGAACATCATCATCATATCAACTTTAATTTGTACCAAATATATAGTATTATATATATATATATATATATATATATATCAGACGTTTCCATCTTTATGTATTTCTCAAATTCGAACGGCATAACGATGTTTTTCCCTTTCGGCAATTTTCCTGGAGAAGATTGATAAAGTGGTCTCAGCCTCGGTTAATTAAATGGGAGTTCAGGGGTTGTTTGTGCCTTGGGGCACATCAGGCTTTTGGGTTCCCAGAATGGATTTATTCCTAATTAAATGATCTTCAAAATGAAAATTTCATCTTTGTTGTCCAAGTTATGAATCTCGTCAAGTAGAACTTATCCTGTAAAAATTCAAATTAATCGGATATTGTTAACTATCAAATATCGATCTCACCTTATACTAGCTAATTCAAATCCTAAGTCTCCTACCTAGACAGAAAACTGTGCTCATTAGTGGAGAGCCAAAACTAACTAATTTTGGCAATACAACACTTTCACTCATAGGTGCAGTCTACCTTATATACCAAGTCTAAGACAGCACACCGTCGTCTGGTTTTGATGAAGATAAGCAAAGAAGCAATCAGATAGCACATTTTCACTTATAGGTGCAGTCTGCCCTATATACGGTTTGGCTGTGGTACACACATCAAAAACTTCGTTAATGAAAATTTTGGTTACCAGAAGAATGTGCGCTTACCTCACACCAAAAATATGGTAATGGTTTTAAATAACAGCTCGGGAACACATAATGGTAACAGTTGATGTGTAACAGTATCGGGAATATCGAAAGATACGTAACAGGAATTGGTTGTCGCGGTCGTAAATTTGTAAAAATTATCTTCGAGAATGATTAAATATTAACTGCCAAAATCACCCGTAACATACGGTCCTGAATCAGTATGTGAATTGGAAATGGATTGATACATAAAGGAAACTGGCCAATACGCATGCGATTTTCCCTCCCACTTGTATATCAGGGTCTTACGGTACACCCCTCTTGTAACTAAACAAAAACATGTGTAAAATACACCAAAATTACGAGTAACACCCTAGGTGTACCATATATAGTTTTCTCCTATGTTTTCGTTGAATAAGTTGCTTTCGGTCACGAAATCAAAAGGGATTTGAATTAAAGGGTTTTGTTTTCTGTCCATGACATCTACTACTTTGATTAAAGTATTGATTCTTGGTGCAATTTTGCTCTTTTTTTCTTTTTTAAAGAAGGACTTTGCTCTTGAAAAGGTCAATACTTGCTTTGGGAAACTTTTTTCTCAAGATTGTAAAAATTTTTTTTTTTTTTGCTCGGATGATTGTAAAAATTGTGCCATCAACAATCTCAAAGTAGAGGAACTCAAAGGAAGCTCCGCTCAAACCATTGACACGTAGCTAGTTTGGGACGGGACTCTCATAACCTACTATTGATTTTGCTTTGGAATTGAAGGATGTTCGTTAGTTTTAAATTTAGTAATTTTTGTTTCATTCCTATCTATCGTGATGTAACATTTTTTTAGTTGCTTGGCCGCATGGATGCCCCTCGCGTTAAACTCCGAGGGGATTAGATTGGAGCAACTACTCCTTGGCCGACCGTAAGATATGAAGCAGGCCCGCATGTCTTATTGATTAATCTTGAGGAAAGTCAATATTGAGCTAGCGATGGGATAGACCAAGTCGTGTAATTGTTGCGTGCCATTCCTTCCTTGGACATGGCACGTAGTTCGATTAATGTTGTATCATTCCTTCCTTGCACATGATAATTTGGTAAATGACAATTCTTTATAGTTAGGATGAACTATCAATGATGAATCATACATTCCGTATGATTTGTCGATATATACTGAGTCCTTGATTGGTACCTCTCATTTTTGAGTAAATTAATCATAAATCTTTAATTTTATATCGACTCTATAACTATCAACTTTAACTGAAAGTTGACGACGAACTTGCTCTTTACGGAGTCCACCGAGGAGGCCTTATTTATAAGTCTAAACCCTATATATAAAAAGAAAGAAGAAAGAAGGGTCCGTACATGATGTGCTAGCTAATCCCCATAAGAATATAAAGGGAAAGGCCTAAGACGTGTTTTAATAATTAATATCCGCCGAGGACATGCTGAAAACTTTTGTTGAATGTCTTTAACGAGTATTAATTATCAAAACATGTCATTGGCCGTAATTTTCCCGAATATTAAAACCCACAACTATAATACCCTCTCGAATTCTGGTCGTACTGTGCTTTGGGTCTGTAGGTTTCCATAAGAAACAATTGGGCTTTGTAACAGCCTTGCAGTGGAATATATGCTGGGCTAGCTCTGCGTAATGGGCTATAAGCCTGTAATAAGTACGGAAAATTACCAGCCGGTCCCATTTTTTGCCTTCTATCCCCTCTAAATCCTTTTTTGTAGTGTTATTCCATCTAGATCCTTTTTTAACATGCTTTTACTATTTTGCCCTGGTCACTTTTTACACATAGAATTCACACATCTTTGAAGAATTCCTGCCCCAAGAATTCACACCTCCCAGAATTCACACCCGTTTGCAAAATTCACAACTCTCGAAATTCACACTCATTTGCAGAATTTACACCTGTTTACAGAATTCACCACCCCTTTGCAAGAATTTACACACCCCAGAATTCACACACCTTTGCATAATTTACACCGTTTACAGAATTCACACTCATCTACAAAATTCACACCCCTTCTGGTGAATTCTTGGTGTGTGAATTCAACCCTCATACACCTCTGGCCGGTGTGAATTCTTAGGACTACAAACAGCCTTTTTCCACACCTTTTGCAGAATTCACACCCCAATAATTTTACACCTGTAACGCCCCGAATTTTGGGTACGTTAAATAAAACATTTTATTATAAAAATGAAGCGAGTCCAGCTCGTTATTACATTATAAACCTTACAAAAGTACTCTTATTTACAAAGCAGAGGAATCTAGGGTTCCTAACTACCGTTCTTCTTGCTTCTCCAGCTCCTCGGCTTCGAACGCCTCCAAGGTGAATAGTTCGTCCTGTTCGTCTATCAAATCTGACATATTATACCGGCGTCGCCACCCATATAATATGCCAGGGTCACCACAAGGCAACACCATGAGCTACGAAGGCTCAATAGTAAAATCCTACTCTTTAACCCTTAACCAATAAAACATCGATTTCCACATGATACGTATATAAGCAGTAATAGCAGCCAATAACAATAACATCTTTTCATAACTATCGTCAGTGTCCAAGATTTCCCGATTTCTCCTACACGACTCATCGTAGACCGTGTCACTATTTTCATTTACAAATTATCCTTTCAAAAATCCTTAGCATTGGCTCCGTACCGCGGATAACCAAGCCACACACCCAACCTCGGTTCCGCCGCGCCGGGTTCCCGAGTATCCTCACAACGGTTCCGCCGCGCCGAGTTCCCGTTGGCACACAATTGCATTGGCTCCTCTCCACGGATAACCAAGCTATACCTCACCATGGTTCCGCCGGTCCGGGATCCCATGGGAACGCACACAATCTCACAATGGATCCGTTATTTCGGATTCCCATTGGAACACACACACACTTACGTAATACCCTCGAGATGGTCATTACGTAGTTTCGAAAATATTTTCCAACCGGGAAAACACAACTTCCTTGTTAACACACCCTAGGTGCCATGTTTCTACTTTCTCGGTTTTCGTGTCTCGTTCTCATACAAGACTCCGCGGTGTAAGACTTCACATACAAACACGTATTCGTAAGATTATTTCAACATGATCATCCAACTCTAAGCTACATAGCATGCTTGCAACATCTTGAAAGTAAATCATGCATTTCCAACTAAAAGATAACATTATCTACGATCAAAGTAACTTCTAATCAAACATATGATACATAAAGTTTAAGTGCAAAGTTAAACGACTTATACTTAGGAAAAGTAGTAAGGATTTAACTACCTTAATCCGAAACTAGTCGGGGCCGAATAAGCTAGGTGGAATTTCTCCCGAATCTGGACCGAACTTCGGACGGCAGTAGCTCGGTCAATCTTTGGCCGAATACGATCGTTCTTGGGTCCAGATCGAAGATCAAGAAACCCTCTACAACTTCCGTGAAGAAAGTTAATCCTAGAAACTACTCTAAGTAGGAGAAAAATGGTGAGGAAGGAGGTGACAGTAAGCTGTCCAGAAATTGGGAATCCGAGATTTTACTGAACTTCGGATGCCAATAACTTGGTCATTTCTTAACCGATTGGGGTGATTCTTGAGCCTAACTTCAAGGTTTCGAAGTGCTCTACAACTTTCCAGAAGGAAGTTGATCCTAAAAACTACTCTAAACAGGAGAAAATGGAGGATTTCCGACGGGACAGTAGGCTGCCCAGAAACTGGAAATGGTTTTCTAGAGAGAAGGAAGAGCAAATGCTTGAGGTGTGCTTTGAAAGGCTTGGAATGGCCTTCTATTTATAGGCAAGAGCTTGGCCCTCTCCTCTCTCTCTCTCTAAGTCTCATCTTGACACTTGGCATGAATCTTGGAAGATCAAAGGAAATCCTAGGCTTGCATGGCTACTTTTGTACCAAGATTTGATCTTGGATCAATTGAATGGCTAGGATTGATCCTTGGTGGGCAAGAAAGAGATTGGTACAAGATCCAAGGGTCTAACAATTGCAAGGTGTACAAAAGAGTACAATGGAGGTTAATGGAGAGTTAGTTCCTTAGCTAGGAAGAAAGATACACCAAGGATATGAAGTACAAAGAAAATCAAGGAAGTACAACCCAATCTTTCTTCTTTCCTCCTTCCTTCCTTCCTCTCTCTCTCTCTCTCCCTCTCTCCTAGCCGAATTCTCTCTCCTCTCTCTCTCCCATTCGGCTCACTCTCTCCCTCTCTCCTCTCTAAGGTACATATATATATATACATACAATGCACAAGAATAATAAACAAAGGGTACTTTTGTACCATGAGATCAAGGGGATTTTAAAAGACTAGATTTTTTTTTTCCTTAAACAATTAATTGGGCACATGGGTTCATAGCCAATTAAAACAACCAAGTACAAGAGTAATATATACATAAGTACTTATGTATCAAGGAAGAATCAAAACCCTAACAAATCATAAATAAGGGTACTTTGGGAAATCTTGGTATCAAGTACTTTTATATAAAAATAATGGGTACTTTGGCACATGGGTTTTAAGAAAAAGACTAGATTAATCCATCCATATACTAGGTGAAAGATTTAACCTTTTACCCAATGGATAATAACCACCCTAACTTTTATTGTCCAATGGACAAAGAGTAAAACCAAAAATATTAAAAAGAAAATGAATAATCCATTCTTGTTCTAGGGTTCAAAATGTTCAAAAGGTTCAAGAGGGGCAAAACGGTCATTTTGCGGTTAGGGAAAAGTAACTAAATGGCTTGCTAGCTCGGTTTCTCCCACAAGTCGGTTAGAAACTAACTAGGCTTGCCAATGCCAAGAAACGAAAATTTAAGGGCAAAAACGTAATTTTGAAAAGCAATTACAAAAAAATTCAAATATTTAACGAAATTTTTAACGACCAAAAATCAGGGTCGTTACAACACCCTTTTTGCAGAATTTATATATTTGAAAAAGACAGAATTCACATTACCAAATTAAGAATTCATACTTCCGAAAAAAAGAATTCACAAATTCAAAAATTCAAAAAAAAAGAATTCACACCCATGAAAAAGATAGAAGTCACATCAACAAATTAAGAATTCACACATTTAAAAAGACAAAATAAACATCCCATCTACAGTACATTTCACATTCCCCAATTCAGAATTCACAGCCCTGCGCTCATTGTAGGAAAAAAAATTATGAAGAAGAAAAAGAAGAGGAATCTAAACAAATACAACAATTCACACTGAGAAAAGGCAAATATCATCATATTTCTTTCCCTTTTCCTTTTCGGCTTTACAAAGAAAAAAACAAAGAATACATATATACACATATATATATACAATAGATATACACTAAAGAGAATTTAGAATTGTATCTTCTCATTCAACTCAAGATTACACGCTCTGGATTTATACAAGACCATTACAACTGAATTCCACTACTACAGCTATATACAGCTGTCACTAACAAACTACTACACCTTGCAACTACTAACCAACCTAACTAAGCTGTTAGGAAAGATATTCTGATGTTGCTGATGTGTCGCTATGCAGCTGTGCTCATTACCCTCAATACTCTTATCATCCCCCCTCAAACGAAGGAGAGAAGGCACGACCAGAAGTTTGGCTTTGAGATACTGGAATCGTGAAATAGGCAAAGCTTTAGTGAGTTGATCAGAAGTAGGAGCATATTGCAAAGTAATAGCTTTAGCTGCAACGCGATCACGAACATAATGACAATCCACTTCATTGTGCTTGGATCGAGCATGAAACACAGGGTTCGTAGCAAGAGCAATGGCAGAAGCATTATCACACCAAAGAACAGGTGGGCTAGGAACTAAAATGTGCAAATCATGGAGTAGCATTTGAAGCCAACTCAATTCGGCTGCAGTATGAGCTAAAGAACGATACTCGGCCTTAGTGGAAGAACGAGATATAGTGGTTTGCTTCTTAGCAGACCAGGATATAAGATTGTCACCAAGGAAAATGCAGTAACCAAAAGATGATTTTCAATCATAACAATTACCAGCCCATCAGAATCAGAGAAGGCATTAAGAACAAAAGATGAAGATTGATAAACCAAACCATGATCCAAAGTCTCTATGAGATACCTGAGTAATCTCTTAACAGAAGCAAAGTCCCCAACAGTAGGGGCATGCATATGCCGACAAGCCTGGTTAATTGAAAATGCAATATCAGGTCTAGTAATTGTGAGATATTGCAAAGCTCCTATAATGCTCCGAAACAGAGCAGGATATGCAAAGGGAGTTTCTGCAGTTGCTAAGCCTGAAGAGGAGGCTTTAACCAGCTTTATGCAGAATATCTTTTGCATATTTAGACTGAGATAAGAAGTAACCCTGTGCATAAGGTTGGACTGAGATGCCTAGGAAATAGGAGAGAGATCCAAGTTCTTTCATGAAAAATGCTGAGTGCATGTGAGAAACAAGTTGCTTAATATGATCTTAGGAATTGCTAGTTAGGATAATGTCATCCACATAAACCAAGAGAATGGTAATAACAGAAGAAGTATTATGAATGAACAGGGAATTGTCACAGTGGCTATTAACAAACCCATGTTGAAGAAGAAAGGCTGAGAATGTTGAGTACCAAGCTCATGGAGCTTGCTTCAATCTAGATGATGCCTTATGCAACCTACACACGTGATTTGGTGTGCTAGCATTAACAAAACCTGGGGGCTGAGTAATGTATACCTCCTCTTCCAATTTACCATGAAGAAAAGCATTTGAGATGTCCAGTTGAGTTAAAGGCAAGTTAAAATGAAGAGCTATACACAAAAGAATCCTCACAGTAGGTTGCTTGGCTACAGGGCTAAAGGTATCCTGAAAATCCTCACCCTCTTTCTGGAGATACCCCTTAGCAACTAGTCGAGCTTTATGTCTTGCAATGCTTCTATCAGAGTTTCGTTTAATCTTAAATACCCACTTACAACCAATAGCATGCTTCCCAGAGGGAAGAGGTACTAGAGACCAAATGTGTTGTTGGTGTAAGGCATGAAATTCTTCTTTCATGGCCTGTGTCCACTCTGGTGTTTGAAAAGCTTCTTGACAAGAAGTTGGTTCAATATAAGAAGATGGAGTTGTAATAGCAGAAAGACAGGAAGGAATGACACCTTTGGTCTTTGACCGAATCACCATGCGATGAGGTGGAGGAACATTTCGAGGAGCCTTAGTAGTGTGTGACAGAGTGGGTAAAACAATTTCAAGAGATTGAATAGGAACAGCTGGAGCAGAAGAAGAGCAAGGCTGCAATTTTGTGGGAGAAGGAAATGAAGATGTAGGTGTAGATGGATTCACATTTGGAGATGAAGAAGAGACTTCATTAGTAATAAGAGCATCGGAAAATCTGAAGAAGAAGAAATATGAGAAGAGCTAGGAGTGGTGGAAACATTTTTGTTGGTCCAAAAGAAAGATTGCAGCTAAGCAAGAGAAGGAACAGGTGAAGAAGTAGATGAGGGAGTAGAAACTGCAAAGGGAAACACTATTTCCATAAAAAATAACATGTCTAGAAACATATATCCTACTAGTGGAGACATCAAGACATTTGTAGCCCTTATAAGAGGGATGATAGCCCAGAAAAACACAAGGTATGGACCTAGGTTGCAACTTGTTTTAGTATAAGGCCGTAGCCATGGAAAGCATTGACAACCAAACACTTTAAAGAATGAATAGTCAGGTATGGAATGCAAAAGAGTTTCAAAAGGAGTTTTATTCGCTAAAACAGAACTAGGCATTCTGTTAATTAAGAAAATTGCAGTGGCTAAAGCGTCAAACCAATACTGCAAAGGTAAAGAAGATTGATGCAAAAGAGCAATAGTAGTTTCTACTAAGTGCCAGTGCTTTCGCTCTGCAACTCCATTCTGAGCAGGATTATGAGGACAAGATTTTTGATGAACAATGCCATGTTGAGTCAAAAAATTAGCAAATTGATTACCAATATATTGACCCCCACATCAGTGCGAAGCACTTGAAGGGGAGCATTGAATTGTTTCTCATCATAGGCTTTGAACATGAGAAACTTGGAAAACACGTCAAACTTATAGTGTAAAGGATACACGCGCATAAACCAACTAAAATCATCAATGAACAGAACATAGTAAGTAAAACCAGAAGTGGAAGCAGGAAATGAGCCACAAACATCACTATGAATTATGGACAATGGTTGATTCACAGTAGAATTGGACAAAGCAAAAGGTAAACGATGTCTCTTAGACACAGCACAATGGGTACAAGTAAGGGTAGTACACTTATGGACAGCATACAATGACAGATGCTTAGCTAGATATTGAAACTTAAGAGGAGAGGGGTGACCAAGTCTGTTGTGCCAAGTTGCAGAAGAAACAAGTGTACTGAGCAAGGCTTGAGGCTGAGACTGAGAAGATGAGGAAAACTGATAAAGACCATTCAGGTTATGACCTTTAGACAGTATTGTCTTCGTGTTCTTATCCTGAACAACAAAGGAAGAGTCATCAAAAGTGACTGTGTAGTTGTTATCTTTGGTAAGTTGTTGGACAGACAGAAGAATATTTGTGAGAGAAGGGACATGCAACATTTGATCAAGAAGAAAAGAATGTGTATGAGTAGGTAAAAGACCTTTACCAGAGTGCTTAATGGGCAGAGCAGCACCACTGCCAACTAACACTTGATCATTCCCTTGATATGGTTGACAAAGATGCATATTGGACAGATCATTAGTGAGATGATGTGTAGCAGCAGAGTCCAAATACCAGTCAGAACCAGGAGAAGTGGAAGTGGTGGCAACAAAAGCTCTGGTATTAGACTGTGAGGATGGAGAAGATGGTTGAAAAGAGAAGTGTCCAAACGATACCAGCAGGTCCATGGTGTGTGATTAGGTTTATTGCATATCTGACAAAGAACAGATCCATCTCTAGTGGAGGTTGAAGAACCAGAAAAAGGAGAACTAGATGAACTGGATGTGCCATTAGCAGAACCATGAGGATGTGAACCAAATCCACCAATACTTGAACCAGATCCACCAGGAAAGCCAGAAAAACCAGCAGTCCGAAAGTTGTTTCTACCAAAACCTTGCCCACCACCACAATAAGAAAACCGGCCACTGCGATAACCAGATCGAGAGAAAACATGACCTTAGTACGCAGAACCAGGGCCTCAATTTCCAGAAAAAGAAGAATTATTGCGAGTTTGTGCAGTAACAACAAAGAAAGCAATAGCCAAATCACCATTGTGAGAGAAAGTCTTAGACTGAGAATCAATGTGTATAGTCGCAGAACATAGTAGAGAAGTCAATTCATCTAGAGTAATTGGTTCAGATCTAGTTCAAATCGAGGTTTCAAAGGCATCATAGGCACCAGGTAAACCATGCAAAATGTGAAAGACCAAATCCTCATCATGAATAGGACAAGAAGCAATAGCTAATTGATTAGCAATATCTTTAACGTGTTAAGTAGTCTTCCATAGATTTGGCCCCCTTTTCAACAATGGATAATCGATCCTTCAATTGATGGATGTGAGAACGAGACAAAGTAGTGAAACGCTTTTCTAAAGCAAGCCACACCTCTCTGGTAGTAGATAGATCGAGAATAAGAGAGAAAACCTAAGTACTTAGGGTTGCAGTAACACAACTCAACAGATGCGAATCTATAACCTTCCATTTCATGAATTCTGTGTTGGCCACATCTTTTCCAGAGGAATCTTTGACGATTGGAGGAGGGCACACGATCGATCCTTCAAGATAACCAAACAAATAGGTTGCGTGTAGAATATTCTGAACTTGTTTCTTCCAGATGATCAATCAAGACAAGAAGAGGATCGTAGACTCGTGAGAGCTCACAGATTGCTCTAATACCATAAAGAGAATTTAGAATTGTATCTTCTCATTCAACTCAAGATTACACACTTTGGATTTATACAAGACCATTACAACTGAATTCCACTACTATAGCTATATACAGCTGTCACTAACAAACTACTACACCTTGCAACTACTAACCGACCTAACTAAGCTGTTAGGAAAAATATTCTGATGTTGTTGATGTGTTGCTATGCAGCTGTGCTCAGTACCCTCAATGCTCTTATCATACACAACCATTAACAGATCCACGGTGAACAAATCCACGTCGGACAAATCAGATCACCTATTTACGGTCGGACAAATCCATGCCGAACTCTGCCGCGCGATGGTGCGGAGGTCGCAGGTATGGAGGACTTGCCGGAGCCAATCTAACAAGTTCGAGTCCGACGTCAGAAGTTGTTGGGCAGATCCGGAAGTTGTGCGGCTTTACGAGTTGGGTGAAGTCGACGATGAGTGAGGGTATTTTGGCCAATGGCCGGCGACAGCCTTTGTGACTGAGAGATATGAGGGAATGGGTTTCTACGCGGTGCTCCAGTAGGATGCTACGAGGACTTTGTAAGCAGTTTCTCGGAGATCCGAGTCGGAGAAGGGGAAGACGAGCCGGACTTTGTAAGCAATTTTAATTTTGACAATACATTAAAATTATTTCCCGCACTGCATAACCATTTTTTCAGTACCTATTACATTGCAAAAAAAAAATACTTGACCTCTCATATGTATGCATGAATTATTAAAGTGTCACACAATTTATTAGATCTTGGCCATGTAAACTTAGTTGCAACTATATACTAGCTAGTAGTACTCAATTGAAACATCGGGAAAATCATCTCTGGCAACAGATGTTTGATAAGCCATCCGCCGTGGAAGAAATGGTGGCGTCACACCTCTCAAAAGAACCCAATTGACCCCATCGAAGAATGGATGGCGCTTGATCGCCGTGGCTCCCATTGTGGACCCCATCCGTTTCTTGGGGTCCTTGATCAACAGCCGCGTGATCAAGTCCTTGGCCGGTTCGGCCAAGGGTGGCTTCTTAGGGAATTCGAGCGCTCGAGCCACAATGTTTGCTAGGGTATGCTCCTGGTCCGTACCCTTGAACGGCGTCACGCCATAGAAGAATTCAAAAATGAATATCCCTAAGGTCCACCAATCCACTGCACTACCATGCCCCTCCCCAAGTATGATCTCCGGTGCTAAATACTCGTAGGTCCCAACGAATGACATCGACCGGGCGTCCATTGGCTCTGCCACTATGGCAAGCTGGCTCCCACGAGGACCTGGCCGGTTCCGGCGGCGCTTGCGTTTTGGACGAAACCATGAGACAGCAGGGGCGATGCAACTGGGCGGCATGCAATCTGAATTGGTAGAGGAAGGATCTATCGAACCACGATCGCTTGACAAGGGTGGGATTTGCTTGTGTTGATGATCAGAGACAATCTGGGCCATTGATGTTGAACTTAGGCAGAGGTCGAAATCGGTCAACATGATGTGACCATCTGCTCTGACGAGTATGTTTTCGGGCTTGAGATCGCGATAGACTATCCCCAGCATGTGGAGGTATTCTAGGGCAACCACTACTTCTGATGCATAGAACCTGCAAATTAATAACCAATTATACGTTTACTGTCGTTCAAAAAAAAAAACGTAAACATAATTCAGAGAAACATTTATAATATTTTACATTAAAATTATTTGTATTATGATAAAAACTCGTAGCATAAATATGCTGTACAAATATCATGAATTCAAGATTGATGTAATCAATTTATGTTCAAGAGTTAAATTTCTGTACAGTTATAATGTATTTTGTATAATTCATGGGATGCATAAGTAAACCCCAAATTTAGGGTGTGTACTATAGTACCATTTCCGGTGATTTATATACTAATTACTAACTAAATCAATATATAATAAATAAAACGGGTCGGCATTTTCTTGATAAAGTTTTTTGCACAAAAAGTTTACAACTTGAATTGTTAACAAAATCTACAATAACCAATTCTGCAGTTTGGACTCACCTACTATTAAATTCAAACTTCCAACCACGTTCATCTATCTATATATCTTTCCTAAGTCAAATAAATTTGAACATTCTGTTATATAGGACTCCCCATAGAATTTAAAATTTCCAAAATTCTGAAATAATTGGGGGGAAAAAAAGGGCATTAGTTTTATTTGTTGGTTCCTAATATTTGAATTCAAAATCTGAAATCCTCATATTTGGGTATCTTTCTACATTTGAGTTGATTTTTTATTTTTATTTTGTAGTTTAGAAATTTTCTTGTCGTATCGTGGTAATTAATCTAATTGTCAAGTTTTAGTAGTTAACAAGTAATGAATTTTTTCTCACTTTAGAGTTAAAAAAAATATTTTATTTTCCTCTATTTACTTTTGGTTTTTGTAAGTTAAAACAAAATATTATTTTTCTCTACTTAGTTCATTTGGTGTTTTGTCATATTTCGCGTTGTTACACATTTAGGGGTTACCCCAGTAGTTTGGACGGATACTTAGGCTTTGAGAGTACTTATCAAGGTTTGAGGTTCAATTCTCCACAGGGTAAGTATCCTAAAGTAAGTAGGGGGTCGTCACTGATGTGGCTGCACTAGCTTCCCCGAAGATTAGAGTTGCGCAAACGGATCCATTTAGTGGCCTAGTTGTGGAGTTGTTCCTCCGTTACAAAAATAAAAAATTCGTATGGTTTGATAGTATAATTTAGCTCTACAAAGTTAGACTACGAGGATCATATAAACTCGGAGCATTTGGTTATTGGGCGTCTAGACCATGGGATGTCTACAGTCTACAGATGTGGCATATGATTGTCGAGGGTAGGGTGCCAACTTAACTTAATTCGGACGTAAATTTCTCCGTTGTGATGTCGTGGTATATTGTTTCCACCTTTTAATCGTTATAAACTCCTTAACTAATTTCTTTTTTGCCGAGCAAATTAAACAATTACTACATCCTAAAAGACTATTCATCACAATCTTACAGAGTTCATGACCTCACTCGTTCATTGCCTTCTTTTTTCTCTACGTAAGCCGGCAGACCCCGTTAAGATGTTAAATGACCGTGATCAGTAATTAATTAACGTGATTGAAAATACTTTTGACTTGGTCGATCCGATGATTATATTAAGCAACCTATAATTGAGAGGTAAATTGTTTTGCTACTAGCTAGAACGAGCATTTGATTTAGGTTACTAGATCAATTTAGAGTACATATCATGGCACTGTTCTAGAGATCAGAGAAAGGCCATACCGGACGGCGGCGGCATCAAACCTTTTCTCAGGCTGTCGTTCCCGGAGAATGTGGAGATCGCCGCCGGGGCAAAACTCAGTCAACAAGCAGCACCACCTGGGTGAGTCCAGTGTGGCGTAAAGCGTGGGCAGAAACGGATGGTCCAACAATTCCAGTATTCCCCTCTCTGTCCTCGCTCTTCTCTCTTTGTCCCTCCCCTCTAGCTCTTTCTTATCCATCACTTTCGCCGCGAAAACACACCCTCCGGCGCACTTTAGCTCCACTAGGTACACGTTCCCGATGTCCCCACTTCCGAGCTGGCGGATTACCCTCAGTCCGCCGAGACTCGGGTCGGCGGATCGGGCGCGGCGGATGGCGTCCCAACATAGGTCGCCGGATTTCATGTGGGGCTTGGTGGATGATAGTGCCAGGCTGGCGGGGGCGGCCCAATTGCCGCTGGCGGTAGTGACGGTGGACTCGAAGCTTAGGGCGTCAAGTTCATCGGCCACATCATCTACGCACGGTTGCATGGCGGTGGTGGCAGGGTTTTAAATAAAATCCGTCACATATTACGTAGTGGAATTTTGGACCTCCGATACCATTATCTACCTACACGTTGGTCGACGATATCAATACCGTTACGTTTTTCGACACCGCAATTTAAAGTGAAGATTAGGAGAAAGTTTTGACTTATGTGGGAAGTTTTTTATGGAGAGAGAGAGAGAGAGAGAGAGAGTGGGCGAAAGAGATTTTGTAGGGTTATGTTGTTGAGCTTGCAAATGTGGCAAGGTTTGCCGCCGGCAGATATATGGGCCTGGTTCTAGCTGGATTTCTTTAAACACTGAATAATTCTTAGAAAATAGTTTCTCTGAAGATTTGATTTGGACGGCAAAGGTACTAATCATCCAAAAGTTTAATGGTTCAAATTTGTTAAAAAACTATAGACTGTGAACTCTATTGGTAAGAGTCATTAACAAATCTAGACCATTGGCCATTGTCGAGATTGACCATCAAGATGCGATTATTTCCTCCAATTGAGTTTGGACTATAGAAAAACCAAGTCTTCATTATTCCTCACTTTGAATATTCTACCAAAAATTGTAGGCATTATTATTTAATCCTAGGATCACTGTCAACTCTCAAGGACTTGGAATTAATCTGATATGATTTTATGATTTAAAAATTAGCTGTTGTATAAAAATTAAGGCCTGTGTTTGGCTTAATGAGTGAAGATCAGAGTTTGTAATAGACTAGTGTTTGAAAGTTTAATAATAAAAAGAGATTTTGAATTTTATTTTGACCATTTAGCTCTTATTTAGCATTTGCTATTTACAGTTACTACCTTTCTTGTTGTAACATCTAAATTAGCACTTATAGAACTGTACAAGTCAATCTTAGGGATGCTGTATTTGGAAACAAACAAGCAATGAAATTGCGGAGTTTCAAGTTAATTAAAACTGGCAGAATACCAAAATAAATAATAGGTTTCTTGATAAAATACACCAATGGTCTCTCAAGTAGTTTGGTAAAACCTTTTTTTTTTTTTTGGGAAATAGTTTGGTAACACTTTGAATAGGTCCCGAAAGTAAGAATTTGGTGTCACGTTGGTCTTCAAGTTTTGATTATCTATAACTATCTCTCTCAAATAGATGTTTTTATCGGGCATGTCCCTTTGGGTGAATGGGTTTTGCCATTTTGGTGCTTCATCCAATGCTTCATTGGATACTCGATGTACCCTGATCGAGTTTAAAGAAATATATTTCTTTTCAATCAGAAAAAAATGTTTTCATTATTTGTATCGTGCTCATGATTTTTTCCTTTTGTGTTCTCTTGTTGTTTTTTGAAACGACAAAAAAATTATTATTGAGAAACTCAATAAAGGGTAAATCGTGGGAGAACACAATTATTTTGTGTTCCCTTTTTGTTTAGGACATAGTTATGAAAATTGTAGACTGTAGGTGTGTTTTACATTGATTTGAGGGCCAATTTTGACTATATATAGATAGATACTAATCAAGAAAATTTAGGGTTTGATTACAAATCAAGAACTTGGCAAGTTACCCTACAATAATATTGCACGCAAGCAATCATCAGAGTGAGCATTGGGCATGCATGAACTCATCAGCCGGCCGCTAGAGCCCGTATAATTAATATTACCCAAAATAAGACCCCAGACCAATGAGGTATAAGCTACACGTGGTGAATAAATGGCTCTGTTTGATTGGATATAAAATTGATGTTATGGTTTTCAATGTTTGGTTGTTAAAAAATTCGGAAACGCATTGGCTCAATGGTAAAACTATTGAAATACTTCAGTCAAATTTTTGATAGCTATATTGTAATAAATTCCGTATTGTAAGTACCGTTAGGTTTACATCAATACAACTTCTCACTTTTGTTAAAAAAATGAAGGGTCTTTTAGTGGAGAATTCTAGGAGCTTCAGGTTGTAGTAATTCATTGGTCCTCACAAAAAAAATTATTTCATCTGTGTGACCTAATGCAGATACACATATCAGAGATACGCCATAACTATTTTTTAAAATTTAAATTCAACAGAATTGATCTATCATATCTCTAAACTATTATCCCTTGCAATAATGTTCTTTTTTCAAATCACTATGCTTCTAGATAAATACTTGTCTCTAATTAATATTCCTACATCACTCACACAGAGAGATGCAAATTAATTAGAAACAGCGGTTGGGATTGTTCGTTCAGTTATAATATTTGAAATTGAAAATTGAAATCCCATCACATCCAGTATCCCTTACTTTAGGTTTTTCCCAATCTGCAACTCCAACTTTTTTTGGTCATTCGTTAGTCATAATCTCCACTATCCTAGGGGATTTGGGAAAGGGGGATGGGACTTACGGGATCGAACCCTGCTCATTTGCATGTATGTAAGAGTAGCCAACTGCACTCCACTCCACTTGCCAAGCTGCAACTCCAACTTAATTCCGCCAATTTTCTTTAATTTCCAAACAAGAGTTAATGTTCAAGGCGCCGGCTCATAAGTTTTAAAGGCCAAAAGCGAACGTCTTAAATGAGGCCTCCCTATATTTTCCATACAAAAGTTGGTCTACAAAGAGTTTCATAAAAAAATCCATTACAAAAAATAAGCTTATAGTTATCCCAAAATGCAACCATTACAATATCTCAAAACCCATTCCATGCATTGTCAATTCCATTCCATTGTCTATGTCATTCTATCGAACTAGACGTATTCTAATGGGTTATGGCCTATGGGAGTTGATAATCAGTGAATTCTACCGTTGGACATATTTTGTGGCTCTTAAATTTTAATAGGGCCTATTTTGTGTAAAGGAGACTTAGAGCAATTTTTTTGGGGCTATTTATATATATATATATATATAGAGAGAGAGAGAGAGAGAGAGAGAGAGAGAGAGTCCCCTTCTCCTAAGGACCACCTTAACTTAATAAAATAAGGTCCTCCCTTTCCCGATAGAATTTCAATGATCCAAGCCGCTCAATGTGTTCAGAACGTGATTTTAAAGGTACTCGCGAGAAATCAGCAAAAAAAATGACCGGAAAGGCTTCATCCGAGCAGTTTTTGTTTGTTTTTATCGAACAGTTCAAATAAAAACCACTCGAATGAAGCCCTTCTCGGTCATTTTTTTTTTGCTGATTCCTCATAGGTACTCTTAAAATCACATTCTGGACACATTGAGCAGCTCGGATCATCGAAATTCAAACGGAAAATGGGAGAAATGGAGAGGTCCTTATTTTAACTAAAATAAGGATCTCCTCATTTGAAAATGACTGTATGTATATATATATAAAGTCCACACCCTTTCTCATCCGCACCTCCCCTTTCCTGATCGAATTTCGATGATCCGAGCCGCTCAATGTGCTCAGAACGTGATTTTAAGGGTACTTGCTAGAAATCGGCAAAAAAAAAACAAACACGGGGAAGGGCTTGATTTGAGCAGTTTTTTTTTAACCGCTCAATAAAATACAAACAAAAACTATTCGGATAAAACCTTTCCGATAATTTTTTTTTTTTGAATGGGAAACATTTAATTATCATGATGTGGGGATACCAGAAATTGACTACATCCGTCCATGCATCTTGCTCGATTCTAGAAGTAGATCACCTGTTGTCACCTGGCCGTAATTTGAAAGTGTTTCCTTGTTTTGCTTAGCCAAACACAGAAAATAGGACAACTGAGAGTCAGAAACTAGGAGCAAACAAACCTTGGGGAAAGGAAATGCATCCTCTCCGGTTTTTCTGCCAGTCGTATAGAATGATTGGAGCGGACAATCCAATTGTGGACCGCTCATTTACTGCAATCAATGGTTCAGATTTGCTGTCTAATTTTTATCAGTAAAAATTAAATCTTACGGGCAAAACTTGATCAACAAGTCCTAACTGTTGATTATCCATACGTGCAGTGTAGATATGGATTGTCGGCTCCAATTGTTCTGTACAACTAGAGAGGATCCGGATCTTTAGAGAAATCACATTAAATAAGGGTGCGGTAAGGTGGTGATATGATTAACGGAAAGTCTATTGATACAGACAATGAGAAAACATATCGTGCACAGATCATTGTGTGGGATCATTCCGGATCTCACACAAATGATCCAAACTGCTCATTGAATGTAAAATATTTTTTCAAGGGCTCCTCGAAAGAATCAGCTTAATCCGATACCTATAGGTATTTGATCCAATCATCTAACTTTATATTCTCTTGAAATCTGAATGAATAGTTAGATGATTGGATCAAGCACCTATAGATATCGGATTGAGCTGATATTGAGTGGGGGCCGTTGGAAAAATATTTTACATTTAATAAACGGCTCGAATCGTTTGTTTGAGACCCGGAGTGGATCCCATACCATGATTTGTGCACAAATCTGTGTGGTTAGCACTGCTATATGATTAATTTCACGTACAAAATCACAACCAAACCTATCACAACCAAACCTTTGATTTCCCTTGTGATCGCACTCTTATATTGTCATTTGCCATGTCAAATGTTCAAGCCATGGTACTTACGCTCACACTCAAAAATTTGATGTACAAATGTTTCACGCGATCGATCCATCTTAAAACACGTTTGGGTCCCACTTTGTTTTAGTTCAAAATTGATTGGCAACCTTCTTTTTTGGCTTTACCGTTTACGAGCTGTGCTATGTGCACAGCTGCTATGCACAAGGCTTTACTGACCGTTTACCCTTTAGTACGCTTTCCGTGAGACCCAAACCGGCGAACGGGTGGGGTGGTTTGGCTTGATAAGTCCGTTGGATTATTTTGTCTTTGTTTAAACAAAAAAATTGCTGTTTGTTAATTTTTCGCCAATATTTTTGGAATTATTGATTCGTCTTGACGAAAGAAATCAAAAATTTTTGAAAAATTACAATTGGAACTCAAATTTTTGTGAATGAAAATGAAAACGGGCCAATAATCCAACAATTTCGTCTTTATTTACAAATTTTTGAGTTTCGATAATAATTTTTAACTTTTCCATTTCCTCTCGTCGAAAGAACTAATCAATATTTTAAAAAAAAATCGACAAAAAATTATCAAACTCAAAAAAAATTGAATAAAAACAAAAAAGTAATCCAACGGGCTTATTAAGCCAAACATGCAAAATCTTCTCCCCGCTTGTGTTATGCTTTTTACAAAAACATAAAGAAAGGAAGGCGGCAAAAATGGTATCAATTCTTTCGTAATTGTTGTACTCTCTCTCTCTCTCTCTCTCTCTCTCTCTCTCTCTGTCTCCTACAGGTGTCAATTCGATCCCTGAATTAAATTTGGAGGTCATAATGAATGGAAGGTAAAAAGAATTGGTCAAAGTTTTACGTAAAACAAGACGTAGGCCTCACACCTAAGAACGTATTCCGATGAAGCCTCGCGCACGTGAGCATCACTGGCATGATACCTCACAAAAATATCTGCGCTTTCTTTATCCGCCTTCTTGTTACCCTTTGCAGCTCCCACATAGGCAACATAGTGGCCACCCTCATGGTCCCTAGATCAGCCAGAATTTGTACTTGTCTGCCCCCAAGCACGTGTGGTTCATTATAAAGAAGATAAATTAGCGCGAGAGTGCCATCTACAGTATTCATATTTATAACAGAGTCCGTGTTTGCAAGCTACAAGATTCTGTTTCTAAAACATAAATACCTCAAAAATCATTGGGGGTACAGGTTGAACGAACCTCATAAAGCAGACAGACAAAGGGAAAAGCAAAAGACGAGTAGAAGATAAACAGACTGCACGGTGAATAAAAGTAATGTCCCACATTGAGACACTGAAAGTGAGTTCAACAAAAGTTATCAAAAGAGTGTTTTATATATGCAGAAGGTGATTGAGATGTTCTAGAAATTTGAAAGTAAACTACCTAAATGCCTCGAATATCATTTAATGCTGACTACTAGATTCCTACGCTTTTTTCAGAATATGTCAATAGTTGGATGTTCTCCAGGCAACCAACTACATGTGTGTATGAGTATACTGGTTTGAAGTATGCTAGATCTTCAAATGATCCCTCGGGAGAAAGGAAGTCAAAGCAAACACTTGCGGAAAATGATTTTTCGTTTATCTTAATTATCACTTTTGATAATAGTGCAATGGGCTAATAGCTAGCCGACGATTGACGTCAAAGTCAATTCTTGATATTCTCTTGGAGTTCAAGCACACTTCGAGGCCACTCAGTTTCCATTACAGTCCACGAGTCCAAGATTTTCTTTTCCCACTAAATGGATAGTGTATGCTAAAAGAGTCCATCTATGGTACAAAAATCTCAATGGTACACAAAAGAGAAGAAGAAAAGGAATTCATATGTCTGTTGAAATACCATTGAAACACAGAAAATACTCAAATGTGGTTGAAATATTACCAAATATTGATGTTTACCCTATAGGAGCACACGATCACTCTTCTTGCCGAAAATGCCTTGACCATATGTGGATTGGGTCATCTCCACAAGTAGAGAAAATTGCAAAGCTCCAAACAAGGATGCAGGAGTACTTGCCAATGCGACAACTGGGATAAAAATTCATGCCTAATTATCTCCGAATACGAGATAGAGTATAGCACCAGAGGATACCATCGTGGATAAAATGGAGACAAATAGAATTATGAGACCGATAACTAACTTATTGGGTAAGGTATGTAGGAAATCTTTGCGTATCGAGAAGTCAGGATAAGTACGTAAGAACATCAATATAGATATAACAAAAATTACAATTACTTTTTGTTTTGAAAGTATCGGATGGCCATTATCATAGTTTCCACCCGGTACTGTAATAGCAGCTACAAAAACCATAGTGGTGGGGGTGTTTGGGAGCCTACTTTTTGGCTTTTTATTTTTAGCTTTTGGGTTTTTTGGCCTTTTGAATTATGATCAAAATGTACTTTGAATTTAGTAGAATGTTTAGATGATATGTGCATAATGCATTTTGCAACAGGAATAGTGTTTGGGAGATATGTAATGAAAATGAATTATGGAATGAGTTTTTACCATATTGCAACATGAATGGAAATTGATCCGAAAATGCAAAAATCCTAGAATGTGAAATGTACCTCCACACATCTTTCTTACTTCTATTTTAGATCTTCAAAATTAGGGAATATTTTGTGAAATGACTTTTCATAATGGAGTAACCAAACAACCGAAATGGAAAAATACAATAATGAACCTCCCAAACACCCCGGCAATAAGGGCAGCAACTATGGTGCATGGTTTTGTATCTTTCATCCATTAATTGCTCACCCTCCTTTAAAAAATTTTGGTGTGTCTGTCAGGAATTAATTCTGCAGATGTTCCACTTCCTGTAATAATTGGGATGTTCTCCAGGAGTTTTGAGTTTTTTTTTTTTAAATTTTTGAAACCAACAACACAACTTATATTAAGTCAAAAAAATAGTACGATTGTTGTAGTTCTTTACAAAATGAGGAAACAGGAGTTTCAGGGCTCCTTCGGCTAAATAAGTCATTTGGCTTAATTTTTTGTCTTTATTCAAAAAAAATTCGCATTTATTAGTTTTTCGTCGATTTTTTTGAGAATTATTTCTTTGTCATGATGAGAGGAATCTAAAAAGTAAAAAATTACGATCAAAACACACCAGTAATTTTCACATTCAGCGACAAGGATTGGCGACACAACAAAAATGCGTCGCCGTTGGGTATGTATTGGCGACACACTTTGATGTCGCCAACAGTCTTCACATTCGGCGACGCAAATCGCGTTGCCAAAACGCAAATTTAAGTTCGCAAGCAATTGGCGATGTGAAGCGTGTCGCCGTTGGGTACGAAATTTTTCATCTGTACGAAAATTCATTATTAGAATGATATATTACATTCGATCAAATATGTAAAAATAAAAGATTTACTTTATTTTTGGCAGGAATGATTTAGTCCCTCTTATGTAAAAGATAGATGGTTCTAATTTTAAAAAATAGCTCAAGTGGCCCTCTAGTTGTGCATTATAGGATTTTAATGTCTCTGGAGCTATCGAATATGTTATGATCATGTAGTTGCTGAGATCAAATTATCACCGATTTTGGCGAGAATGATATAATTGATAAGACATTAAATCCTAACGGTTTAGATTGACCATTCAAAAAAATGAGCCAGCAACTACATGCCATTAGAATCTATACATTCAATTTACTTGTTTTTAAACCAATGTCTTATGCTATAGTATAATGTACAGTAGCTAGATGATCGCAGCATAATCACGACGATCGATACTGTTCATTTTGTTGTGGTTAGTGTTTTAATCATTCTTGTTAATTTTTAGGTCTATCGAATTTTGAAAGCCCCTTCATCGGGACGCAGATTTATTATTAGAATGAAATTTTATGTCCAATCAAGTATGTAATGATAGGGATTTACTTCATTCTTAGCAGAAATGGTTTAATCTTTCTTATTTATAAGATAGACAATTCCAATTTTAAAAAAATAGTTCAAGCGGCTCTCAAGTTGTACACTGTAGGACTTTAATACCTCAGGAACCACCGAATGTGTTACGATCATATGGTTGCTGACATCTGATTATCATCAATTTTGGTGAGAATGGTATAATTGATAAGACATTAAATGCTAAAGGTTTAGGTCGATCATTTAAAAAAATAGCAGACCATTACATTTAAAAGGTATACATTAAATTTATTTATTTCTGAACAAAAGTCTTGTGCTAATCATTCTTATAAATTTTTTGGTCTATTCGATTTTGAAATCCCCTTCATCGGGACGTAGATTCTTTATTAGAATGATATTTTACGCCTGATCAAATATGTAATGATAAGATATTAAAAAAAAATCTAGTGAACCTGTAAAATTAATATATAGATGCATAAGTATCTACTCCCTTCATCCCAATTCAAATGTCCCCTACGAATTTTTGTGCATTTTCACTTTAATTTGGTGTAAAAAAATAATATATCAAAAAAAAAAAAATTTTGGTTTGAAAATGAACGAAAATCAGGAGTAGACATTTAAAGTGGGATGGAGAGTAGAAGAAATTAACAATCGCAAAAAGAAAATTATTAAAATACAATAATATAAAACGATGTTGTTTCGAGAAGACCCAGTCTTTTTTTTTAAGTCCAAAATACTTAAATTGTTTCACCCTATTTGAATTTTGATAAGCATGAAAGTTGTTAACCCTTTGTGTTATTGTTCAAACACAATTTGAATTACTTCAATCACAATTATGAGTTAAAAGTTATGCCCGAAATACTAAATAAATTAATTCTGATTGGGGGTAATTTAAATTGGGTTCGAACAATAACATAAAGGGCTCCAATTTTCATTTTTATCAAAATTGCTAATTTTAATTTTTAAAGTAGGAGTGTGCAAAAAACCCGCAACCCGACCTGAAGGGTCTTGGGTGGCTCCGAACATAGGCTTCGGTCGGGTACGGGTTGGGTTCTATTAAAAAAATGAGTTTCGGTTCGGATTTCGGATCTGTGCGTTTTTTACCCACTGGGTCGGACCCGACCCACTTAAAACCGACCAACCCGACCTGGCCCAACGAAAAAAATCGGGCTCGCGAACGGGTCTATAGCAGCAGTTGGTTCGGTTGCGGGCTTGTATTTTTCGTACCCGACGTGGTCGGGTCAGGGTTGGGTTGCGAGACACACCCGACCCGTGCACACCTCTAGTTTGAAGGTTCAAAATCATGTTTGATTCAACTTTAATTACTATTTTAATGTTAAATATATACTATATATATTAGATATTCCAAACATATAACGAAAAGTGTGTCTAGTGCAGTTGGTCAGAGCCTTGTGTGTAAAGGCTTGTGTAGTTGGATGTCTTGGGTTCGAAACCCAGGAGGTGCAAAAAAATTGTATTTTTCATCAAGTAACCTTTCGGTGACGCAACAATTGGTGTCGCCAATAGGCTACGTTTTGGAGACGCTAAACACATTGGCAAAGGTGTAATACGTTTTCCACATTAACCATGCTTTCGACGACGCAAAGCACGTCGCCAAATCTATTGCCTTTTGGCGACAGAGGTGTTTGCATCGGCAAATACTATTGCCGACATAGCAACGGCGACGGCATGCCGACGCAAGGACTTGCGTCGCCAAAACCCTTTGCCGACGCAAATAAGCCTTTGCCGACATACTATTGTGCGTCGTCAGAACTGAATTTTGTTGTAGTGAAATCTATTTTTTTTAATAAAGATGAAAGTAAGCCAATTTTTCGTCTTTATTCAAAAAAATTGGATTCCAATTTTAATTTTTTACCTTTTAAATTTCTTTCGTCATGACAAAGCAATAATTCTCAAAAATTCACAAAAAATTAACAAATGCGAAAAAAATTTGAACAAGAACAAAAAAAAAATAAGCCAAGTAACTTATTTAGCTGAAGAAGCCCAGAGTTTATCCTAAACTCTTCAAGGCCAGTATCTTTATCACAAACTTTGATGCGTCTGGGTATTTTGGACGAAGATGAGCCCTGTAATTGTTCGAGAAATTATACTATGAGTGATTATCGTCTTCAACTCAAAAGTTTATAAATAGGGCCACATGTTCACAATATTTAGGGATTGCATGTTATTCACCAGCAATCTACAATAGTACATTGCAAGCGCTAGCTTCGAGTCCCAATTTCAATCACTACCAGAGTCCAAGTTTTCTTTTTCTAATAATTGGATAGTGTATACTAAGATAGGTCGAGTTAGGCTTCCCTATGCTATAGTTTCTGTTGGGTTTTCTAATTTTACCCAATTGGTAGAAATTACTAAGTTATAATTGTTATGTTATGTGATAACTAAGTTTGGTTAGGAAGTGTGGTATTCTCTCTCTCTCTCTCTCTCTCAGAGAGAGAGAGGCAGTGCCTCCCCTCCCCTTCTCCTCTACTGCTCCTACCCCCTCCCCTTCTTTTGGATGGGCTTGTTCTAATAGGTGTTTGGGCTTTGGCCTTTTAGGTTAAGACTTGCCCCATTAGGTTTCCTTCATTGGTTTCTTGCCAATCGAGGGTTTCGTTCTTGGACTGAGCACAAGATTTTTCTTAGTTTTGTTAAGAATTTGATGTCGTTCTTCTTATTTCTATTGATCTTTGTAACAATTTCAAAGATTAATAAATTTTTATTGTCATTTTAAAAAAAAATTAATGTAATGTTCAGGGATACATAAAATATACAAAGATATAACTCAGAATGTGGATTGAATGCCATAAGCCCACAACCATGGGTACCACAAGTCCGACAAAAATCATTGTAACAATGAGAAATAACAGATGCAAATCATGCAATAATAGAGCCATAAATAGAGGAACAATCTTAAATAAGTACTTGGCAAAGATTAGTTTTCTGACCTCCCAATCAAAGGTGTACGATGATTGATCAACAATGCTACCCCAGTAGGTAGGGAGAGAAAGATACACATATTAATGAAAGAAAGATACTATTAGGCCCCGTTTGATAAACATCTTGGAGATTGGGATTAGATTGCTAAGGTGAGAGTATTAGTAATAATTTGTTTGGTTTTCAAAATTTGTCCGGATTGATAGTCCCATAGAATGAACGAGCCGGCCCAATATGGGATATTAGCAATAGCCATTGGGACTTGGTATTCATAGTCCAATCCCAACCCCTTCTCATTATCAATTACTTTAATCAATCCAATCCCATCATCTAATCTCATTTCAAACAAAAATGATATTAATAATCTCATCCCAAACAAACATGCTCATTATTAGTCCGTTCTCATTAACAATCCATTCTCATTACCAATCCCAATCCTAATCTCATCTCCTTACATACAAATCTCATCAATCTATCACTGTCATCTAACGGGGGGAGTGAAGAAAGATTCCTACTCAATGAGGAACACAAAATAAAAAAAGCAACACACGTAGGGCGTGTTGGCAGTTCCCCGGCCCAAACTTGATTTTTGGTGGAGGAAGAACTAAGAAAAATGGGAGAAATGGGGCTGCCAAAGGTACAGCAGCAGCAGCCGTGTGAAAAATGGGAAACGGGAGGATGAGAGGTGAGGCTCTGTATCTCACGTTTTTTACAGAAGGGGCAGCGTACTCTCTTGCCCTACATTCCTTACATTTCACTTAAATACTACTAGCATCTTTACAAAATAGATATGGGCTTTCCCTAACACTTAGGCCACTAAACAAACGAAGGTAAAGCTAGCCCATGACAAATACAACACTTGGTCCAATTACAATAAGAGTAAATTACAGTAAACCCCCCTCAACTAACCCAAATTTTCACCTAACCCCCTCCAACTACAAAATCCAACAGTGTGCACCCTCTAACTATCCAGAATTGACACTTAACCCCCTTTTGTTCGGTCTCCGTAGGAAAAATGCACCGACGGCCGTCTCCGGCCACCGGGCGGCCGATCCGAGCCGTCCAAAAATTTAAAAAAATAAAACCGAGTGGGCTAGCGAGAGAATCAACGGCATCCGACGTGCGTAGGTGCTCGATCCAAACATCCCAAGAATTTAAATGAAGTGTTTAGATCGAGCACCTACGCACGTCGGATGCCGTTGATTCCCGCGCTAGCCCACTCGGTTTTTTTTTTAAAAATTTTTGGACGGCTCGGATCGGCCGCCCGGTGGCCGGAGACGGCCGTCGGTGCATTTTTCCTACGGAGACCTAACAAAAGGGGGTTAAGTGTCAATTCTGGATAGTTAGAGGGTGCACACTGTTAGGTTTTGTAGTCGGAGGGGGTTAAGTGAAAATTTGGGTTAGTTGAGGGGAGTTTACTGTAATTTACTCTTACAATAAAGCAGTAATTTTAACAGGGTGAAATGCCATTGTATACAGATAACAATTACTTTAATATACTTACAATACTCCCAAATTTTGATGTTTAACCTATTGGAGAACACGATCATTTTGCTTTCCAAAAATGCCTCGACCATATGTGGATTGAAACATCTCTACAAGGAGAGGAAACTGCAAAGCCCCGAACAAGGTTATAGGAATACTTGCCAATGCAGTAACAGGGATAAAAATCCATGCCTTATTATCTCCAAACACAAGATAGAGTATAGCCCCAAAGGCCACCATCGTGAATAAGATGGAGACAAATAAGGTTACGAGGCCAATAATTAACCTTTTGGGTAAGGTATGCAAGAAATCTTCCTCTGCGTATCGAGAAGTTAGGATAAGCAAGAACATCAATGCAGAAGTGATGGATGAGAATAGGGCAAGTGCGTCAGATATGCCAAAAATTATAAAGACTTTTTGTTTTGAAAGTATCAGATGACCATTACTGTTGTTTCCACCCGGTACTGTAATAGCAGCTGTAAAAACCATAGTTGCAATAAGGGCTGCAACTATGGTGCATGATGTGGCTGTATCTTTCATCCATTGCTCACCATCCTTTACCAAATTTTGGTGTGTGTCAGAAAATAATTCCGCAGGTGTCATTCCGTTTGCATTCCTTTTTTCTTTGTCGCCAGGAGCTGTAAATTTTTCCACTTCCTGTATTAATCAGGTGATCAACAATGAGAAACCAAAGTTGCTACTTTTTGAAAGATCAATGACCGAACGTTAGTAGTCTACCTCGTAGAGGATGTCCTAGGACAAAAAAGTTCTGAAATGACAGTTGTAGCTAGAAGCGGATCAAAAAAAAAAACAAAGAAAAGACAGTTGTAGCTAGAATAAACTGTTCTGTTCTTGCTAGATTGTTTCACCATGACAGTTAACTCATGTAGTGTCGTGAGAAACATCTGACCATATGGAAGAACTAATGCCATAACCTAAATGGTATATACCTTTAATTGTTACCACAACTTTTACCTTGGGTGTTCAAAGTGGTTAAATTTCATTGCTCACCTTTATCTATCAAAACTATACCACAGCCAGTACAGCGAAAACGGGTCCAAAAAAGATAATTGGAGCCGCTCATTTTGTTCAAAATATTTTGTTTAGAGTTATCGTAAAAAATCAACTTCATCCAGTGGCGGATCCAGAAATTCTATAGACTGGGGGCACCTATATATTATTCACAATCGTAAAAAATATTTTTGTATGTATACCACTAAATTATCACTCAATCATTAAATATTGATCACTCACTCTATTCTGCAATCGATTTTTGACAATCTTCATGGCTGAAAATTTCAACTGTTGCGGTGGAACCGTAAGATTAATGCCAAAGTCAAGAGAAAGAAAATTACAGAATATAGTAATTTAGTAATTTGATTTTCATAATATTTTAGATTGGAAGGAGAACATAAAGAGATAGAACAAAAATGAAGAAATAAAGGAAAATGATAAAAAAAAAATGAAGACATAAAGGAAAGAGGTAGAAAAAAATAGAAAAAAAACAAAAAAAAAAAGCAAGGAAGCCTGGGAATTGAACCCAGGCGCTTGGAAACTTTCAACGCACATGAAACCACCACACCATGGTAGTGTTCTGTACAAGATTAGGAAACTTTTATGTATTTATATCAAAATATTTTTATTTTTATTTTTATTTTTTTTAAAAGGCGTGGGGGCACGTGACCCCACGTGCCCTAACGTGGGTCCGCCCCTGACTTCATCCGATATTGTTAAGAGCACTTACGAAATGTCCATATTTGCTAGCCTATATTTAAAAGCAAAATTTGATATTTTGTAAATTACCTTACCGATATTTTGTTGAACCCCTAGTAAAGATTACAGAACCCATGGCGGAAAAGTTTGTGTGGATAAACATCATCACGAGTTTTGGTGTTCCCTTCTCCATCATATCAGATAATGGGAAGCGGGGGGGTTGTTGTCCCCAAGGGGACAACAGTGTACTACTGCCCCGATTTGGGGCTCATCCCGCTCTCGCTCCGATGATCGAAATCGTTCACTTTGTAGAGTTCGTCGAGTAGAACAACTATGTAAAAAATCAGCTTAATTGGATATCATTAAGTGCTTGATTGGAGCCCATATAACTCTCGGTCCATGGGTTACAGTGGATTTGATCCAGTGTTTTGGATCCAATCTTTCCAAGATAAAAAGGTTCCGATTAGGCATTTAATGATATCCAATTAAACCGATTTTTTCTATAGTTGTTCTACTCGACGAGCTCTACAAAGTGAACGATTCTGATCATCAGAGCGAAACCCCTAGTGGGCCCCAAAATCCAGCACAGCAGACAGCAGCCCCCAGCTTCCCAGATAATGAGGCTCAATTCCAAAAGAGGTTCAAGACCTTTTGTGCTTAGTACAACATCAAGAACTACTCCACGCCGGCCTCTCAAGCAATGGGCAGGCAGAGGCATCGAATAATACAATCCTCCAGGGAATTAAGCGAAGATTGAAAAAAAAACAAAAAATGGCCCGATGAGGTGCCAATCATTTTTTTGGGCGTACCGAACTACACCGAGGATTTTGACCGATGAGACACCATATTCCCTTGCTTATGGCTTTGAGGCAGTCATTCCCGTTCAAGTGGGGCTGCCGACTAATCGTACAACGCTGATTGACAGTAGGGGCAACGATGATGCCCTTCTAAAAAGTTGGACCTGGCCGAGGAAAAATGGAAATGGGCACGAGTAAAGTTGGGCATCATACCAAGAGCAGCTCATGAGGAGCAAGAGAAGGAAGGTGCATCCCACGGAGTTCGGCCTAGGTGATCTAATTTTGAGGAAGGTGCTTGAAAATACTAAGGTCAAGACATATGGCAAGCTCGGTCCAAACTGGGATGAGCTGTACAAATTAACAAAAAAATCACAACACCAAGACACCCACCACCACTGAAAATTAGTAGCGTATGGGGGTTTAGAGACAAAATGAGAAAACGGGCTTTGTATCTACAGCACCTCACCACCCAAATTGAAGCTTCCAATCTTCTAGCACGACCTCGAGCTCCTCAGAACCTTTTTCCAATTGTCCCAAGCCATCCCCGAAGCCCCCTGTTCCCGTCGTCTTCTCCGATTGCCGAAACCCACCACCCACCGAAACCATCCACCACATTATCCGACCGAATTCAACGTAGAATAATCCCACTCCTACTTCTCCCTAAGTATATCAAGTGTTTACATATTGGATTTTAACATTACAGAGCGAAAGAAAATCAAATCCGGCATCACACGGTCGAAACCCATTTTCCTGACGAGGGCACTATGCATACACACTACTATAATTTTTGAAAGGGCCTTTTACCTCTGCGTCCAATAGAAAGTAATTTTCGTTGGGTCTCCTATAATTAATGAAATATTAAAATTTTATGGCTATGTTTGGTAACACTGTCACTTTTCTATTTTCGATTTGCTGAAATCAGTTTTTACTTTTCCTAAAAAAGAGTGAAAGTGGAAAACATGTTTGTGTCAACCTGTTTTCAAAAAGAAAATTTTATTTTCTAAAACCAATTTTTACTTTTTCGAAAATGGTCTCTCTTGCAAATTTCTCCACTAGTTTCCAAATGATACAAGAGAGAGAGAGAGAGAATCATCCTAACCTTTGCAATCACGTTAGAAACAAATTTCATATTTGATATTCTGAAAGAAATGGCCGGATAGATAGACTAGGCAGAGCTAGCTTAGAGGGGAAGCCAAAAAAGCCGTCGCTTCCGGCCAAGCTCGTGGAATCAAAAGGGTAAGAAGTCCTTAATGCACTTCCAGTAGACTAAGGAGTACCACTCGGCCCCATACTCAAATGGGTCCCTTCGCTCAACTAGTCAAGCTAAACCACGACTATCTCCCTACCTAACAAGCGCATGACTGGTCTGTCCCGCTGAGGCAGGCTTGCTAAAGATGAGGAACAAAACCAAGTCGTGAACTGAGAACTGAAGTCTTGAACTGATTCGAATCCAGGAATTCTCACTGGGTTTGACTTCTTACATGGGATTGAGTTTGATGGCTAACCTGGAGGGTTGAACTCCAACAAGGTCGTGCTAGAAATTCGTTGCTTGGCGTCTTGCCCACTTTCTCTTAGTTCGCGTCTTGAACGCCTTTCTTTAGCCCACTAGAGGGCTCCAAAAAATACAATTTTTTAGTTATAAATAATAAGAAGTTTCAATTGCCTTGCTTTGAGTAACATCTTCTTGTGCTACAATCAACTATTCTCAACGCTATGATTCTTGAACAGCTACAATTCTCAACGCTATTATGGAATGTCATGGGAATCAAACACAAGTATTTGAGAACATTCTTGTCATTTTAACAACATAAAAGATTACTATTATGAGATATAGGAGTACAACTGAGCAGAACTTTACTCTCGGCAAGTCTTGGCCCAAGGTTCATTTATGAAAACATCAGATTCAATCATAAATCCAAATTATGTAACAAAAGGGAAAGTGATGGTTCTATTGTATCCCGGTGGGTGGGTGGGTGGGTGGAGAGAGAGAGAGAGAGAGAGAGAGAGAGAGAGAGAGAGGAGAAGAAGAAGAAGAAGAAGATGTAATGGAGCTTTTTTGGCAGCCTGTAAATGTTTTTTGTTTTTGAAAATAGTGAAAGTTGAGTTTTGTTATTTTTTCAAATTATAAAATTAGTGAAAGTGATTTTCAAAATTTGAAAGTGGAAATAAGTACCAAACAAACTTTCAAAATTAATTTTTGAAAATTCTGAAAATGAAAACAAAAAACAGAAAATAGAATGACTATCAAACATGACCTATAAAAGTGCCTAAAATTTTAAATTCTGGAAGTATCTAATTTCTAAGGTACTTTATGAAGATGCTTAAATCCTAGGAACCTCTATAAAAATGCTTAAACCCTTAGGGTACTCTATAAAAGTGTCTAAGCTGGTAAAATTCTATAATAGAAAAATGCACCCTAAAACCTTATGAAAGTGCCTAAATCTAAACCCTAGGACTCTATGAGAGCGTATAAATCTAAATCCTACGGTATCCTAAACCATCAAACCCTAGGGTACCCTACGATTTTAGTTAGGGTACCCTAAAACCTTAGGGTGACACTTTCATTAATAGTAAATATATTTTTTTAGAAGTGGACCTAGTTGTAATTAAGTATTTCATCTCTCCTTAATGGGAATTAACTTTCACTTTTCTTTACTTAGAGGTAAAAATCTCTAAATGTTGGTATAATTACAGTTTGCCGCCTTCACTTATCAAAGGTATTGTTTTGGCCCCATTGTCATGTTAGCCGAATTGCAGTTAGCTCCCATGGCTGATTAGTCCCATAGCCGATTGAGGTTAATGTTTCGGCCCGATAACACATACGGAGTATTTTCCTATTACAATTACAGCCTAGGTTAATTTTAAAATTTATATTTACAAAAATGTTAGTAATACTTATATGGACTTAATTAATATTTTATGAGTTAGTAACAACTATAGACTTACTTTTATAAAAACATATATGATAACACATACAACAAATTAGTTTATTATCTTTATATATAAATAATTAATATTAAAAACCCTAAAAATCCTAATAAAGGTGTTGGTGAAGTTGATATAGATAAAGGTTTTCAAGTAAACAAATTATATTGCAAGGTAAATTAATAGATTTTTCATTTAAATGATTACTTATAGCTGTTACTTTTAAAATGTTATTTCCTCAAATAAAGAAAAGACTAAAATGCAGTTAAAGTTTAAGATTATTATTTTAAATAAGAAAAGTTACTTACAAAGCTATAGATTAAGCATGCAGTAGATTAGTTTTTTAAACCCTAATGTACTAGAAACTACTAGTACCATTATTGCCTTGAAAAAAAAAATACAATTGTAGATATTTCTTGATTACATTAGGATTTGTTGAATTACAATTACCTCACATGTTACTTTATTGTATATATCATGTTGTTATCCTGCCAAATATGATATCGTCATGAACTGTTAAATTATAAAATTTATGCTACGATTGTAATATTAGGCTTTCGTTGTTTAACATTGTTGTTTTATTAAATTCAATTTTAAAAACATTAAATTATTTTAAAATATTTAATTGACGTTCTTGAAATCAAGGCGTTACAGGTATCTATAGGAATTGGCACCAATGACAGATTAGGAGAAACAACATAAAAGAACTGAACCCTTCCTTAGATTTGGGAGACTATTGTTCTTGGAGAATTTTGACATGGAGCTTTTTGTGAATAACTGTTTACGGATGTGATTCTCGCACGTCTAAAGTGTTTTGAATGGTCCATAGTTTAAACAAATTTTTTTAAGACTCTTTTTTCGAAAAGTCTTATTAAAATTTAGACCATTAATTGTGGAAACGGACGGATAATATCATTTGCCTCGGTAAAAAATCTTTATAACGGCTCCGTGAATAATCCAATCTCTTGTGCTTGATGCACAGCTTGATTTGCTGCGATGACATAAATAAAGTACTATCGTTTTAGCCCGTAAAGAAACTCCCTGCCATGTATACGGCGTCCGTGTGGCATCACAGCAGATCTCGTTGTTCTTAGAGCACGTCAGCCCCCAAATTCGCCCTTGGATAAAGCAATTAGATTAGAGGACGCTCGGTGCCACAAAAGTAAGTACCCAACCAGCGTCCACAAGTACTCCGAATAAGTTCAGAAGGATAAACCCTAACTATGTAACTATTTTCTTTTTCTTGCTCGGCATTATATATGTAACTAACTATTCTTCTATCACCGATTTAGTTCACCCTAAATATACATAGCAGGATATGATGCAAATTTAGGTCAACATATACATGGCAGGATATGATGCAGTACTCTTCAGATTTTCATTCACATATCCTTCAAGAAATTATGAAAACAATCACGAGCATCCAACACAAGAAGTACTACTACAAGATAGAAGAAAAGTCCGGTCACGAAAAAGCATTGAGCGGCTCGGATCATCAAAATTTGATTAGAAACTATGACGTGTTTTTTTAGATATCTAATTAGTTGTCCCCGAAACCGCTCCATATACATATATATATATTATACATACATAGTCCGGATCCAATAAGGGATCCCGCACGGTGCTACTGTGCAGGACTCTCCTTTTCCGATCGAATTGCGAAATCCAAGCCACTCAAAGCGATCATAACGTGATTTTTAGGGTACCCACGAGAAATCAGCAAAAAAAAATGATCGGGAAGGACTTGATCCGAATAGTTTTTATTGAACGGTTCGGTAAAAAATGCTCGGATCAAGCTTTTTCTGGTCATTTCTTTTGCTGATTTCTTGCGGGTACCCTTAAAATCACGTTCTGCACACTTTGAGCGGCTCGGATCGTCACAATTCGATCAGGAAAGGGGAGTCCCACACCATAAGACTGTAAGGGATCCCTCATTGGATCCAGATTGTATACATATATACAGTCATTTTCAAATGAGGAAATAAGAACCTCCCAATTCTCCCATTTTCCGTTCGAATTTTGATGATTTATTTGAACCGTTTGATAAAAAAATACACAAAAATTGCTCGGATGAAGCCCTTCCTGGTCCTTTTTTTTTTGTTGATTTCTCGCGGGTACCCTTAAAATCATGTTCTGAACAGATTGAGCGGCTCGGATCATCGAAATTCGATCGGAAAAGAGAGGTCCTTATTTTATTAAGTTAAGGTGGTATTAGGAGAAGGAGACTCTTTTATATATATATATATATATATATATATATATATATATATATTAATTTAGATTCCCTTTACGTGGTGTGGATGGAGAAAACTGACCTTAAACCATTGCAATTCTCGCTGCATCTGCAAAACTGCACCAGCAGCACTGGCTCTGAGATTGATTTTTTGCTCAGGTCCAAGAGTGCAGCCAAATGCAAACCATTGTTCGACGACTTGTCTTGGTTAGAGATAAATCGAGGTTGAATACCATGATCCATTTGATATATGAGGTTGAATACACGTTCACGACGCCACAAAATTGCATCTTGTAATGTATATTGGCCGTTATGATTTGGATAAAAGTTTGCCATAGGGAATGACAGAATAATCTCTTCAACAATTTCATGAATCCCCATACGTTTTGCCTTTTGCAACACTGAGCTAAATATTCTTCTCACTCCGACGGGATTTAATTTTGTGACTTCGTTGCAAAGGACTTTGACAAGCTCAAGTGCATGATGATGTCTCAGTTTTTTTTCTCGGATGCATCTGATATGTGGAACTGTAAAATCATCTACTTTTTTAGAATGCAAATACATATATACTTTGTATGAAGGGAAATACTACAATACACACTCCTTATTTGAGTGTGTATCATATGCACCCCCAAAATGTTATGAATTGTAGAGAAAATGTTACGAATCATATTGCTAAAAAGTTACGAATCGTATAAAGGTTACAAGATACACCAAAATGTTATGAATCATAATAAAAATGTTACGAATCGTACTGTTAAAATGTTATGAATTCTAAAACAAAAGTTATGAAATATGCTAAAATGTTACGAATGAGTCATAAAATATGGTACGTGCACATTTTTACGGGGTGTGTATTGTACACTTTCCCTCATACGAATGCTAGTCTCTCTCTCTTTTTTTTCTAATCACTCAGGTGTTGGGCGAGGTTAAGCACATCTGGCCTAATTCTGGAGAAACCAATTCCACCGTCTACTAAGCAGTGGAAAAGCTGAAACAAAGTCCTAAATGAACTGACCCTCAAAAAATTGATAGCGCCAGAGAGATTTCAAACCTCATTTCTTAAGGAGTAAACCCCCAAGTCGCAGCCACCATGCCAAACCCCTCGGGGTTAAATGAATAATAGTCTATATCATGTAGCTCCATTGATGTTAAATGGTTTGTGCGTGTGCGCGTGTATGTGTGTATATATATAATGTGACTTTCCAAAATCAATCATTACCTAGTGTTTCAGCGACTTTCCAAAACATAAAATGCGATCTTTGCCTCACTGCACAATAAGAGTTAACCAGTACTCAATGGATACACAATAAGAGTATAAACCTGTACTTAATGGATTACGTACTCACTTCTAACAGAAATCAACATGCACGCACTTGAAATACAATGGGAACAAGTCACTGCTAAAGACTACACATATCACAAAGCTCTACTCAATGTGATTTTGTCTGGTCACTCATGTCACCAAGATCTTCATATGGTAAGAATAACAAAAGCAAATGGCATATAAATCATTTTATAGTAACTCCTTTCTTGTAACCCCCCCCCCCCCCCCCCCCCCCCCCCCCCCCCCCAACACACACACACATATATATATTCATGGGTTTTTATGCCCAATATTAGATGCTAATATTCATGGGCTTTTATGTCCTATATTGATTGGAGTATTGATTATTGACTAAAAAATCACAAGTGGTACGTAGAGAGTTTTTACTATGAAAAATATGAGGTATTGCGCGTGTTGCCGCAACCGTTGGATGATGTTTTTAATGGTTGAGATTAAAAAAAAAATTTTGAAGAAAAGTTACCCCCGGAAAAGTTTTTTAAAATCTGGACCATTGAATGCAAAGATGAATGACTGTGATACAACTGCATGGGCTCTCTGCCAGAACCTTTGTTGATTGTTAGCATCTTGTCAACTACTATTTTTTGTTTTTTTCCATTTAAAAAAACTATGAGGTAGGTTAAAAATTTGCAGAGTAACAATAGAAGAAGAGTATTGTGCACTCATTTTTTTTTTTTTTGTTATTGTACCAAATTTATTTATTTTTTATCCTTGTGATGAATAGAAATTTTGGGTCTTTCGCTCTTCTTCATGTATCAATATAATGAAGTGGGTGTTTTGCCCCTCTTTGCTTCCTCGATGTACCATTTGTCGAGTTTATAATAAATTTTTTGCCATTTCAAATAAAAAAAAAAGAAAGAAAGAATCTTGCCCACCGAGTTTTTCAAATGATCTTTTCATGTGCACTTTGAATTTGTTTCTTAATCTCTATTTTAAATTAATGCCCGTAAATTTGTATAGCACAAATCGTCTTTGTTGCCTATTAGCGCTTCTAATGACTATTGTGGTTGTAAGGGAAAAAAAGATATCTTTTTTTTTTTTTTTAATAACGAGATGTCATTTTTTGCCATTTCTTCGTTTATCTTTTAGTGATAATTTGACACTAAATTAATATTTTCTTGGTTGTTGAACCACGCAATTAAACAAATAAATTAGGTATGGTCATAGCCAAACCAGAGATACAGCAATTGGCAGGACTCTCAATGTCTCCTCTTCCTCCTCCATTATTGTTGTTTGCAATGCTTTCTGTTTTGATTGGAACTCCTACATTTGATGAAAATATAGAAGATAAAGATTTAGGTTAATGATACTTAAAGTGCATTTTGGGCTTTAATTTTCTAGATAAGCTAAGATTTAATTGCTAAGAGAAGACATGAGTACATAAACAAACGGATGATGCTATGGTGTCCCCGGTCATTTTGGGGACACCGTAATTTTTGGCATAACAGAACCCTTACAAGCATAACAAAAATCATTACAAGTATAATAGAACCATAACATGGCATAACCAAGGCATAACCAAAAACCAATCAAGGCATAACCAAAAATCAACCAAGGCATAACCAACCAAGTTATGTCTTGTTATGGTTTTGGTTATGCTTATAATGGTTTTGGTTATGCTTGTAATGAATTTGGTTATGTTTACAATGGTTTTGTTATGCCAAAAGTTACGGTGTCCCCAAAATGACCGGGGACACCGAAGTCATTCCCAACATATAGGAGTACATCTTCTTCATTAGTCGAGGGGAATTGGTCCTATTTTATCGTGTCTTGTCATACCATGCCTTGCTGGCCCGTTTTACTTAATATTGTCATATCATGCATCTCCGTGTACCCATTTACTCTATACTGATCTGCTTCCATTTCCACTTTCCGTAAGCAAGGAATTTTTTTTTTTTGTTGTTGAAAAGTTGTTAGTTGTTTCCGGTAGTGAATGAATTGGGTGAAAAATGTCAAATTGTTTTTACTGGTGAATAAATTGTTGATAAATATGTGAGTGCAATTTTTTATGAGGAAAAAGTTGTTGACAATTTTTTTGTTAGAGTGAACGAGAAGGTAAAATACCGAAAGTTCTTGATTATTGTGAACGAAATGCAAAAAATGCCTAAAAATTTTCCTTTTTTTGGTGGTGGAAACAAGTGGTATACCAATTATAATCACCAAAAGATTAATAAAATATAATTTCTTGTTTTCTTTTTGCACACCTGAGCAGGTATGTACGTATGTAAGAGAAACAATAAGTCTAGGAACAGAACTACCAATCACACACCTACCACACCTCTTTCACATATACGTGAGACCTACCCCACAATTTGTATGGATCCACATATACTCCAATTGAGAGAGGTCTGGTTCGAGTAAGAGAAACACAAGAGAGAAGGGGTAAGGAAGAGAGACTAACCAGAATAAATTAAAATCTGCCAGAAGTTTAAGGAATATCCACTCCGGAATGAAGAATGTTTTTCGCCAATTATGTCCAAAGGAGTGTTTTTGCAGCGTGCAAGCTCAGGTTTTCGCTCAACCAAAGTTAAAGCAATGTCTGTAGCAGCATTGATGGAAGATAAGTAAGGAGTTCGGATTTTGGTACATTTTGGCTTCATTCTTGTGAACTTATTAATCTTTTTTATTTTGTGTTTTGTTTATCTTTTTAAATTTTTATTACATTCGCGTTATGTTTTTTGGATTAATTATCCGTCTCTCGATCAAAGAGGTCTAAAAAGTACAAATTTATGCCGGGGAGCAAAAAAAAAGTTTATTAAAGACAAAGTAATTATCAAACAACTGTCAGTTATCTAAAATGCCGTCTTGTTTGAACTTTTTCAATATCAGTCTATATTTTTATACTTTTCTAATTTGTCTTGTCAAGATGAACGATTAAATCCAAAAATTACGATAAAAAGTTATGAAAAATAACAAAAAAACGGAATAAATTTCAGATTTATAAGTTTTACAAGAATGCATAATAATTGGACCAGTCTCCTGTCCAAATTTTCTTCCTTACTGTCCAGTCTAGTTTGGACCTTTGTGCCCCTCCTGTGCTTAAAACAACAACTAACAGAGTCGATAATTTTGTAGAGCTCATTGAGCATGTCACCTATGTAAAAAATTAATTTGATTGAACATCGATATGTGCATGGACAAAATAAATTTGTACAAGAAAAATGGGATGACAAAAGATAATTTGAAACTTAAATTGCTCATTTTTCCTTGTACAAATCTCTTCTGTTCATGTACCAATTGATGTTCGATTGATCTAATTTTTTACGGTAGATGATATACTTAAGAAGCTCTCCAAAATGATCCATTCCGAAATTATTGTGAGCCCGGCGGCCCACGTACGAAGGCCCAAAACAAGACCGGAGGACACACACAAAAAACTGTAGTGTCGACTGGTCCTTAATATTTGCTCCTGGCACCATAGTAAAGCACCATTTTTTTTATCGGCAAAAGAAAATTTTATTCATCTCTACAAAATTACAAAGATTAAAAGGAGTGAACTCTATATTGCTAACCTTTTCAATCACTTAAATGAATAATTAAAAAATGATGTGACAACTTTTAGCTATCTAATTTTTATTAGGCCACTGTGGATACTCTAAGTATCCGATAATCTGTCTTTAGTGTCATCTTATCTAAACTGTTATCTATTTTAATTAAAGTTTTTAAACTTTTTTCTGATTTATCTTGATGAGCGAATGAGTTTTTTTTGTTTATTTTAACAAAGCTACTCTATCCTCCTATATAGTTTTTAAATTTTTTTGTGTACCGTTCAAAAGAGCTCATGAGTTTTATCAACTCAGATCCATATTGCAAATTTTTTCAGTAAGTATATTATTTTTAAATTTAAAAATTGCACATAGTTTTTTAGGAGATCTAACTTTATGAGATGGACAAAGTATATATAGGGCAAATTTCACTTACCTCCCCTGAGGTTTCTGACAATTACAGATACCTCCCCTCACATTTCTGAAATTGCACTGACCTCCCCTGTCAGAGTTGTCGGGTAACTTTTGCTAACATAAGTTGCACTTTTACTTTTTTACCCCTTCACAAATTTTCTTACTATAATGTTATCTATTTGAATAAATAAATAACTTAACAAACAAAAAACTAACCACCTTAATTAACATTTGACCAGTCACCTCTTCTCTATATGGAGTCTCAAAAAATAAAATTTTGAAACTTTTTATTTTCATTTATTCTTATTTAGTTCTTTACCAAATTCCTTAATCATTATATATATGGAAAAGTATAAAATTGAATCAAAGATAATAAAAGTTCCCTAACAAGTACTGTAACAACTAAATAAATCCAAAAAAATGTAAACATAGTTAAAAAAAAACTTTTTTAGTAGTTTCTTTTGTCTTTATAGCAAAAATTAATTTGAGATGCCAAATATTCTTTTTATTTTTTCCTTGGCTCAAAAAAGTAACATACAATCTTTTAAGGTGGGTTGTAAAAGAGTTATGCTTGGTTATTTTCAAAGACTTATTTATAGTTATACAAGTTGAGAATACCAGCAAGTTTTTTTTTTTCCCTAAAAACGCAAAGAAATAAATTTTCATTAATGCCAAACTAAACTTAATTTCACATAAATGCCAAAAATTTATACATGAGTTTATACATTTGTAGCTTGAAACCAAAAAGATAAATAAATAGTTGATTATTATTCCAAAAACCACCACCGTATCTTAGAACCACCCATTCACTTATTACAAATCTATGGACCCTAAAAATTTAAAAATTTTACTTTTTTTTGGCTTTTTTCTCATAGTTAGTGGACCTTTTTAAACTTTAATTCAATTATTTTTAATTTTTTAGTCTGTCTCAATGAGTAGAATAAAAAAATTAAAATACCATGGACCATATTTTTCAAACTTTAAAAAAAACCCCGAAATAATCAATATAAATTGGTTTATCTTGTTTATTTAATTTAATTTGTTTTAGATTATAATAATTTTCAAATTGGTCCATATTTTTCTACTTCTCAGATTCCTCTTATGTAGAGAAACCAAAAAAAGTAATTGTTTTTCTCCCAAAACTTAAAAAAGTTTAGAAAAGACAACATAAAAGACGTCACTTTTGGGTAGCCCAAAATGTTGAACATGTATTCTCTATTGTTGGTGTGTACATATATCATCAACATGTGGTGTTTCGCTATATGTTTATTGCACTTTTCAAAATGTAAAAGACAGAATAAAAACTAAAGGCAAGAGATGAGGGCAAAATGGGAAATAAACCTCCACTTTTGGCTGACCTCTTCAATTTCCGTCATCTTTAGTAACAGCTGAATAACGGTTGGGGGTCTGTGCAGCCGACAACTAAACCAGAGGGGAGGTAAGTGCAATTTCTAAAACCTGAGGGGAGGTGTCTGTAATTGTCAGAAACCTCAGGGGAGGTAAGTGAAATTTGCCCTATATATTACCGAGTGTGATAAAAAAAATAAACCTACGAACCGTACCCCTAATAATCATAATAACAACACTAGTGGGCGTCTCCACTAATGAATAAGTTAAAGAAGAAGATGTTGTTGACAATTTGATAATTATTTCTATTAGTCAATAAGTTATTGATTAGTGTGAACAAGATGAAAAATAAGTTGTTAATCGTGAGTGAAATAGTACGAATAAGTTGTTGATTAGTGTTTACAAGATGATAAAATGTCAAAATTTATTGATTAATGTAAACAATATGCTGAAATGTCAAAATTTGTTAATTAGTGTGAACAACATGTAAATTTGCAACAACTAATAATTCAAAAAAAAAAAATATATATATATATATATATATATATATTAATAATTTAGTGGAAACGAAGGCTAAGTACTCACCATAAAGTTCACCGGATGTAAGAGCGCGGAGAAGTTGAACACCGACTTTATCGGTCAATACAACGTCTTCGCTAGTGACTTCCATTAAGTAAAAAACCATGTCTCTAAACCCACACACAGCAGCAGAATGGAGAGGTGCATCTCCATCATCGTCCAAAACATTTGGAAGATTCGGGTTTTTGTTGACTAACATTTTGGCTCCCTCGATGTTGCCATAGTATGCGGCCCAGTGAAGGGCATTATCTCCATTGTGGTCAACTAGTAGTACATCCTCTGGTGTCATCTTCTCCAAAAGCTTGCTCGCAAAATCGTTTCTCCCCGCAGACTGGACAGCGACCATAAGCGCTGTTTCTTTGAGCCCGGTGATCTGAGCCCTGATAATAGCATTTGGATCCTCTTGTATGATTTTCATTGCTTCGTCGTCCAAATTGCCCTTGATTACAGCTTTGTGCAGGGGTAGATAACGGACCCAATTATATGTTTCTTCGTCTGTATGTATTACTGTCAATCATTCTGTTAGATGGAGTATATATATAGGAGAGCGGGAGGGAGAAGGAAAGAGATCGCTTTGTTTAGCTTGCACGCATTCTTACTATTCTCTCCGTCCCGTTTTGATAATTTCTTACAAAAAGATGGCAATTTTCAAAGGATAGTGATAACGCAAAAAACTGTTTTTGTTGGTGTTAAAACTCCAGTAAATAAAAGTCTTGCACACTGTATCAAAAACAGTTTTGGTATTATCATTTCCCTTTTCAAATCAAAAAATAAAATATTTTCATTCATAATTTTTGAAAAACTTTTTGCACCAAATTTAAAAACTAAACGAGATGTTTAAGTTGGTGCGAAGAAATTTAAAAAATCATTATATTAGAATACTTTATTTTTTATCCAAAAATTACAATTTTTTCCATAGAGAACTATTAAAATGGGAGGGGTAGAGTATTAGACAAAAACCTTTTATATATGCACATGGTTTACGTCATATTATGGCGGAAGTGCAATAAAAATACAATACTTTGTCAATTATAAAAAATTGAAGAAGCAACTAGAAAATTAACACCATATATATATATATATACATATACATATATATATATATAGTGTATACAAAATTTAATTTCACATGTATATCATTTAGCATAAAATACGTTAAGATATTCAAAGCAATATGCAATTGAAAGTTGGTTATACCTAATTACAATTTAAAAATCTATTGTATAGTAACAAAAAATAAGTTTTCAGAATGAAAAATTCTTAAAGTCTCCCAAGTAAAGTCTATCACATCGAGGCTTTCCCATATATATCTTGATTAAGGAAAAAAACCCTAATCTAAATCATTCAAAACATGATTAAAATATGTTCTATTCTGTTTTTGAGCTTTAATGAATCTTATTTTGGTTATTTTCATGGTATTTTCGATAGCTTTTCGATTTTCTTTAAACATCTTGCACGTTAATGTGCAAAATGTTATGCTAGTAACAAACCTCATCAAATAACTCAAATCATAGCAGAACACCTTTAATAAAGTCATTAATTACCATATCGCCCTAATAAGCAGACGGATTGAGGCTTTGTTCTTGTAAATTTTTTGTCTGAAGTTTTTTTCGATATCTTTTATCTTTCGTAATTTTTGGTTGTATTTTTTGACATAAATTTTGAGATTAATCAATCGTTAATTTCGATGAAAGAAATCAGAAAAGTATAAAAATATGAGCCAATTCTGAAAAAAGTTTATATAATACGACATGTAAAACAAGAAAGACAACTATTTCATACTTTTTCATCTTTAGTGATCTTTTTTGTCTAATTTTTACTCCCCTTTTTAGATTCCTCCTATCGAGACGGATGATTAGTCTAAATAATAAAATTAAAAATTAAAAAAAACGAATAGAACACAAAACGAAGAAGTAAAAAAAGTTTACAAGATTTGGGTATGTAGGGCCGGCCCAAGAGGCCCCCGTCTTGGGCCTTCACATTTTGGATAAAAAATGGGACACCCCTTCCTCGATAAGTATATATGTTTGCTGTACGCAACTATAATATAAACTCCTTTGGTGATTTAGTGGTAAAATATTTACTTTTTCACATAAGATGTTGGGGTTCAAATCTTGGTATGGTACTTTTTTGAAGTTTTCTGCCAAAAAAAAAAAATTTTAATTCATTCACACAAATTGGAGCTGTTGTGATTCAACTGAATATTATTACAATCGCACAAGTCATTAACGCGAAAATATTTACTATGTTCAATAGTATAAACGAAAATGATAAATAGATAAGTGTTTTTTTTTTTTTAAATTAGGAAATTTATGTAGAGCCCTATTTTACCATTTGGTCTAGGTGTTCAAATACCTTGAGCCGGTCCTGCGGGTGTGAATATTAGCTCCAATGCTGTCCACAAATCTTTCGCAGTTTTGAATTCCGTCAGTAGCAGGTGGATATCTTCGGTGAGGGTTGCCAGTATCCATGCTTGTACAAGATTGTCTGATCTATTCCGGGCCTTATCGTAATCTTGGTTGGCAATTTCCTTCTCAGCCGTGACATCGATGAGACCAATCAAACCTCGTCTCTCAATGAAGTCCCGCATCAATCTCCGCCACTTGTGGTAGTTTCTTCCAGACAACAGTTTGGGTACGAAGTCAAGTACGTTAAACTCCGTCGGGTATGGGTACTTTTCAATTGGGGCACTAGCATCAATGTCGCTTGAGGAACCCATTGATATATATATAAACTGGAGTATATAGATTAATTATACTAGTATATCCCTTACTGGAGTAGTATTCTATATCCCTTACTGGTTTAGATATTCTTGGTTCACTGAGGTCAAGATGGAATCGGAAACCAAGAAGAGGAGTCGAGAGGTGATACGCACCTAACCAAGATTTAGTTGACAGTTAGCTGGAATAGATCGTTGGTGTTGTGAGTGGTTTTATTAGCTGGTTTTGATGAAGTGGTTTTGTGAGTAGGTGGGGAAAGTTAGTTAGGAATTGTTGTTGCTGTAAAAAAGAGAGAAGGAGAGATGTAGTGAGGTTGTTTGGGCTGAATTAGCTCAATCTAATGGTAAATAATTGTGTGCGGACGTGTCAGAAAAGAACTAATTAACTTCGGAAAAGAAATTATTCTTTTCAAATTGATTGAAAATGACTAATTTAAATTCGGCAACTGTGTTATCTGTTCGCTTACCTCAATTAAGAGGATTTTCCCTTAAGGTATCAACCAAAATGGATTGATGCTGTTCAATCCAAAAAGATAATTGAATATAAACAAACCTGAATCTAATCAAAGGTAAGTTTATATGCAAGAGTACTCTTAAGATTTCGACAAGAATAAAATAGAAATGTAAGCACACTGAAATTAATCGAAAGTGAATCTACAGTCGACTATTCTTTGGTAAGAAAAGAAGTAAAGAAAATAAGATAACTTAAATTTAATCAAAAGTAGTCTTACACATGCAATTAACCCTTCAACTTACAAATTACTAAACTAATCTAATCTAAGTCCTAAACTACGATAGCTCTCTGAGCAATCATTTTGTATGAGTTGTTAGATGATGAATTTTTGTCTAGGGGTTTGTCTTCATTTGCTTCTTCTATTTATAGACAATGGGTCGGCCTTCGACCTCCATTCTCCACGTTCTGAACTGATACCCACGTCTTTGTTCGAACTGCCCATTCTTCTCTCGAAAGACGGTTGAGAGAGACCTTCGAACGGTTGCCTGAACTAGTTCTTTCCAAATTCTTCTATTTTCACGTATGTTGATGTTGATCATGGCCGTTTTCTGGATAGTTAGATTCCTGCTTTTACACAACATGATTTAGTGTCACAGAACTCGGCTATCTAAATTAGGGCTGCTCAAAAAATTCAGTGAATCGTGAAACCGGTCCGGACAGAAAACCAATCCGTACATTTTGGATTTTGTTTGTGGATTAATGGTCCGGACACGGATTGAAAAATTAGAAAACCGTGACTCGCGGTTCGATCCACGAATTTTCATTACAAAACCGTGGATTAACCGAACAGGACCTTGAGATATTTATTTTATATAAATAATATATATGTGTGTATTTATATAATAAATTGTTAGTAATGTTAACACTTTTTTCCGCCAATTTTAGTATTTTATCTTAATAATGAGATATAATGTAAATGTACATAAAATATAGAGAGAAAATCGTAGTTTTTTCGTAAAAATTACTGTTAATCTTAGTTGAGTTTAAATAGTTCGTTTCTTTCATGTTATGTAATATACTATAAAGATACAATCCTACTAGCGTTTTAGATTCTTTTGAATTTGATTTCTCAAATAAGCTGTTGGTAGTTTATGTAACAAGTACTTTCTAGTGGTGTTAAACTTAATTTTGAATTTAACATTCTTCCATTTTATTTGTGGGATATATGATTGAGCTTTATTTTTACTAAAATCCATGGACAAAACCGTAACCGATCCGCGAGTCATGGATCGGATTGGAACCGGACCGTAAGACTTTTGGTCTGGACACGGATTTCATTTTGTAAAAACCGTGACTAGCGGTTCGGTCCTCAGATTTCTAGAAATCCGAACGGAACCTGACCGCGAGCAGCCCTAATCTAAATGATTTACTACAATCGTGACTGATACCCCTCATGAAACGGAAAATCTAATATCACCGTTTGATGGTTAATCAATAGTTAACTTTAATTGCCATTTTATTTGTCCTTGTTTAAAGTAAGAACGAGGTTGTTTTCAATCAAAAGGATATCGTTTAGTTCTAAAATAACATCGTCAAGAAACCTTCTGATCCTCTACACCTTAGGTCTAAATGTGATGTGTTCTGATTGGACAAAATACTATTTCGTGCCACGTGTAATTTTCTCATTAGATGGCATATTTTAGGATGTAAATAGAGATATGCAATTTGTAAATAGAAATTGTAGGAATTAGTCGTACGTGAATTAGGCTGAAACTACCCTGCAACTATTCTTGGATAACACATTCACCTTTCTCCATTTCCTTCCGTTCATTCTTTCCCTGTTCTTTTTGTCATTTTAACAAACACTTTCATAACTCCAATTCTATCAAGAGGTTAGTCGGTGAGAAGAGAGAGACGTAAGGTTTGTGTATGGAATATCGTGAAGAGACAGTAGAAGAAGAAAAGGGACACTGTCTACGATACAACAATTGAATAACGCATGGCATCATTGGCTTGGATATACATGAACTTGGAGATAAAGGTCTAATCTAGTGAGGCAATAGAATCTTGCCGCGTAGACGATTACAACAAAAATGTACTTTTCATCGTCTCAATTGTTTATTTATGGCGGTGAATTGAGTCAGGTTAAAGAAGCATTGATTTTCTTATCTACCACGACGGCAATAATTTGTGACTTTGTGTTTATTTGTGATGACATGAGTGGAGTGGAGTGATGTCATCCGGATGACATCAACCTTGCATTTGGAGCGGTGGAACGTCATGGTCAGTGGAGCCAACTTCTTGATTTTTTATTTTTTATTTATTGAATTTTTGGCCTTTTCAATTATAGTCAAAATGTATTTTGAATCTTTTATCGACTTTGCTATTTGTAAGGAAGATTTGTAAGAAACCACACAAGAAAAAATTCATTTGAGTTCATTTCGTGTACCACAAAAATTTAGAAAAATATTCATAAATTTTTTAATATTATTTTATAGAGCCTTGTAAAAAATCAGCTCCAATGAACATTGGTAAATATTACTTTTGAATTCATAGAATTTTTGTGGGACTCGAATAGACCCAAACGAGTTTTTCCTTGCATGGTTCCCTGCAAATCTTCCTTACGATTGGAATTTCCCATCTCGTATAGTGTTTTGAAAATATGTTTAGAGTGTATTTTGCAATAGGAGTAGTGTTTGGAAGTATGATCATCCAAATGGATTATGAGTTGGTGTTTTACAATGTTGCCCTTACTTCCTTTTTTCCTACTCCCTCCGTCCCTAAATAAGTGTTTGGAGTGCAAATTTAGGCTTTATAAAAAAAAAAGCATATTTTTTGTTAAAAAAATAATTTTTTCACAATCTAATAGAACTAATTGCTATCTATTCATTCGTGAAAAAAAAAATTAATTTTTTTAACGAAACTAATGCATCTTTTTAAAGGTCTGAATTTGCACGCCTGACATTTATTTAGAGATAGAGGAAGTAATATATACGCACAATTTTAACCACCACCAATTCAATTTTTTTTTTTTTTTGGTCCCAGGACATCCTCTAGAAAGTAGCCTGCAAACCTTTGATGATTGATCTTTTGAGAAGAAGAAACTTTGGTTTCTCATTCCTAATCTACTGTTTGACACAAGAAGTGGATTACCCGTCCTTGTAACGGGTTCAATTCCCGTCCAGTGCGAGCTATAGTCCAATTCTTTCTAATTCGGCATTTGCGGGTCCTTTTTGGGTCCACAACAATGATCGGAACCATTCATCTTTTAGAGCTCGTCGAGAACATCGGCCACTTTAAAATTCATGTTGATCAGATACTGTTTGATATGATTTTTAAATGCATTAAGCATAAGGTAAATGTGCTAAATGAGTTGCAATCTAGTGTTGTGCATCTTTTTTTTTTCAAGTTTAATTCATTTCAAAATTATAGCAAACAGTATCCCATTAAAATGATTTTTCATATGCCTCTACGAGCTCTAAAATATGAACGGTTCTGATCATTGTTGTGGGTCCAGAAAGGGCCCACAAATTCCGAACTGGACCATAGCCCACACTGAACGGGAATTGAACCCCCTTGTGACAAAGAAGAAAGGAACGCAGATGGAATGACACCGACAGAAGTATTTTCTAACACACACCAAAATTTGATGAAGGAGGTTGAGCATTGGATGAAAGATATAGCCACATCATGCACCATTATTGTTGCCCTTATTGCCACTATGGTTTTTACAGCTGCTATTACAGTGCTAGGTGGAAACAATTGTTAGTATAATGTGCTGTCCAAACAACTCTTAATATTTTTGGGCCATTTTGTATTTTGTGTTTGGGCTAAAATGAATATATGTTTGCAAGTGGGCCATAAAATGTATTTAATTTGTAGTTGGGCATTTGTGTAAAGATAGGCCCAAAGTTGTGTGTGTGTGTGTATATATATATATATATAAGCCCTATAGAATTTCTCTAGAAAAGTATGAATGCAGTGGTGTGCTTTCCCCCATTGCTCTGTACAGACTGTACCTGTGTGCGTGCTCTCCCCGATAAAATTAGCGTTCTCCACCTGTTAATCAAAGGCTTAGGGTAATCTCAAGCCAACAACAACCTTGACAATGGCCATCGGTACTTTCAAAACAAAAAGCATTCAAAATTTTTGGCATATCAAATGAAGTTGCGCTTTTCTCATCCATAACTTCCACATTTATGTTCTTACTTATCTTCACTTCTCGATATGCAGAGGAAGATTTCCTACATACCTTATCCAATACGTTAATTATTAGTCTCACAATCCTATTTCTCTCCATTTTATCCACGATGCTAGCCTTTGGTGCTATACTCTATCTCGTATTCGGAGATAGTAAGGCATGGATTCTTATCCCTATTATCACAGTGGCTAGTATTCCTGCAATCTTGGTCAGAGATTGGCAATTTCCTCTTCTTGTAGAGATAATCCAATCCACCTATGGTCAAGGCATTTTCAGCAAGAAGAGTGATCGTGCCTGATCCAATCCACCTTTGGTCGAGGCATTTTCAGCGCGCAAGAAGGTGATCGTGCTATCGGGTAAACATCAAGATTTGGTAGTATTTCAACTATATTTGAGTATTTGCTATGTGCTTCAATGCTATTTCACCAAACATATGAATTCCTTTTTCTTTTTCTTTTTTTTTTGTACCTCATTGAGTACGAATCTTTCTGTGTTCAATATCGATCTACTTGATTTAAATGTGTACCTTAATTTCATTGCATATATATACTCCCTCTGTCCCGGGTTGTTTGTCCTCTTCTTGACTTTTTGAGAGCTTTTGACATGTCAAAGAATTAGCTATAATTTTCAATTTGTAATGTTTTTAATATGCAATCTGAATCTTATTTGATAGATCTCAATTAGTTTTATTATACAAAATCTTCATAATCAAAAAAATATATATTATAAAATGTACTAAGATATAAGTATATTTTTGAAAAACACAATATTTTGACAATTAGACAAACAAATTGGGACGGAGGGAGTACAAACTAGGATATATATATATATATATATATACATATATATATATAGAGGAATTTTCAAATGAGGGATCCCTCATTTTTTTAAAGTGAGAGACTTTCATTTCCCGATCAAATTTTGAAAATCCGAACCGCTCAATGTGTGCAGAACGTGATTTTAAGGGTACCCAAAAGAAATCAACAAAAAAAATGACCGGGAAGGGCTTCATCTGAGCAGTTTTTTTAAACGGTTCAATGAAAATTGCTCGGATGAAGCCCTTCCCGGTCATTTTTTTTGCTAATTTCTTGTAGAGACCCTTAAAATCACGTTCTGATCACTTTGAGTGGCTCGGATCATCGAAATTCAATCGGGAATGGGAGTCCCTCATTTAAAAAAAATGAGGGATTCCTCACCGGAACTTAACTCTCATATATATAAATATATATATATATATAATATATATATATATATATATATATATATATATATATATCCACCTTGTAGGAACAGTGAAGGGGAAATGAAAATTCTATCCTAGAATGTTAGAGGTTTGGGATTGAGGGAGAAAAGGTGTAAGGTAAAAACGTTGGTTAAGGATCAGAGAATTGACATGCTGCTAATTCAGGAAACCAAACAAAAAGAAATAACAAAGAAGTTCATTCTTTCTATTTGGGGTGAGGGTGACTGTGAATACATTGAGGTTGATGCTGTTGGGAGTGCAGGTGGCTTGTTAATCATCTGGGATCCTTTGTTTTTCAGAACGGAGGCAACTTGCTCTAACAGATATTTCATTTTGGTGAAAGGTACAATTCTTCCTGACTTTCATTGCACCATTATTAATTTTTATGGTTGACCCTGCTCTATAACCGATAGAAGACAGTGTTGGGAAACAATTGCTAAGCTGAAAAATCAATTCAACTCACCATGGTGCTTGGGTGGTGACTTCAATGAAGTTAGGAATACCAATGAAAGGTAAAGTTGCTCCAATAGGGATAGAGGTATGAGGGATTTCAACAAGTTTATTGAGGATCTGGAATTAGTGGACTTGCAACTCCTTGGAAGAAAATTTACCTTGTCCAACTCTCAAGTAGAGGAAAAATGGAGTAGGATCGATAGGTTTCTAATTGATCATGATTACCTAGATCAATCGATCCCTGATCATTTTCCTATAGTATTGAAGGAGGATGATAGGGATTGGGGTCCAAAACCCTTCAAATTTTTCAATGCCTGGCTTGGCCATGTTGGGGGAATAAGGGGTCCAAATCACACACAAATATCACCAATAAAACAGTCACAAACAGAGCAAAAACGCAGCAGAAATGCAGCAGATTTTCAGCACACTATCAAGCTTGAAACATGTAATTTTCAGGCAACAAAACAGAGCAGGAAATTTCAGCAATTACAAGACTTATCTGGGCACTAAAATGCTGATTTCATTCACGTGATTCAAGCTTTACAAAGCTTTTTCCTTCACCTTCAAACACAGCACACACGAGCACACAAAAACCCCTTTTCTTTTCTCTTCTTTTCACTGTCTCTCTGTTACGTTTTTTTCCTTTCTTTTTTCCTTACAAAGGCAGACACAACACTAGATATTTCTAGTACTTCTAGAAACAACTTTTAACATATTACATACTAAGTACAAAAGTATAAAAATATTACATGAAAGCCCCCAAAAAATAAAACAAGAACACACCCAAATTGGGTTTACATATTTCTAACAGGCCACCCCAGATATATACAAATCATGGAAATTGCTTGGATGGGAATTAATGAGTCTGGTTGGGCTGCTTTTAGAATTCATAAGAAACTCAAAAACATGAAACTTGCTCTCAAAAGTTGGGCTAAAGAGGAATTTGGGGAACTACAAAGCAAGCTTGATAAAGTGGAGTCAGAGCTGCATGAGCTGGACAATCAGGTTGAAAATGGGAACATAGATGATGGGGGCAGATCCAAAAGGAAGAAGTTGAAGACTGAGATACGTGGAAATTATCTAGAACCATTGATAGAATGTGGTGGTAAAAGTCAAGGATTTATTTTATATTGGATGCTGTCTCTTGAACGATGGTGTTTGGCCCGTTGCTACGAGCTGCTCTTCTTTTTTTCATGGACCATAAGATGGGGCTTTCATGCCTATGATGCCTAAAGAGTATTCTGCTGCGAATTGAAAGTATTTTGGAAGCTCTGGCTCATCTTGGAAATGTGGACAGTGCTCTGCTTCTATCAAATGTGGACATTGTGGCTGTCAATACTTTGCTGCTATCAAATATGGACAGTGCTTTGGGTTGAGTCTTGAAGATTTTGTGATCTCATGTTTTCTGGGTTTCATGGCTCTTGACATGTATTTGGTTTCAGCTTTTTGGGTGTATGCCGCCGCCAACTCCACCCCCCCGGGTTGTAGTGTTGGATGTCATGTCCCTAGTTATCTCCTTTTGTTTTGTATCTTGTTTGAATTTGGGTTGATTTCTTATCAGCTTTTGGCTGAGTACGTAGCAGATGATTATCACAGGATAGGGTGTCAACATAGTTGGAATGCTACATTTACATTGTGATTCTATTTCACTCGAGTCCTATCTCTGTCAAACTTTTTTCAGATCAATAAAAAAATTTCTTCGCTGTTCAAAAAAAAAAAGTCTACTTGAATGGCCTTACTTGCTTGAGAAATTTTGGGCTAACAGTTCTCTGTAAAAATAAAATAAAATAATGCTATCTATATGGAGCATGTGACACAAGTGATAGGGAGCTAAATGCCCTAATTAAACTTTGTAAAAAAAGAAACTATGGAAAAATATAAGCGAGAGAATGATTTTAATTATGTGGCAAGTTTTGATTATTTAATTTTGATTATGCCATTGTGGACTTCTACATATCTAACCTTGGCAATCTCTTAAATTGAGTTTCCTTCATAAAATTTTTGCCGTTTCAAAAATAATTTCTAGAGCAACAGTTGATAAGAACACATAACTAAGAAGATCTCACTTTTGGTAAAAGTGTAATAAAATGTTATGGATTATAGTTTTAATCTCAGTTATATGAAAAAATTGATATGGAAAGATTTTTTTAATCTCAGTAATCTAAAAAGTGATATTGTAACTTAAAAATAGATGACATTTTCGAAAAACTGAGATTATTTATGAAAGAATATATCTCGTTTCGGAAAAAATTGAGATGAAATTTTTTTTTAATCTCAATAATATAAAAGTGAGATTGTAACTTAAAGAATAGATCTCGTTTTTAAAAAACTGAGATTGTATATAAAAGAATATATCTCAATTAGAAAAAATCGAGATAAAAAGAACCTTTTGAATCTCAGTCATCTAGAAACTGAGATCGTAAGTTAGAAAATACATCACATTTTTTTTATTTGGATTGAGATGAAAACTCTTGTATAGGAAAAGTTGAAAACCGCTTACCCCTTAATAGACTCCGCGTGCGATACATCTAAATAAATGTCACGATCGACTTCCAAATTTCCTTCCTCTATTCTCGTTCATCTCCCTCACTCTCAACCGTTCTACAAAAAATATTTCGTCGCCAAATGGGGCACATTCGGCGATGAAAATATATTTTGTTGCTTAATCGGTACCTTTGGTGACAAAATTTATGAAAGTTGCATATGTATTTTGAGTATAACTCTATACTCAGAATTCCGATTGAGATAATTCAAATTGGGTTTGAACAATAACACAAAGGGCTACAACTTTCATGTTTATCAAAATTGCTAATTTTAATATTTAAAGGTTCAAAATAACGTTTGAAATATTAAACGCATATATTATATATTAAATATTTCAATTATATATTGAAAAGTGTATGTGGTGCAATTGGTTGAGGCTTTTATGCAAAACTCAAGAGACTTGAGTTCATAACCCCACAGGAGAAATAGAGTGGGATTTTTTCTCTTAGGAAATCGCCACTTTTAATCTCGGTTTTTCCAAAAACTGAGATTATTTCTCTCCAAACAACCACGGTTTTATAATAAAACTGAGATGTTAAGTTGTTAAAAGTCACGGTTTTGTCATTTTTCATCACAATTTTTACTTTTTTAGTCACGATTTTAATGAGTTTTAATCACGGTTTTTATCACGTGATTAAAAGATATAGACTTTTAGTTACACCTTGATAGACCACAGTTTTGAATGCGAGCTTAAAAGTGAAACATCATTAGATGACCGGGATCTTTATCTATTTTTGTAGTAGTATCTGAATCACTTCATCGGGTTATTCGGGTTGGGTTCTCATCGTTACCTGGGGATATTTTAGAAGTCCTCAGATCTGCTGCGGGGGAGTTTCGCCGGTGGAGTTCCACCATTAAAGAGGTAAGAAGCTTCGGAGAGAGGAAACAAGTTTATGAAGAGAGAATCGCAATAGTGAAGGCCTTTAAAACGAACAATACATGTCTTTCTGAAGTTTCCTACAAAGAAATATATATTTTATCTCTGCGCGCGTACATGAGAAGGCAAGCAACTTTGTTGATAAGAGCATCCATAATGGAGTTTGGTGGTACAGGTCGAACGAAACTCATAAAGCAGACAGACAAAGGGAAAAGCAAAAAACGAGTAGAAGATAAACAGACTGCATGGTGAATAAAAGTAATGTCCCACATTTAGACGCTGAAAGTGAGTTCAACAAAAGTTATGAAGTGTTTTATATATGCAGAAGATGATTGGGATATTCTAGAAATTTGTAAGGAAACTACCTAAATGCCTCGAATATCATTTTATGCTGACTACTAGATTCCTACACTTCTTTCAGAATATGTCAGTAGTCGGATGTTCTCCAGGCAACCAACTACATGTGTGTATGAGTATACTGGTTAGAAGTATGCTGGATCTTCAAATGATCCCTCAGGAGAAAGGAAGTCACAGCAAGCACAGATCGAAATGGCTATAACATTGTAAAATAAGACTAATGAAGAGGAAAGAGCGAGCTGATGAAAGTTGGATACGGAATAATTTTAGGTACATGGAAGGTACTTATAAACATATATAGGTATTGAGACAACTAATAAGAGCATAGCAACATATAAGGGCATAAACTCTGTGTGTAGGCTTCAATGAAGAAGGAAGAGCACCTCCTGACAAAAGTAGTACTACATCCGGGTAGAGCCATATGTCCATGGGTAGGCCTAACATATTAGATAGCGGCTGTGAGAGAGGTTTAAACAGGAGAGACTTGCAATGTTGATTAAAATAGGAGCATTGGAAGTGTTGGCCCAAAATAGGAAAACCACCGCCAACGGGGGAGAGAGAGAGAGAGAGAGAGAGAGAGAGGAGGTGTTTGCAATTTGTGATGTTTATATGGTTGTATACTGGTATGTATAAACACAGAGGGTACAGCTGAGGAGAGTAGAAGCAGCTGTGGTGCCTGTTCGAACATCATTCACTTGCCCATCGTAGAAATGGGTTACTGTTATATGGGCTAGGATCCTCCTGATCTACGTTAGATGGACTAGGTGCTGGTATGTCTCTGAAGTGCCAGATTGATCTACTTCATATAAGTTAAAACTAAAACCATACATGACAAGATTCCATGTCTCTCAAATACTTCTTTTTTGGTTAGCGTAGAATAGCAACTCCTGGGACTCTGTGGACAACACTTATAAGAATGGGATATTCTCCCTTTCTCAGAACTTATCTGCAGGCTACTAAACCCAAATAGAGCTAGAAGACCGTAAGGTGTTGTGGTAGTCTGCTTTCTTCTGTTTGGTTTTGCGCGCACTTTGTTGGCCTGTTTAGGCTTGTAACCAGGACTGCCCCTGAGCTCCTTCGATAGTACCTTAACTTACCCAAGAAAAAAGCTACTATACAAGGATTGGCTAAAGCGAGAAGGAAATAGGGAGGAAGGGGGTGAAGACAATATGAAAAAGTCATCTTCTTCAAATGTGTCACCGGGTAGGTTCTTTCCTTACTCTAGTTTCTTCTCCTGTTGATATATTTATGCCGCCAGAAAGTAAAATTCTATTTGGCATCACCTCTCTCTATCTATCTATCTTCTGTGCCCCCCTTCATGGGGTGAAAGAAGTGAGAGCTCCTTAAGTTAGAAAGAAGTGAGAAGTCTTTGATAAGTTAAGACTCTTAACTTCAGTTCAGCAGTAATTTCGTCTGTGTTGCCACCTACTAGAAAAACTTGGAAACATAACTTACAACGTAAAGTGTGGACAGTGAAACTTTCTTTTTCCTTCCTACAAGTGAGAACAAGCATGCAGCCAAGAACTTCATAGGAAATCGAACCCATAATCTCTCGTTCTCTGAACTAGCGCCTTATCCATTAGGCCATGAAGTCATTTATAATCAAACAAGCGAAAGTGTACTCATGGAACTAGAGAATGTCGGTGATTTATGAGCTTTAAAACCCACACACATGTATAATTGTTTTTTTTTTCCCAAATGTTTCCTTGCGTCTCCATTTCTTTTCTAGGTTTCCTTCATGTTTCCAAAATATTTCCAAATGTCTCTGTTTTGGGGATGACTGAAATGACCACAAAAACAGTTTGGAAAAATTTCAGAAACATGATGGACACCAAGAGAAAGTATAGCAAGGCTTGACCAGAAAAGTAGAAAACAAAGTGTCATATATTCAGCACTCGCAACTTTCTTATTTCTTTATTTAATCCACTTTGTAGGACTAGTTGAACATAATAAATTTGACGCGCTTTTACTTAGTTTGTCAAAACACGATTGTTTTCCTCTCATTGACAAGACACGCACCTGAGTCCATGGCAACGCAAGTCGCACGTATTACACTTCAGAAGGTATGAAGTGTGGGCTAAATTCTTTGCCCTGTTCGATGGTGAGATATCTAAGTCTGAAGACTCTGAACCGTATCTTTAACAGGACTTACGAACAAAATTAGCTTTCACATGAACTATATCATTACGGGTATTGTAGAAATACCTAATTCTGATCAACAGGGATGCAATTTTCGTCTATCAACAAAGGCACCACAAGCATGTCTTCATCTACGATCAACATTCCCACCCATGTTAGTCGAGGGCAACTCTTCCATCTTTGAGGGCAACACACCGAGTGAAAAAGGCGATGCTAGAAAGTCGAAGGCCATTGACTTGTACAAAAGAAGAGGAATGGGAACAGTAGGAACAGTGAGTGTCAGATGACGGAGAAGACGATGTCGATGAAAAAAAAGCCAGTAAGGATGAAGGAAATGATTTTCATGGTGATGACGCTCATTAATTACTAGGTTATCAAACATAGTGCGTGACTACATTGTTAGTAGGACAATAGGATTGGTCCCCAGGATTAGTCGAGGTGCGTGTAAGTTGGCCCGGACACCCTAAGTTATAAAAAAAACTAGATTTCTACGTGTTCTCTCATTTTGTAAAACTTAAAACATTTGTTTTAATCGATGATAGATATGATTTTGCTAGTATTTAACATTTGGAATGCTGAATGTTATGCTTCATAAGTTCTCGGATTCCAAAAATTGTGGCTCATAATGAATATTTTTCATATCCTAAAACACACCTTGGGATAACTAAAACACTAGTCGCAGTATTCTACGCAGGTTCACTGTACAAGGATACACCTGGCTTAGAATTCCATTTCATAGTAACTTCAATAACAAGTGCATGAACCTTACAAAAACACCAATTATAGACGAGGAAAATGCTTAAGCTAGCAAAGAATTCATAATCATTAACAGGACACGTTCATCATTCAATATCATTAGAATATAAATAGACCAATGAGCCAATAAACAATTTCCTGCTTCCTAGGAAGTCTACATCTGTACAACACACTGGTTCTTCTATGTCTTTGGTGGGTTTCTTTGAAAGTCTTAGCATAATAGCCTTAAAGCAGATGTGACAAGAAGAAGAACAAGCAGGTAAGAAAAAATATATACAACCATATGATAGGTTCTGTGCAAGAGAGAAGAAAATATACATGGACAAACTTAAGTGCAACAGTCTCTTGCAAAAGATAAGGCTCTGAATAAATACACCTAAAACTGAAGGGAAGCATTAACAAGGAGGATATTAGAACTAAAAAAATTTGTCTAACCGAGACTGCGACAACAAAGTCGGTTAAACAAGCATAAAATTTTGAACACAAAAGATGAGAGAAAGCGGTTCACTGAGTGACTGAAAGAGAGAATGAAAAAAAATGAAAGAAAGAGCTATAAGCGACCAACGCAGTTGTGAAACTAGTTAGCAACAATACGTCCAAGCGAGGGTTAGAAGAACACCTGGGATCCAAGTATGGTCCGAGATCAACTGTCTCTCCAAAAACCACATGACCATTCAATTTGCTCAAACGGCCAAGAAGATCTTGACTGAATCTCTTTAGATGAATGGTCAAAATAGGTGGTGCCCTATTAATGAGAATTCTGTTAGTTGCATCCCTCTTCACCTTCACGCTATCAGAATGCATCTCCTCTCTGTCACTTAGTTCTGATTCACACCATTTTGGTAACGACTGCGACTTCCTTTGCTGAACCTCATCAGTGTCACATTCAGCATTACTATATAGGCTCATTAATACTGCAAGAATCACTAGCTTCACCACTAATACTTGCTTCAGTTCAAGTCTTGTAACAACTTGAAGACTGTGATTGCTCCGCACATGTGCATTCATGTCACTACTTCCTCCTTTTAACTGGGAAACTGCTAAAATCAACCCAGCTTCCTTACTTATCTCCTTCTTGTTGTGGGGATGACCAAACACAACAATCCTCTCTCGGCATGACCAAAAGAGCTCCTAACCACTACTAGGAGATGTAAAATTTAAGGGGTAGTACTATACAGCAAGCCAATCTACAATCAGGCTCCCTGGGACAAGCAGCTCTCAAATGCAAAGACCACTTCTTTGCCAAAACCAGTAAGAGTGAGTCCCCCACGCCAAGATACCAACCTTGGGGTAAACTTTTCTGTTGAAAATGAGACAAAGTGCAGATACACCAATAAACTTATCTGTAACATGAAACAAATGACAAATAGACTTTGTTACTCTTATCTCACGATACACATCAAGAATCAAGATGAGGCATGTAGGTACTTACATGTTGAGATACTTTCTTGAGGAGAATTAGGTGCCATTTTCACTTTCACCACAGGGATATCTGATATTTCCCACCTTTGTTTCAGTGCATCTAAATTCTCCTTTTGTCATGGTTCAAGAATGCATACTATCCTACTATTAAGAGGTGATATGAAAATACCTAAAAATGGATTGATCTAATAAGTCGCTTGACACAACAATGTTGCTAAGTTTTATGTAAAATCTATGATGCACCGACACGGACACGGACACCGAAAGACACCGGGACACGGGAATTCTAAAAAAATGGGGACACGGACACGGCTGGGGACACGCCACGTGTATATTTATTTATTTATTTATATATATAAATAATTAATTAATTATAGTTTAGCACCCAAAAATTTTAAAAAATTTATAATTTGGCTCCAAATTTTATTTAAAAATTACATTTTGACCCCAATTTTTTCAAAAATTACAGTTTGGTCCCAAAATTTTTTAAAAAATTACAGTTTGGCCCTGCCGTGTCCCCATAGGTGTCCGCAGCCATGTCCCTGCGGTGTCCCCATCAAAAATTCAAATTAAATTATGGGACACGCCATGTGGCGTGTCCCGTACGTATCTCGCGGTCCCCGTGTCCCCGTGTCTGACACTGCGATACCTCGACTTTTAGAGGTGTCGGTACTTCATAGTGTAAAATCATCATCACATTTTGAAATGAACAGAAAAAAGGATCACTGTATTTGAGTCACAGCAAAGTTGAAGTCTCTAACTCTGTAAGCCTTGGATGCAACCCAAAAGATCTTCTAAGCTTAAGTCCTGGAAAATCTCTTCTTAAAGTTGTTAAACTTTTGGGCCAGCAGTTGGATTCACTTCTAACACTCTCTGTTACTACTTAAGAAATTCTTTTGCTTAAGAAATAAACCTTTTGTTTTCTTAAGGTTTATTTTCTTGCCAACATGTTACTGCTTAAGAAATTCTTTTGTTTAATTCCTAAGTTCAAAAGTTGACTATATCTTGCCCAACTCTTAGGGTTCCAGGTCTGTGTATGACGGTTATGGTGGACCATCTCTATCACCATCATCTGTATATCTGTGGGAGCATGATGCACAACATGGGTCTAAGCAATTGGTACATGTCCAGGAGATTATCAAATTGCCAATTTTTTCCCCCGGAATTGTAATTAATATAATTTTATTTATTTTTGTTATCGCTTTTAGGCCCTAAAATGCTAGATTTCTACATTAGAAGATGATATTGGTTCTACTAAATGTTGACTCCGGCAGAAAACTAGTCTTTCGACTCGACAAAATTTGAGCTTGTCGGTGTATAGAAGTCCTTGCCAGTCCACTCTGAAGATTTCATGGGGCCTGCAAGCGGCCGAGATAGAATGTTTCTAGTCGTGGAACTGGACTTGGTTCTAATGGTACTCAACTCCTTTTTGTTAATGATGCAGATGGTCCACCATTAACATAAAGGAGAGTGGCAAAATCAATTTCCAATATTTATAGTGCAAAATTTTACATAGGAATCTAAAAATAAGCATACAATTAACCTCGACTAGTTTTTCAAAATGATCGAGATGATTTTATTCATGACTTTCGATTAATATATTTCTCCACAACACTTAACAAAAGAGCATAAAAAAATAAAATGCTTAAAATAGATGATAGTTTATACAGTAATAATTTAAATCAATCGGATATCAAAATTAAAAACAAATGTAAGAAATAGTAACAAATATCCAGGCAAAACATACTTGCTAAATGTCTTTTGCTGTAATATTCGCTCAAGTTTGGAAATGCCACTACCGTTACACAATGGGTTGGATTGCCACTATTATCTACTGCTGCTTCCACTCTAGCAGAATTCTATGCAGAAAAATACATACGAGATAAAGATATCAGCAAAGCAGGACACATGCATATGGGTGAGATGGTCATACTAACAACAATTATCCTAACACGAATGATAGCTTAAACTAGCACCAAAAAGAAAAGACATTGACATACGATGGGAACTACATCCTGAAGCCGATCCCTTGACTCTCTGTTTGCTTCTGGTCTTGTCATAAAGTATATGAGATAAAATGAAAAAAAGGGACACAATACTAATCATTTCACAGAAGAAGTCGAGTATTGCAGAGTAAAATCTTGGGAATCTGGAACTAAAATGGAGCAAAAAAGAAAAAATTGCAACTGAGAACCTACCGAAGTTGTTACTACCTACTACCTAGAAACTCAACCCAACCACAAACCGCGAGAATGATGGTGACCAACATAGAGTATGATTCCAATATCAATCCCAATTCATGACCAAATCGTAGTCAGCCTTGGAAAACAAAAGAGGAACAATATCCTTTCAATCTCCAAAGAAAATGGGAGCGGTGAGAAAGATGCATCTGAAATAATGTTTATTCCATAACTAAACAGCATACTTTCCGAAACCTATTGCAGTATAAAATGCACAAAATTCCCATTTCATATTTGTTGGTGACACCAATGACTACAACAAGCAGAATCCAATAAACAAGAAGAGAGAACTCACCCTTGTTGGGAAAAAGGGGAGATTTTTAGTATTTGGAAGAGAAAGAAATGTTTAAGACAAGGGGGCAGCTATTCGCAGCCTCGTGTTTTCTCCCTTAGCCCGTTAAAAATTTTCAATTATACTCGACAGTTAGTCATCGAAATTGACATATATTTTCAGCATACAATTACCGAAATATAATATTTTTTCAACAGCTATTTACCAAAAATGTATGTTCGGCAATGTTTACGAAAAGTTGAACATATTTTCGACATGTAGTTATCAAAATGTAATCTTATTTTCAACAACTATTTACCGAAATGTTATGTATGATTTTCAATAATTACTTACAGAAATGTAATGGGCTAATGGAAAAATACGGGCTGCGAATAGTCACCCCCTAAGACAAAGACGGAGGAAGGGGTAATTGTAGGGTGTGGGTTATTTCCAAGTACACTCCTTCAACTATCACGTTTTATCAACATGATACTTTAAAACTCATCAAACTCACCCCCACATCTATCAAAACCAAGCAACATCACCCCCTTAGTCCAAATCCATTAAAATTTTGGACGGAAATGAAAAAAAAGACTAAAATACCCTTGTTATGTATTTTTTTTTAACCAGAACCCTTGTTATGTTAAACCCAATGCTTGTTGGTTGATGGGCTACTCCCCTAGGCGACAAAATAGTCCTCATGAGTAGAAATTTCCATGACTTCGGGCCAATTTGGCTTTACAAGTGAAAGAATAACTGTTTAAAAAAAAATTCGTATTTGATAATTTTGTGTCAAATTTTTGTGACTTATTGATTTGTCTCGACGAAAAGTATCAGAAAAGTAAAATTTTTTTTATTAAAACTCATAATTTTTTTCAAAAAGATAAGAATAAGTAAACTAAGTTGACTTATTGACTTAAATTTCACACACACTAAAATCCTCTACTGAACCAAAGTAATTCAAAGAAATCATATGAGAAGAAAAAAAAATCAAACTACAACAAATTCTGGGTTTTGCCACAAAAAATTTCGTCGCTACATGATAGTTTTTCTTCGCAACAATGTTATGGTGACAAAATATTTTTGTCGCCCTTTTGTCACAACAAGCCCGTAGTAATAAGTTTGTTGTGACAAAAACTCAAACACGTCGCAAGAAACCAAAATTTATGGTGACAACAAGAGTTTGTCACAAAAGGTTTCAATTGTAGTGACAAAATATTTCGTCACAATAGGTAATTATTTTGTTGCCATTAGGTTGACTTTTATCACAATAAATTATTTCCACAATATATAAAAATATTATGGTGACAAACAATTTTGTTGCAAAAACTCAAGCTTTGTCACCAGAAAGTTGATGAGGCAAAACAAAATTGTTGCAATTGGTACTCTAATTTCATCACTATAAACTTGTGGTGACAAAATACCCATTTATAACAAAAATGGAACAGTAGTCACAACATCATTGAAACAATTGTCACAAAAAAAGTTCTGTCCAGACACACCTTTTGTAGTTATTTTTTTTCCGCTTTTGCATGCTATAAATACCGGTTTTCCTAGCTTTTTCCAACAATGAAGTTGTAAATTGACATCCATAAATAAAAATTTTGTATCCCATCAACGCCAATAGTATCCAAACCCTAAATGTTGGTCAATATAATCATCCATTGCATAACATTCATTACATCAGCTTGTAAAGCAAATTTCCAACACAAATTGCATAAAAGAGTCAAGAGTTCCTACACTACTTCAGTAAAACGATCCAAATGTAATCTTCCTATCGAGGTAATCTTTGTGCAGATTTCCCGTAGTTGAACCTTGCTTCTTTGCCTGATTTTCTCTCTTTTCGCACACAAAGCCAAAGAACACGAACATGATCGTATAGAACTGTTCAAAGGAAAACAATGAACACAACAAGAAGATTAAATTTAAAACCAGCTTGAAATTTTTTACAATGCCTAACATCAATCTTTTCCATTACTTTAATTCATGGTAGGTACCAAAGAGAGGAGAAGCAGGACAAATCAAAGAAAAAGCAGGAAAATTAAAGGAATAAATGGTAGTACAAGCTGAAACGTGTACTTAATACACAAACTCCATTAGGGTCTTGATGTTTTAAATTTCTGAACCAAAAGTAGAAAGAATTATTAACTTTATTTTATATACTCTCCAATAATAGGTGTGTCCCAAACATAGATTTAAATATCGGCCGGTACGAACCGTACCGGCCGGTTCGTACCGGGATTTGGGGGGACCGATTCGGATACGGGCCGATATAACGGGGAGACTCCGATTCACAGGCGAACCGGCCGGGAACCGGTACGTATCGGCCCGTAACGGATATAGGGGACCGGTTTGGCCGGTTCGTCTCGGGAAGGGGGGGAAAAAAATTACAAGAAGATACGTATGCGTGCGCGATGTAGCAAAACATGGGCTTAACCGTATGCGTGCGCGAAGCTCAAATCCCGGATTTGCACCCCCCCTGCGCGATTAACTCGTGACGCGCACCCGGTTAATTGGTTTCCGAATCAGTTTTTCAAATTGCCGCCCATTTTCCTGAGCGCGCGAGGCCTCTCTTTGAGTCCTCATTTACAAACCCACTAAAGTGCAAATTCATTTAAAGTGGATAGGAGTTTTGTAACTTGTCAATGTGGGACTAGAGGAAAAACACCATGTTTTACAATTATACACTAAAGTTCCAACATAAATTAGTTGTGGCTAGCGATTATCGGATATTTCACATGAAGAGAATGGGCTATTACATGTTTTAAATTAATTAAAATGTGATAATTTAAGCCAATGTTGGGGGAAAAAGCCGCAAAAGTATATTTTTCAAGTTTTATACATGTTGCTAATGATTTTTAAAAATTCACGACCGCGACACCCGATTCCCGCGACGTATCACCGATACGTCCCGATACCGATATACCGCGACCGATACCGCGACGGCGACCGATACCGCGATTTAAAACTATGGTCCCAAACTCTCATTTTCCATAAAAGTTCTGTTTCATTTGACAATAAGTCAAAGATCAATGGGTTAGTAACCACTGTCTCAAAATTCCACCAATCGTAATTGTGTTCACTTTAGTTAGGGATTGAAGCACCTTTATTTAACCGAGTTATTTGATGATCACAAGCATCCTAGCAAATCAATGTCAAAAGGGAAGTAAAGATTCGATAATGTAATCTAATGGCTGAACATAGTATCCCCAAAAGTGAAATATGCAGTAATGAGAGTTGGTAGTGATTACCTTAGCATGAGAAAATATCCTCTGATCTCCTTGTGTCAAAAAATTAGTCGTATTGAAACTCTAGCAACACAACTCATTTTTCCCCAAAGCCCTGAGATAGATCAATTTTATGAAATTAAGCGATTCAGGGTTTAGAAAAAGAGGTTTTAAGATTAAGCAATAGATTTTACAGAGAAGCCGATCAAAAAAAAAAAAGATTTCACAAAGAAGGATATGTAAGTACACACCTACATCTTGCTCTATTCCATGGGCCACATCCTCCCTAATTGTTCTTTCTTGAACAACACATCCAAGATATCCTACTGATCATTCTTAGGCAACTTCTGGACATTTAGTTTTACTCTACTTCACTCTTTATTCATTGTCTTGCAATACCTACATTCCCTACATGAATTTTTTCTTATCCTATTTTACCTTATAACTTAGATTCTACTAGAAGCTGTAACAACTCCTCTAGACCCCACAATAGTAATCACTACGTTTATCTCTATGCAAGTAGTCAATATATCTAATTGAAACTAGGGTCTATATTGAAACCCTCCACATCATTCCTCAAAGAACACCTTACCATATGCTTTTCTCTAAATAAATAAACATCTCAAAGGTTGTCTTTGTGTTCATATCTTTGAATCAATCTCCTAATCAGAATGTAATAACCGCAATCTAATTGTGTGAAACATACGCTGAGACCAATCAAGTCAGAATTCCCTTCGAAAAAGGAAAAAAACAAACGTATATCTAAGATTCTCCTAATTAACATACCTGTAACTGTTTTTCCTCAACTTCAACAATAATCCTTGATCTAAACTCCCTGTAAAAAGGAAAAAGGACAAAAACAAAACCCTTGTCATGCAAACATTGCCCCTAATTGAAAAGCATAAATCAAACAAGATCAAAATTAGGGCACCAAACTTTGTTAGACAAAAATTTAAGACCAAAGAAGAAAGAAAAATTGAAAAGAAGTTTTCCCCTAACTGTAAAAGAAAATGCAAATTCAATATATTACCAAAGTTGCGAAGGATGACAGAAAATAGATTGATGAGAGAGAGAACCACAAAGGACAGGAATTTGAGGATGCGATGGGAGAGTACAGGAGGTATCTTGCTGAAGAACCCTATCTCCACACTCGCGGTCGCTGATGCACCCGAATTTCCTTCATCTCCAACGCCTTTCCCCACGTGCTACCTCTTTGGCTGTCACTCCAATTCATCCTCCACTTTCACCTCTTCCTGCAATCAACACATAAAAATTGACCTAATCTACATACGCATATGCGCTTCTATATGATTCAAATGAAAGATCGGACAAGAAATCAAAGAAAAATCAGGACCTGATCTGAGACCTCGGAGAGGACTATAGGTAAGGCAGGAAACAAAATCGGAAGAGAATGAAAGAGAGGGAGAGTAGCGCACGAATGAAGCCGCCAAAGATCTTGATCTTATTATGCCAAAGTTCTTGCCGCTACATACGATCGTGGTTTAAGTTTAACAGGACGTGGGTTGTGCTTTGGCTGTAGACTCCTCCTTTGGATGGGCTTGAATTTCTTTTTTCTTTTTCTTTTTTTTTGATCCGCTTCTTATTTTAAAACAGGGTATGGGAATGAATTTGGTTGCAATCTTTTCCGTAATGGAAAATATTTATTTACAGAGATTCCGTAAATAAAGTTTACGGAGATCAATTTCCGCCGTCCAAAAGTGTTTTGGAAGATACAGATTAAAGACAAACTATTAACGGTAAGAGATATCTATTACCGGTCAAAGATTAAAAACATATCCTAACCGTTGATTACCAAACGGACGGGTGAGATTGTGCGTTTTTCATGAACAGTAAATTTCTCTCTTCCATAATACCTACCCACCAACCATGGAGTTACCGATAACGTTACAGTGGATATGTGTGTTGGTCCATTTTGAAGTCTCATACAAATGACCTGGGTAGTTTATATATTAATTTAAAAATAATTTATTCAATGGCTTTTCAAAAAAAATCAACTCGATATGATAATTGTAAGTGTTTTGATCTCATTCTCTAATTTGTTTTTGCAAATTTCATTAAAGTATTAGATGCATCCCGCCCTACTAGAGTCTTTATTTTTTTATCCGAACCGTCTTATCTTTTACATATTGCAGAGTTCATCATTTGTATCAAGAATGAAGTTATTCGGGATATCGCTACACACTTGATCGGATCGAAAAATCCATTTTGTTAATGAAATTGTGTCTCAATAAAGACCTTTCTAAACCCAATCGAGATAATTTTTTACAAGAATGATATAATCAACAAGAAAAACAAAATCAATGATTTGGATCATCGTAATTGTGTCACAGTCGAATGGCTACCATACATTCAAGTATAGCACATACTTAGTTTGTCAACAATTACATTGAACGTAAAGAATTTAAAAGTCATTACCTACTCAATTTTTACAGTGGTCAATCTGAACCATTATGATTTCACATCTCACTGATTCCATCATTATCACCAAAATCGGAGATCATCGAATATCGGCGACCGCCTTATCGGACAACATTTGATGCATCCTGAGTCATTAAAGTATTAAATTGCAAGACCCGACCCCTACCAGAGTCTTTATTTTTTGATCCGAACCGTCTATCTTTTACATATTACGGAGTTCATCATTCGTATCAAGAATGAATTTAATCGGGGTATTCCTACACACTTGATCGAAGAGAAAAATCTATTTTGTTAATGAATTGTGTATCAATAAAGAAGCTTTCTAAATCCGATCGAGATAATTTTTTACGAGAATGATATAATCAACAAGAAAAAGAAAATTAACGATCTGGATCATCGTAATTGTGTTGCGGTCGAATGGCTGTTGTACGTTCAAATACAATACAGGACTTTGTTTGTCAACAATTACATTGAACGTATAGAATTTAAAAGATCATTACCTACTCAAATTTTATAGTGGTCGATCTGAACCGTTAGGATTTCACGTCTCATTGATTCCATCATTGTCACCAAAATCGGAGATCATTGGATATCGGCGACCGCTTGATTGGACAACATTTGATGCATTCCAAGGCATTAAAGTATTAGATTGCAAGACCCGACCCCACCAGAGTCTTTATTTTTTGATCCGAACCATCTATCTTTTACAAATTATGTGAGTTTATCAATCGTACCAAGAATGAAGTTGATCAAGTATAACTACATATTTGATTAGACAATAACTATAATCCTAAAAATAAATTGCGTCCCAATCAAGGAGCATTTTAAACCCAATCGAGTCAAATTTTTACGATAATGATTTAATCAATAAGCACAACGAAATCAACGGCCTTGATTGTTAAAATAGTTGTCTTATTGAGATCCGCTAAATAATTGTATCAAAAATTATTAAAAAATATAAATATAAATATAATTAGACATTGTTCTATCAGTGCCTATTTTTTGTTTGAGTTTATTCCAGCTCTTTTTTAGGGCCACTAGAAAATGGGGAGTCTATTGAGCTGCTAGTAAATGTTTTTGCCATACTTGTTGCGACTAACTATCGTGACAAATTAGTGTTGTCACCATAGCTCTCCCTTTCAATCTTGTTGCCACCAATGGGATTTTGTCACGGTAACTATATCTATTGTGACAATCAATATCGTTGCAAGAACTTATACCAGTTGCCACAAAGTTGTTTTTTGTACCTATAAGTACAATCACAAACCTTTTGCAACAAAATGAATTGTCGTAAGAATAATTTTCTTTTGTTACAAACGATTTCGTCACGATATCTCAACAACAAACCTTTGTTGTGACAAACTTATAATGACAAAATTATTATGTGGCAACATCCAATTTTCGCCGGCGGGAAAGTTTCCTGCCATACTTGTTGCGACAAAATGTTGCAACAAAATTGATTTTGTCACAATAACTCCATCTTCTGCAGCTTGAAGTTACCAAATGAGATTTTGTCACAACAAGTGAACCTATTGTGACAAAATTCATTTTGTAGGAATTAATTTTGTAGCAAGAACTAGAATTTGTTGTAGTATACCTTCAAGTCTCAAATTTGTAAATGTCAGAAACCATAAAAAAAAAAAAAAGTTCACTAAAAACTCCGGCTATTGCTGCATAAACTCCGGCTATTGTAATTGAGAAAAAGGAAAAATATAAAAATCACCATCACACTACGATAAAAAATGAACACTCTCTTTGCCCAGATCCCAGCAGACCTCCGCTCCTACGACGCCCTTTTCCAGTGTGATGATGTAGACCGTCTCGATCGAGCTCGACGCCACGCTCAGGGACTGAAAAACCCACGAGCCTTGGATGCGTGTCCCGGTGTGGATATTGGGCTGCCTGTCCAATATAGCAAGGACAAGCACTGTTGATGGATATTGGGCTGCCTGTCCCGGTGTAGTTTTGTGGCAGTGATATGAAGCAAGATCGGGTCGACAACGGCGACGAGGGAGGTGTTGTTGAGGGCGATGAACTTGATGGCGGTGGAGGGGATGTGGGTGGTTGAGTCGGTGGGAGGTGGGGCGGAGGAGAAGGTTGCGGCGGCGGTGATGATGGGGGAGGGGTGGAGATGTGAGATCTGGTATGTGGGGTGAGGAGATGAGACAACAGAAATTAGGGTGGAAGGGCATTTTAGGCATAGAATTTTATTTTTTGTTAAACTTATTTATTTTCCGTCCAAAATGTTAATATTTGTTAACAGATTTGGACGAAAGGGGTGATGTTGCTTGGTTTTGATAGATGAGAGGATGAGGTTGATGAGTTTTAAATATGAGGGGGTCAAGTTGACAAAACATGATAGTTGAAGGGGTGTCTTTGAAAATAACTCTGTATTTGTATTACAATAGAACTCAAATGTTTTGGGGGTGACTATTCGTAGCCCCGTATTTTCTCCCTTAACCCACTACATTTTGGTAAATAGTTGTTGAAAATCATACATAGTATTTCAGTAAATAGCTGTTGAAAACAAGATTATATTTCAGTAACTACATGTCGAAAATATGTTCAACCTTCGGTAAACAACTGCCGAACATACATTTTCGGTAAATAGCTGTTGAAAAAAATATTATATTTCGGTAATTGGATGTTGAAAATGTATCTCAATTTCAGTAACTAACTGTCAAGTATAATTGAAAATTTTTAATGGGCTAAGGGAGAAAATGCGGGACTGCGAGTAGTCGCCCCCAATGTTTTTTGGCTTGATACAAAATGCCTAAAACTCACCCCTATTTATACTAGTCTATGGATGGTTCTAGTCTAAAGATATTTCTTATAAAGAATTCTAGATCTCTACACGTGCTCTAAAAAATCTGGAGCTTCTAGATTATTTTGAAGTAGTAGAATTTACCTTGTGCAGCGCAAAGGCAGAAGTAAATGTCACCGTTTTCTCCATCTTGATCTTCTTATTAGATGAGACGATAGCCCTTTCCATCCTCGAGAAAGATATATATAGTAAGAATCTTATAATTCAAAGAGTGAAGATCCAGAAGAAAGACACAAAAAAAAAAAAAACAGCAAGCAATGCTATGACTTGCATCTATAAAGTTTGATTCCTTTAGCAAGGATGTAGCAATAATGATAATAACAATATCTTAACTTTCCTCTTGGAAAACCACTGCTTCAGGCACCCAAAAATTACTAAAAGGATGGAAGGTCCCATACATCAGCATCGGCGTTTAAAGGAAATTATCACTCCTGGTCTATGTGCATCGTGTGCATCTTCTTTCCTTATTCTAGGAGGGAGTACGTACTATTGTTTCTTTATTTGCTAGACCCCGAAAATATCATCTTAATTTGAAGCCATCTAAATTACCCCAAGTGTATGCGTGGGGGTGTACACTTGGGAGTGAACTCCACACAAATGTGTAGTCTATATATTCGTGTTCAACCTTATCCTAGGGTCATCGAATAATTTCTCATTTTTGAGACAAACTGTAATGTGTCTTTCTGAGTTATTTAGAGCATTGCTCCTAGACCACCAATTAACTTCTCGAGAGAGAGACTTTCCATGGTAAGATTTTGAGAGGATTTTTTTGTTTTTTCACTTTTGAGGAAATAATCGTGAAAGTAACAGAGCTGCTATAGGTTCAGCGAAGGCTGTACAGCAGCCGCGCACAAATCGCTTTTGCACCCGTCTTGGGTCCCACAAAAATGATCTGAGTCGCTCATTTTATTCAAAACATTTTGTTACGAATCATCGAACTTTGCTTCAGAATTTAGTCTTGAATAAAATGAGCGACTCAGATTGATCATCTTTGCGGGACCCGAGACAGGCGCAAAAGCGATCTGTGCACGGCTGCTGTACAACCATTAAAGTCTTACATATAAAAAGGAAGGGAAATTTTTGAATCCAAACATAAATCCAAGGTCTGTAGTTGTCTTGCCTTGAAACAACGGCTAGGATTACTTATCACTTTTAATTGAAGGGCTTAAATTCAAAGCAAATGAAATCAAAGGCTAAGATTGCTTTCACTTCCCAATCTTTTCCTGCCCGTGCACCCTTACCCTATGGCGCCACGTTATGCACGTTCCACATCCTACTCATCCCCATTGCCCATTCAAGCAATAGTTCTTTTCTCCATTCAACCGTTGGTTGGATGTTCCCGTCTCTCTTTTCTCAATGTACCCTATTGAGTTTATCTTTAATAAATTTTTTAGCCGATAAAAAAAATATGGCTTGCTTTGTTTGGTTTTGAGAAAAAAAAAATTGATGTAATGAGTGATAATGAATTGAGAGAGATAGATAGAGAAATTTGTTAATTAAGAACCGTGTAGAGAGAAAAAAAATTCTCATTGCTTAACTATATATGCACCCAAGAAGAAAATGTTAGGAATCAAGATCAAGATATTATAAAGAATCAATACTTGAAGTACATGTCCCTTAATTTTTGGATGCTAATTAGATTCTAGAAAATCCATGGACAACCAACTAGCCCACCATCCCTTTTGTTTTCTTTTTACAAGAAATCAATCTTGTTATTAGTATACTCTTAATGTTGCTCAATGCATGATAATGAAGAATACCTATACAGTACTACAGTGGGATACTTATTCTTAACATCAGTTCAAGTGTTCGACGAATATTTCATTGTTTTCATAGCAGATACTGTTGCGGTTTTTATATCATCTCCTTTACCACCTTTTTCCTTTGTTGAAGGGCGGAGAAACTTTCATTAACCATAAAATCAAAAACCGAAATCAATCCAATAAAAAAAAAATGCATTGAGATGGGTTGTCACATTACACATTTTTAACAGTGTAATGCGAAAAATAAAACACAATGCAGAAAGTGGATCGAATACATACCATGAGCCCATAGCCATACGTATGTACTACAAGCCCGACAACCGATGCAATAAAAGCACTGTAAGTAGAGGAAAAATCTTAAATCATTACTCCGCAAAGATTGGTTTTATGACCTCCCAATCATAGGTGTACCATTGCTATATATCCCAATTTGTATATAGGAAGTGAAATTAAGATACACATTTAAATCAAGCAGATACTGAGCACAGAAAGATTCGTATTCAACGAGAACACGAAACAAAAAACGAATTCATATCTCTGGTGAAATACTCTCAAATATGGTTGAAATACTACCAAATCTTGATGTTTACCCGATAGGAGCACGATCACTCTTCTTTTCGAAAATGCCTCGACCATATGTGGATTGAATCATCTCAACAAGAAGAGGAAATTGCAAAGCTCCGAACAAGGTTGCAGGAATACTAGCCAATGCGATAATAGGGATAAGAATCCATGCCTTATTGTCTCCGAATATGAGATAGAGTATAGCACCAGAGGCTACCATCGTGGATAAAATGGAGACAAATAGGGTTATGAGACCGGTAACTAACCTACTGGGTAAGGTATGTAGGAAATCTTCCTCTGCGTATCGAGAAGTCAGGATAAGTAAGAACATCAATACAGAAGTTATGGATGAGAATAGGGCAAGTGCGTCAGATATGCCAAAAATTACGAAAGCTTTTTGCTTTGAAAGTAAGGGATGGCCATTATCATTGTTGTTTCCACCTGGCACTGTAATAGCAGCTGCAAAAGCCATAGCGGCAATAAGTGCAGCAACAATGGTGCATGATATGGCTGTATCTTTCATCCAATGCTCAGCCTCCTTTATCAAATCTTGGTGTGTATTAGAAAATACTTCTGCAGGTGTCATTCCTTCTACGTTCCTTCTTTCTTTAAAACAAGGAGGTGTTAATTTTTCCACTTCCTGTATCAATTAGTTGATTAGGAATGAGAAACCAGAGTTCTTACTTTTCAAAAGATCAAAGGTTTGCAGGCTACTTTCTAGCTAGACGATGTTCTAGACAAAAATAATTATGAATTTGTGGTGGTTGAAATTGTGCATATATGGCAATAATAACAGTTATAAAACAAACTATTTTGTTCTTGCTAGCTAATGCCACAACCAAAATGATGTAGGCATTTAAGTGTTACTACAACATTGGCCTTTGGGTGTTCAAAGTTTTTGTTGTTCATTTTTACCGGGATGAGGATCTTTTTCTAACTAACCAATATGCTGGCGGTTTGTAATTTTGTTAACCTCCAACCAACCCATGCACGGACAAAATTACAGGTTCCTTTTTCTTTTTCTTTTTTTATCGATACAAACAAAATTTAAGGTTGGTGGACTATTGAGACAATTTCAAACAAGCAGATTGGTGAGTAAGGAGCTGTATGACAAAACTGAAAAATTAAGTGCTGAAAACTTAATGTTGAATATTTTAAGATGAAAAGTTGTTTAATAAAAAAATTAAGAGCTAAACTAAAATAATTGGTTATTTATAAAGATAAATGTATTTAGCTTAAATTGTTTGTGATTGTTCTCATTTAATTTTATTCGAAAAAGTTATGTGTTTGTGATCGTTGTAATGGAGAAGTGGTGGAGGAGAGATGGCAATTATGGTGATGGTGGTGGCAAAAGTTGGTAGTGTAGTCACTACAACAAACAAGGTATGTAGCATAATACTATATCGTTTTTTCAGGAACACAATAAAAGATGGGCTTTCGTGTTTCTGATTTCCACTTCCAATAGCGTTTCATTTAGGCCCAACTTCTATAGCGTTTTCCATTCTCTTCCATAGCACTAGCGTCGTTCCCGTTCGATGCACGGGACAAATAATAAATTTTGTGTGAGCTCGATATTTTGTAGCAGAATCACACAAATATTTTGTTTTATGTATCAAATGGGAACGGCGCTAGTTGATAGAAAAGGAACCCGGAGTGCATGCTGTCCCTCAGGAACAACATGAGCGTTGGGCTAATCCGAGCCGTCCATGCTCGGCAATGGACGACTCAGATTGCAACAAATATTAAATCAAATTAAATTACTTCAAAAAATTAAATCAAATTCATTTGTAACAAAAAAATCAAATATTGTACCCGTTCAATGAGTCTTATTTTGTACACTGAAAGATACTCCCTCCGTTCCTATTTGATAGTCCCACTTCGGGATTCCAACTTTTTAAAAGAGTGTACTTATTACCTGTACAAATTTTTAACTTTCCAACTTTGCCCTCATTTATGGCTGGCTTTTGTACAAATTTTAAACGGCAAAGTTGGCAGGATAAAGTCACTTCAAGAATTCAAATTCAATAGTACAACTCTCTCTCTCTCTCTCTCAGATACATTTTTGTTCTTTTTAAAGAAAGGGTAAAAAGGGAAAGTTGGAACCTTTTTTGGATTAACTTGTTAAATTGGACTCTCATTTTGGAACATCCAAATAAGGAAAGATGGACTATCAAATAGGAACGGAGGGAGTATATGTGTAGTGTAAAATAAAGGGTTGAGAGCCTTTTACCCCCCCACCCCCCCCCCCCTCTTCCCTTCCCCACTCCGACGTTTTTCTCTCTTTCATTTTTTTTTTAAAATTTTATGAATTGAGGATTAAGGGTTGAGAGCCTTTTACTTCACCTACATTTCTATAGTATATTTATAGAAAGAAAGATAGATAGATAGATTTTTCCTCTCTCCCACGCTCTTTCTCTCTCATCCAAGCCCTAATCTCATGCTCCAATTTCATAAACACCAACCCTACGTGTTTTGGATCTATTGCATACTCCTACTTTTTTCCCTTATCGTCTCCGTACGATTTACTAGTAGATCATTTGCTATCTTTGCATCACCTACTGTAACTATGAGCGTTGTCTCTAATTCGACTCCGACCAAAAGCAAAATCCTTTGAACCATCCTCGGTAGTGAATGCTTGTACGAAGTAGATGTGGAAGGGGCTTCCCATTTACGATGTGACCACACGACCCAAGGTTATGGCTTATGGGATTGATTCCAGCCGATTACTCAAAAAAATTTAGTTGAGGACTTATTTTATATGGTCAACGCAGTGAAGTATGGTTTATTGGAAATCAAATGTTTTCCTTTTTAAGGTTGAGAATGAGGATTGGGTGATTATTTCTGTAGTTGGAATGAGTGTTATTTTCGAGAGTAGATTTTTGAATGTTTGATGTATAAGTGGAACTGATTTTCTTTTTTCAACCAGAGGGACGACTGGCATGCGAGCTGCTACTAGATTGATTCCAACTGAATGGTGTATTGTTTGCAAACTCATTGCTGTTTCTGAATAGATCTTGGATTTTGTTATGTGAAAGGGAATTTTTTTAGTTCAAACAAATCGACAAACTTCATAATTGCTAGCTGAGTAACTAGGTTTTCTGAAGCGTTAAAAACCTAGGTCATCAATAACGGGCTGTATTTGAACTATGTATAGATTAGTTTTTGCACCTTGAGAGTTGCCTGATAAATGTTTAGGTCCTGTTTAGAGGGCATGTAAACAGTAAAGGGTCTAAAGTCTACACTCTTCATTGACTATTATGTTTTCTTCTTTTTGGGAATGGTATTTGAAACTAGAAGTTGAAAGTATCTCCTCTAATCTCTGCAGTTTTCTCAAACTGATGACTTCCTCCAACTAATTAATGTGATCTTACTCTATATATTTCTATAACATTGATCATTCAACTTTGGTTGTAGTTTCTACTTCTATCGAACTTCAAGAAGAACCTGTTGTATAACAATCATGGTCATAGTTCACGCTCGTACTTTGTCCATCCCACAATTAGGGTCGTCATTATATTGCTTTGATGATGATTCTTAGCTATTTGGAGTTAAATGATGTCGTATAGTTAGTAGCGAATGGTATACGAGAATGTGTGATTTGTTGGTTATTGGTGTCTTTGTTTGATTAAAATAGAATGTGAACTAGGGAGAGAAATACTAAATAAAAAAAGCTGGGATGGAGTCTTACTTATAAACATATACTCCCTCCGTTCCAAATTGAGAGTCCCTCTTGGCGATTCCAACTATTTAAAGGGACATGCAATCATTACACCTACAATACCTATCATTTCCACCATTATTCCTATATTCTACCTACTTTACAACACTTATATTCACCTATGAAGGACATTTTTGGAAAATCACCAAATTTTTCCTTCCATTTTTGGAAAAGGACCATCATTTTGGAACAACTCAAAAAGGAAAGATGGACTTTCATTTTGGAATGGAGGGAGTAGCTTAGTTATTGAGATGAAGTCTTATTGATAATTGTTGTTGCTATCTGTCACTAGCTTGTTAATTGGTGCTAAACTTGGGCTTAGGGCAATGGCAAGATCTTTTTGATTTAGGTGAACTGTTGATTCACAAACCAATATTGGGGCTTTTGTTTTGATCACCAATTTTTGCAAGTATATGTTCTTCTTTCCAATGCTCTTTCCTCACTGATCCTTGTTTTCTAATCTCTTGAAGCAGAACATTACAATGTTAACTTGTGATTGTTTAAGTAAATGATTGCGTAAACGGGGGGAGACAGATAATGACAGTCGATTCAGTTTTTTGTTCTTAATTTGTTTACCTTACTTTTACTTAGAAGGTAAGCTAGCATTCAAGGCACTGTAGCGGAGCGGAAGGAGTTTCACATTATTTCAATTAGGGGTTTTTTTTGTCTGTGATTTTGGGGGTTTGTGATTCTGGATTTTGGGGCTTTTGTGTTGATTCATTCCAAACTACTCGCTATCTGTCTCAAAATTCACTATTCGGAGTTGGTAGTATATTTTGTTCTTTTCATTGAATGTGTTAGATTGAGCATATGGGTTGGACTTGTTTAGATTCTTGATGTACTATTCTCTTAATGATATTGATGCTATTTGTAATCTAGAGCTCTATAAAGAATTTTGGGGGCTAATTTTTAGGGTTTTTCGTTGGCATCTTTAGTGGTTATTGTTCCAATACTTGACAAGGAAAGTGATTATGTCCTTGGTAGCATATTTAGTTAAACTGCTTGCTCAGTGAGTTCGAACCAGTGATTTGTCTAGTGTCCCTTGCAAGTCAACAGACTTTGAGAAGCCTCCCAAAGGCACAACAATTTTTGTTGGTTGAATTGGAGGGCCAGTTTGGTGTATCTATTTGGAGATTTGGGTCCCTCAAGGAGATCTGCCAATTGTCTTGCTCTTAAGCAAACATGGATTGTGTTCTATTTTTTTGGATATCTAATAAAAGTTGAAAACTGCACCCAAAAGGTTAAAGTAAACAACTGGAGTCCTGGGCATACGTCCTCACACATTTTGTTTGTAATAATTCTAATAGTAGCAAACACTACTAGTGTTCCCCTTTATATATTCGAATAGAAATGAAATAACGTGTGAGACACATCTCTTGCAAAAGGATTGTTTGTGTGGGCTCTACAATTTTTATGAGGTCTGAATCTGCGCACCTTGCACCTATCTTTCATCTAAGCACAATTCTTCACCTTTTAGCAGTGAGGGGTTGGTTTAGTGGTAACCCTTTTGGACAAGGCCATATTCGAGTCCCCATACCCCTTTTTTTCTTTATATTCTTAATTCCAAGAAGATTTGTATAACAAAAGGACTTCTCTTTGTTATTTTGTCATTCTATAATACAACTTTAGATGGATCGGCTCTAATCATTTGGCTCATAAGAGCAATACTTAGAAAGATTGTTTAGGGATATTAATGTCTTAAAGAACAGTTTGTGATGACGTGAAGGTTACTCCTACAGTCTTTGGCTAATAGGAATTATGCTTCTATGTTCGTTGTAGAGAGCTTGTGATCTTCTATTCGTCCCATATATCTGCAACCAATTGCAGGGTCATGGGGAAATTTTACGTGTAGTTGGTATTGTTAATAACCTATTAAGTTCTACGGTTTGTCCTTGTTTAGTCCACACATGGAAATCAATATTGGTAAAGCTTTGATTCTTCAGCTGCTATTTTGAGTACATAGGCTACCATTCCAATCTGCTAAAAGTATTGAATGTTTCTTAGGACCAGAGGGGTAACTTCATGTATTTTGTACTGGTGGTAATGTGATTTGAAGCACAGTTAGATGCATACAATGTCCTTTACATGCATTAAATGCCCTCTTTTATTTCTGGTGCTACTATCTTTCTACTGCTATTGTTGTTCTCTACTGGAACTATTGCCTCCTGTTGTTGTGGTGTATTGTTTTGGAGATGCTGGTTTCTGATGATATCATAGTCGATAGGTGGTCTGATCTCAATGAAGATTGAATGTTTTATGGTCGTGATGAAGTTTTCTCAAAGAGAAGTACCTGCTACTGGCAAGACCAGGTACCTTACTGTAGAAAATGATAAGAAGAATGCTTGGGCCCAACTCCATTCTTGTGACATAGCTGTTTAACTAGATATCTTATTTGGAAATCACTTCTGGCACTCTGAGGGGTATACTATTGTTGAAAAATTGAAACAAAAACTTTTGTTGTTGTTGTGTACATGTAAGTTATGTGATGATAGATAACCTCATTACTTTTATGCTTTTGTTGTGTACATATGGCTGCTCACTACAACAAATATAGCTTTTCCCTAGGTATTAAGTTTTTTTTTTTCTTTTTACGAAGTGCTCAATACTTTAGAAATCTCTTGGTAGGTTCCAGTGTTCCCCATTGCTTTTCGACTGAATGTGTAAAGGAGTAAATTATTTAGTGTTTTCTTAGTTCAATAATTGTCGCATTGTTGTGGAGCTATTTTACTAAGCTCTGATATTTATTTTGTTTAAAGTTCCTGGAAGTTGAATGGAGTTACTAGCTTTAACAATCTACCTACAAGCTTATAAGTGGTGGCCGTCAAATGTTGCTCAAGTTTCTCTTTTTAGGTCTGTCTCATCTTTTTGCTCTCTGATGTTTCTGTGTCCTGTTGGTGCTTATGATCTCTACTCATTAGGATTATTACTACACTGAAATTTATTTAGAGAAAACCGCAACGCTAATAATAATGCCAGTATATGAATTTCCTTGATTTCCTCAATTGTGTAGGGATCAGTTGAATTCAATTTGACTACATACGTGTGAAACTTCTTTTTTTCTGAACTCTTACTCTTTGGCCCAGCTTTAAAAATTCTTAAAGCAAAACTTTCTCTTTCCCTTATACCATTCTTTACATTCATAGAATTCAGTTAAGACAAGGCACATGTTTAAAAGTTCATCGATCATTTGCAAAGATGCTCCCTTCTAAGTTGTTGCATATCATGTGTAATGGGAGGCAGAGGGTGATTGATTCTTTCCGGTACAGATTTGAGTTCTTCGATCTATTCTCTACTTTCATTTGTTTTCAGAAACATGGAATTGTAGCACAAATATTCGCCAACATGACCTTATGATTAGTTGCTTTTGAAAACAGAATATATTAATATTGTGCCATCTTATTCATGTGTCCACGAAGTTTCGGATCATGCCCCCCGATTTTAAGCTACTGTCAACTTCAATGGAGACTTTTTGAGAGCTCTACATTCTGCTCTACCTTTTGGCTGGCAGAACATGCTGCTGCAGAGAGCTCTGAACAACTTGCAAACAGAGGGCCCCGCTAAGACGCTGGCTTCAAAAGTTTTGGTAAGCGATTAACTGAGGTGGTTTCCCTTCACCACTAAGTATGGTTTGTCATTTTGGTCATAAAATAGAATGCTTATTGTCTTCTAGCATCACTTCGGGAAAATTCCATTAGTTATCGGCTTGAACATACCAGCACATAAGTTAGGGAAACATTGGTAACAGAGATTCAAGGTCTGGTATATTGTGGGAAGACATTGGTAATAGAAATTCAAGCGTCACTTCAAGAAAGGAGATACGAGTAATTCGCAAAATCATTAAAAGATGCATAAACTCCATTATACCAAGGTTGCCTAAACTAAATGATAAAAAAAAAAAAAAAAGTTGCCTAAACTACACAAAGTTATCAACAGTTGTAACTTAGTACAAGCTTAAAACTGGACTGATGACAGTTTTAATGGTCTTCTAGAGAAACTACGTGATATATTCCCTGCGGATATTGTGTTGCTAGACTCTGTATACATAGAAATTTTCTAAAAGCATTTCAAGTTGGTTACAAGAAAATCCGTGCTTGTGTGAAGAATTTCAGCATATGTATTGCTGCTGCTGTGGCTTTGCACAACAGTCTTGTTTTGCTGACTTCTAGTTGGGGACTCATTTAGTAACCTGTTGACTTCTATTCTGGCGAACTACAATCAAATGCTGACCATGAAGCGGATGTAATTGGAACTGTTGTTTCGGGAGTCTAAAGGCATGTTGGTTGCTGAAAGTGTTAGAAAGATATTGGTTTGATTTCTAGAGCATGATATGGTATTTAAAGTCTTTTTACATGAAGTATGGCAAGTGCTGGACTTGGATTCAAAGTTAAAAGAAGGGGCAAAAGTATATCTATTGGGGTGGGGGTAAATATTTCTATAGGTTTTGCTTTGTGTGGTTTGGATATTTAGCCTGCCGTTAGCTTTGCTAATTTTGAAAGAGTTTTGACTTTTAAACAATATGCATAGTATAATACCTATTTTATTCTTTTATGCTAATAGGTGCGCCATGGCTCCTACTAAGGATGGATTGTGTGAGTTGCGTTGCAAACAAACATAAATACCAAATTAGGGCATGCCCAAAGTATTGTCAGAATTGGTGCTCTCTAATACCTGTGTTATTCTTTCTAGATGAGCTGTATTTACTTGGTTGTTGGACAATAGCAGGTTTTGGTGTACTATTTAGATAGAGCTGTCAAACTTAATATTAAAGTTGCCACACAAACTATCAATCCTAAACTTGAGCTATTTCCATTTTATGATGTTGTCGAGTCTTCTATTCCGGTCAAATAATTATGTGAAACTCTTCACTGGAAATCCACATCTATCCAAATGGATCCATATTGTTTGTCATTAGTTTCTTTCGCTTAGTATTGTTATAAGTTTCTTTTTAACCCGGGATCTTGTTACATAATCTGACACTTAAGCCCATTTTTTCGTAAATGCTGGCATCTAAATTTTAATCTTCTAGGCGAGGAGGAATTGGAAGAAGGTAATGCCTGCTTTTGTTTGCTTGGTGTTGATGTCTATTATAGCTCTTGTCGCAATTGTTTTTCTTCCAACTTCTACTACGTGCTGCATCTTTTTGGGGATGATTTTTGCTGCTACAACTTCTTATACAACTTCAATCTACGGGCATGTTTCTCATATTTTGGAGGGTTTCAAGTAGCCCATTTATGTAGTTGGCTTTGGGAGCAGAAAGGGTATAAGCTCGCCAAAAAAGTAAGCTTCAAGTAAAGAAAATCTGCGGAATGAGATGGTTGGCCTAGTGCATGATTACATTTTCAAGAAAGTAGAATTACATTAGTTATTTTTCAATGAGTTCAATTAGTCGAGCTATTTTATGTAGTTTTTGTTGGGAAATTGTTTCCCAAGCTAATGTAATGAATCTTTATTTAATGGTTGAATTGTTTATTGTATATTGACATTTGGATATAGTTGGTGTTGAATGGAACAAATCAATTTTGTTTCTTAAATGAAATTACCATGATCTTATTTGAAAATGCTAATATATTGGTATTTATAGAATTTTTTTAAAAAATGCAAAAAATTGGCGAATATATCGCTCTTAAAACGCTGTAGAAACTTTACATTCTACAGCGTTTGTAGAAACTTTACACTCTATAGCATTCTTAAAACGCTGTCGAAAGTCTACATTCTATAGCGTTTAAAAAACATTGTCTTAAGTAGACTTTTAACATGGGTAATACGGCGTATATATCATTTAATAGCATTTTTCAAACCCAATAAAACACGATTTTTCTTGTAGTGAGTGGTGATGGTCGTAGTGAATGTGGTCTGGTGGTGGTTGTAACAGAGATGGTGTGGTGGAAGGAAGACGGTGGTGGTGGTGGTTGTGGAGAGACGACTGTGGTTGAGAGTGGTGCAAGTGATGACAATAGTGAGAAGTCGTGTAGTCATGGCCGGAGTGGTGATGGTGGTGGTGACAATGGAATAGTGGTTGTGGCGGTAGTGGCAACAGTGATTGTGGAGATGACAATGGCATGGTGGTTGTAGTGGTAGTGGCGGTGGCGGTGGAGCAGTGATGGTGGTGGCGACAGCGAAATAGTGGTGGTGGTGGTAGTCATGACCAAGGACGAATTCAGAAATTTGCATTAGTGGGAGCACAATAATTAGTAAACTTAAGGGCAAATTATAGTTACCCCCCTCTAACTATGCCTCGCGTACACTTACCCCCCTTTAACTTTTTTTTTTTGGCACTTAACCCCCTCAAACTACCAGAAATTCGTACGGTCATAATTTCAAACGGTCATAACTTCTTCGTCCAAGATCGAAAATATGTAAATTATATATCGATTTCGAGGTCTTAAAGTCAGCTTTCTAATGATACCAAAATCACATCACGATTCAAAGCACACAAAAAGTTATGATCAAAACGGTCTTTCTGTCTACCAGCCCTTACTCTTTTGATCATAACTTTCTGTGTGCTTTGAATTGTAATGTGATTTTGGTGTCATTAGAAAGTTGACTTCAAGACCTCGAAATCGATATATAATTTACATATTTTCGATCTTGGACGAAGAAGTTATGACCGTTTGAAGTTATGACCGTGCGAATTTCTGGTAGTTTGAGGAGGTTAAGTGCCCAAAAAAAAAGTTAAAGGGGGGTAAGTGTACGCGAGGCATAGTTAGAGGGGGGTAACTATAATTTGCCCTAAACTTAACCCATACGTCTATAATTTGTCAGCAAATATATTTTTTGTTGGTAAAATAACAAATTGATGAGTATATTTGTTATTTCATCTTATGAATAGCAGAAATGGATGCAAAAGGATGGTGTGAAAATTTAGCACTTGAAAAAATAGATCAGAAAAATATCATCATAATGAAAATCTTCAGTAATTTTATTAAAACACTATCACGAATTTGTTGAGTATATATATAATTAAAAAACTAAAAAAATTTATACTTATTATTTTACAAAATCAAGTGGGGTGGGCCCCCACTTGTATTCGTCCCTATTGTGACGATGGTGGCATGGTGGTGGTGGTGGTGGTAATGGTGGCGATAATGGTAGTAGTGGTGCGGAGGTGAAGCGGTGATGATGGTGGAAATGATGGAGTAGTGGTGATGTCACTGGCAATGGTGGCGATAGTGGTAGTGATGGTGGCGATAGTGGTAATGATGGTGGTAGCGGTGGTGGAGTGGTGGTTGTTGTGATGGCAGTGGCATAATCGTGGTTTATTTTTTATCATGCAACTTAAGGGAATGGTGAAGGGGTACCGCTAAGCGGCATATAGATGGAACAAGTGCAAATGATATTAACCACCATACCAAGCACTCGTGTTCCTAGCGATAATCGATCTCTCACCTTTCGTATGAAAGAAGGGAGGAAGTGCCATTGGACTTCAAGCCCGTTGGCCCGCATGTCGTTTCTATCTTGTAGTTTTGCTTTGATGATTTATTTACCATATGCATATTCTCACCAAGTTTGTTGTAGGTTTTGGTGTTGGAGCAATGGGGTTAAATTGAGTGAGGGTATTTTGTTTTAATTTCTAGTTTTCTGGTCTGTGAGTGGGGTTATTTTGTTCACAGCTTGCTAACTTGGCCTTTGAGTAATTTATTGGGGATGCTTCTGTTCCTTCGTTTGGGTGTCGACATTATACAAATCTTCTCTGTTATTGATTGAAAATTAGTAAAAAATTATTTCATTGTTTGAAAAAACTATTTCATCTCTCTGTTATCTCCAATTAAGAGTGTTAACATAATATTATAGGAAATACTATTATGTTATTAAGAAATATTATGTTACTATGTTTTCTAGGTTTCAATATAATATTTCTTGTTTAAGCTAGGTTAATATCTATGTTTCCTTGTTATGAATATATATTTTGTAGTTGGTTTAGGTTTCTTTATTATTCATGTGCCTTAATTGGTTGGTTTTTTAGTCACCAAGTCCTGTAGTTTATATAAAGGCATGTTAGAGTTATAGTTTACATATAATAATTAATAATACATCTTCTCCCTTTTCTTCACAAAGATAAAGTTCAATAATGGAAAATTCAAATTTTAGAAAAAACTTAAATGGTCTTGGAAAACTATTTGCTAACTGTTGTTTTATCACAGACTTAGTTCATCACATACGCGGTATGTACTCATCAGATTTTCATTGACATATATAAGCACTTAAAGAAAATATGAAAACAATCACGAGCGTCCAACCCAAGCGGTACTTCTATAAAACAGTATAAAAGTCTAGGCATAGTCATAGTCATAGAAAACCATTTCTCAATTAGATTTTTTTTTCTTTAAATTTCCAATACAAGTGGTGCGGAACGAAAACTAACCTTAAACCATTGCAATTCTCGTTGCATCTGTAGAACTGCAACAGGGACACTGGCTTTGAGATTGATTTGTTGCTCACGTCCGAGAAGTGCAGCCAAATGCAAACCACGGTTCAATGATTTGTCCTTCAGAGGTATTAATCTTATTAATTCAGCACCAACATCCATTTGATATATGAGGTTGAACACACGTTCACGACGCCACAAAATTGCTTCTTGGGATATGAATCTTTTGTCCAGATTTGTAAAATTAATTGCCTCAGGGAATGACAGAATAATCTGTTCAACAATTTCAGGTATCCCCATACGTGTTGCGTCTTGCATCGCTGGCATAAATATACTTTTCACTTTTGACGATTTTAATTTTGCGATTTCCGTGCAGAAGACTTTGAGTAGCTCAAGTGCATGACGATGTTTCAGTTTCTTTTCTCGGATGCATTTGATATGTGGTACTGTAAAATCATCAACTTTTTAAGAATGCAATAACATACTTTGAATGAATGAATTAATGAATGTTAGTCTCGTTTTCATGATTACTCGGGTGTCGTGTTAGCTTACGTGCATCATGACTAATTTTTGAAAACCAATCCCATCGTCCATGATCTAAACCCCAAGAAGTTGATAGCACTTTGAAGGTTTTGAACTTAATCATATCCTAGTTCAAAAGGATTAAATCTCTAAGAGCATCCGCAATGGTAATAATCAAAACCAATAACCAAAATGTGCCACGTCAGCATTTGATTATTTATTTAGTCCATAATCAAACTTATCAACTTTTACCTCCGGCCACATTTATTATTTTCGCATCCCTAATAAAAAAAAATCCCACAATACACTATGCACATTTGTCCAATCGCAAATGAGTTCCAATCACGCACCCAACCATACCAAATTATTCGTCTCGATGAGACGATTCCAATGTGGAGTGTTTTTGAGTTATTGAGTTTTGGTTATTGATAAAAATTGTTAAGTTTGGTTATGGAACGGGTAGAATTTGATTATTTGCTAAAAAACTTATAACTTTGCTTATTACAGTGTGAGGTGTTTTTTTGAGAATTGTTGTTAAATTTGTTTATACACACACATTTACTTATTACAATGGAGATGCTCTAAGTCGAAGACCACCAGCCAGGCCAACCTCCTTGGGGTTGAATGAATACTAGTCTTTCTTTACCCTGCAATATCATTGGTGTTAAATGGTACATATGTATATTCACAGTATCGATCAATCCTTACCAAGTTTTTCAGCGACTTCCCAAAACATGAAGTGCAATCTTTGCCTCACTGCACAAAAAGAGTCAAGTACTCGATCAATGGATTACGTACATGTTCACTTCTAACCGAATTCAACATGTACTCGTACGTCTTATAAATGTAAACGGTGTTTTAAAGTTTGTGCAACCAACAACCTTTCCACATTTACGAAATCGACCTTTTATATTGATCAAGTATCTCCCATAAAAATAAAAAATAAAAAAAATTAGCTCAAGTGCATGGTAAATAAAGGTATTCTTTTTCGAGGTTCTATATATAATTGTTGCTTTTTTTGTGAAATTCCTAATTTTTTCTTGAGTTATTTGATATGATCGAGTAATTGATCCCACCTTTCCTCCCATCAAAGAAAGATCTTGCCCACCTAGTAATTCAAATGATTTTTGCATGCGCACGCACTTTGAATTTGTAACTTGTTAATCCGTATTTACAGTTAACACTCTTAAATTTATTTTATGACAGATCGTCTTTGTTGCCTGTTAGCTCTTTAATTAAACAACTATTGTGGTCGTAAGGATGGAAGATATCATCTTTATAACAATTACGCAATTTTTTCCCCGATTTCTCCGTTTAATCTCTTTCTTATTATTTGACACTAATTAATTGTTACTATTTTCTTGGCTGTAGAAAAAGAAAGAAATTAAAGTAGGTATTGTCATGGCCCAACCAGAGATGCAGCAATTGGCAGGACTCTCAATGTCTCCTCTTTTTCTTCGTCCTCCTCCATTATGGTGGTTTGCAATACTTTCCGATTTGATTGGAACTCCTACATATGATGCAAACATAAAAATAATTAAAGAGTTAGCTCAATGATGCTAAACTGCATTTCGGGCTTTAATTTTGTAGATAAAATTAGATTTGCTGAGGAAAAGCTAGTATCCATCTTCCCCATTACTAGGGGGAATTGGGTTCGGCTCCAGTCCAGTACGCTAATATCCATTTTGGTCCATTGAATGGCTGTGATCAACTCTATTGCATCCAAAGCTCCACAACTAGCCATGTCATGTTCTCACATTTGCCTCTCAAAAGAAACGGAAAATGATTACCGGAAAGTCCAGCCGAAATAACTTTGCAAAATCCAAAGCAAACTCCACTCCACATGTCGTCTCAGATTTTACTTGGCACTTGCCCTCATTAATGCAAAAATGGGTTCATATTTTTAACGCTTGTGCGATTATTCGGCAGATATTTCTTGCAATAAAACTATGAGTACACTATATTTTGTTTTACAACAAATGTGCACAGAGTTGTGTGATACTCATTACTCGCTTTGGAGTCTCACGATCGAGCCGCTTAATTTTTGTCTCTATAACTCTCATAATTTACTATCTATTCATTATTTGGGACTTTATAGAGCATATATTTAACGGTCTTGCTATTGTTAGCCCATTAGGCTAACGATAAGCACACTAGAAAATAAGCAAAACACGTATTTTTTGTGTTTTTTACACCCTATAATACACATTCACACACCTATTATTGTCAGCCCATTGGGTTGATTTTAGAATTTTCCTATATTTAATTATGAGAGTGTAGAGACAAAAATTAATTATAATTTTTTAAGATAAAATGATCATAAAAATAAGATTTTCGCATTGGTTCAAATGGATTGAAAATTGAAAAACTTAATTTTTTTTAGAGCGTTCATATATTAAAATATGGTGAAAAAATTAAGTGCTCTAATTTTCAATATATTTGAACTGGTGCAAAGATCTTATTTTTCTATTCTAATTAATTTTTGTGTCTAAGGCTTTCATAATAAAGTATCTGCTCATTATTTGGGTCCCTGTAAAGTAGATACTTTATTATGAAAGCCGTAGAGACAAAAATTAATTATGACTGTTTAGAATAAAATGATCAGAAAAATAAAGATTTTTGCACTGGTTCAAATCGATTGAAAATTGGAGCACTTAATTTTTTTATCATATTTTTAATATAAATCTAAAAAATTAAATTCAATTGCTTAGCTGGATGTCCGGAAAAAACAAAAGGAGGAAGAATTCTTGAAGTGGACAAACTTTTCTCGTTGACAATTGAAGTTTTATGGTAACAAAAAGATTGATTTTTTTATTAAATATTAGTTTAGCTGGAGTGGGGTTTTTTTTTTTTAATCTGAACTGGGGTGGAGTTTGATCTGGATTTTGTAGAGTTACTTTGTTTGGACTTTCCGTTAACCATTCTCCTTTTCTTTTAGGAGGCAAATGTGAGAACATGACATGGCATGCTGTGAAGTTTTGGATGCAATAGAGTTGATCCCAGCCATTCAATGGACCAAAATGGATATTAGTATATTGGACTGGAGCCGAACCCCTAGGGAATCAGCCAAAATTAAAATCGTCCACTATAATCTTGAAATTAGAGTTAAGCTGTAGTCCCAACTAACTTAAATTAATGTTACTCACCCCAAAATAAAATTTTATCTTAAATGTTTACTACTCAATTGAGATAGGGATCGAAAATATGTGGTGGCTGTGTGGCATATGCGGTAACGGTGATCATGGAGAAACATATCTGGATTGGTTTCTGAAATTTCGTTTCGTCATTAGGGAAATAATTGTAAGAGTAGGGAAAACACCTAAATACTAAATACTCTAAAAAAAATTTTAAAAAGTTTCTTCTCTCTTTTCTACAAAACTAGACAATGATAAAGGATTATCTATTCCTTTCCCTTACTTTCTCAAATTCCAATACTTGTTCCCTGCCAAGGGCTAGATCATATTGTTCAGGAACTTGCCCAACTTGAAGAGCATTTTGGTTCTGGTTATTGAGGCCGAATTGTTTGACGCCCGAGCGTCTGAGGCTGATTGTATGTAATCAGGGCTGGCCCTGGGGCTTTAGCCCAAGGTGCCGGCTCTTTAGGCCTCCGAAATTTCAGAAAAATGAGGACCTCATTTTTCATTAAAAAAAAAATTTCAAATATATTATATTTATATAAATGTTCCATGTTTCAACACAATATCAATTCTAGCACAAGTAGTCTGTGTGAGATACGTGAAATTTGGGATGGGCCGGGAGATCCCTGGTTCAACTCCTAGGTAGGTTTTCTTTTGACAAAGAGTTTTTTTCCCTTTTTTTTTTCTTTTGGCTCTAGGAATAAATAATATATAGCTCTTACACCTTTTGCTTTCTTATGGTTAAAATTAATAACATGATTAGTTAAAAAAATGCAATGTATGAGTGGCATTTCGTTATGTTTGATTTTTTTTCTAATGGTATAAAATATTTTAAAATTTTATTTTAGTTAAATTACGAAACTAAAATACCATGTTCAATATTTTTACCTTATATTAACCACCTATATTGATTTTTTTTATTTATAGAAAACCTAAGGTCTCAATTTTAAAAGTCGTTTTAAGCTTTCAAATTCTCAAGGCCGGCCCTGTATGTAATTTAAGGTTTATTCAGCTAATGTAACGTTTTAGCAACTAAAAACGTAGTCGCGCGCAGTTTATATTTTAGTCAGCAAAGGTACATACCACGTGTGCACCACATGGAATCTATTGGACAAACGTGTGGCAAGTTAACACTTATAGCGTTGCCTTGGTTCGATACCAAAGCACTTTGCAGCAAGCTAGCCCACAACTACGTACTGTTAGATTAGGAAAATAAAAATACTTAATACTGTGAAACTTTTACTTTTCGCTTTCTCTCGTCGAAATGAACTAATATTATATAAAAGTTTAATATAAAACTAACAAACGTGAAAAAAAATTGAATAAGGACAAAATTCAAATTATAGTTGTCGTCCACAAGTTTTTGGTCAGTGAAAACACCCTTTATAGAAAGAGCCATGCTACTTCCACCAACCAAACCCATACTGATGGGTTACCGACGAGTACGCAGGGCTCACTCCGGATCCCGCACATACGATCTAAGCAGTTCAATATTTAAAAAAAAAAAAAACGAGTGGCCTGCGATTACAAGGTTTTGAAATCTGAATGAAAAAATGAAAGATTGAATTGAACATTTACACATATCGAATTGAGCTGATTTTTCACATGTCCACTTGATTTTTTCTTTTAAAATTATTGAAAGGTTCGAATCATCCTTGCATGACTCTCGGAGTGCGCCCCGCATGCCCGTCGATACCACATTGATATGAATTTTATCGGTCCCTTTAAGATTAAACTTATAGAAACACGAGAGATAGGGAGGGAGAGACTAACCCAAATAAATTAAATTGTGCCAGAAGTTGAAGGAATTTCCACTCGGGAACGACCCCTTTCTGCGAAGTTCTTCAAAAGAAGTAGTATTGGATTTCACTTCCGCGCCTGCCAGCTCAGGTTTTTGCTCAAGCAAAGTTAAAGCAATGTCTGTAGAAGCATTGATGGTAGATAACAATTAGGCAATCATATGTTGTACTACATCTAATATTGGGTGCTAATATCTGATTAGGATATGTAGTGAGCAAAGTCACTATTGAATTACAGTGAGCAATTTCAATTGTCTAAAAGTGTTTTGAACGGTCTGAAAGAGTATTTGAAATCCGAACCATTGATGACTGAGATAGATGGCTGCAACCCTATAGCGAGTTTGCTCAAACTCACTACAGAGTCCCCGGATCCGCTAATATCATAGTAAGAACATCTCCAACAAGAGTCCATCTATGGTACATCAATTTTTTTTGGTGTATGATATCCCAAAAGTGATGCAGTGGTAAGTATTCTATATTTGGAATACTTACTCCTGCATCATATAAAGTGGTAAGTATTCTACATCTTGAATACTTACCATCGCACTGGAAACTTAGCACTCCATATAGAATACTTATACCACTGTATCTGAAATACTTACCACGACTCACTTTTGGAATACATACAACAAAACATTCTGGTATACATAGAAAAACTCCTCCTGCCAATATGCCTAATTTAACATGGCATGCCAAGTATGTATATGAATTGATATTTGAGCAAGTCCAACTAAGATGTGAATTGTCTTTTCTTAATAGAAAATTTTATGGAATATGATAAATTTGGTGTATACCTGCAGATTTGGAAATTTATCATGTGTGGATCCAGAAATTTCTTGTATATGTGCGGTTACCAAAGTTTATCAAAGAAACCAACCGTTTTATTTTTTGTATTTGAATTGTAGTAAACTTATTGTACTTGAACTTCTTAATTTATAGTGTACGTTTATGGTAAGTTTTTCATTTCAATATTATAAGTTTATCAAATTTCACTACAAATTTACTATAAAATTTTAACAAACATGCAAATGAATGGACACAATCAACCATGAACGCAAAATCATAAATAACAAATTTATCAAATAATTTTTACAAATGCCCCTTACGATAAATGTACAATAAACGCAAATAAAAGTAAAAAAGATAATTTTTTTCTGATAAATTTGTATAATATGACGAAATCCAAAATTAAAAATAACAAACTTATCACACAAAAAATTTATCACAATTCTTGAAATTATCTCATTCCGAAAGAGATAAGCTAATAAATAGAGCATAATAAATGTGCGGTAATAAACAGATATAAAGGAGAGTCCCTTTTTTTTTTTGGATAGAGGGATATGAGGAGACTTTGATGCAATTTCATATCAAAAAACAACCCATAATGATGTCATGAACTAGACTATAGGGGCTGCATTTAAAATAAAACTTTAATTTTCTCTATTTAATAATACTAAGTGCTCACCATAATGTTCACCATATACAGAGCTTAGCCCAAAAAAAACCCAGCATATATACAGAAGTGGAACAACGACATTTTTTTCACTCACCTGTAGAATGTCTCTCTAGTGGCTTCCTAAAGTAAATAACCAAAAACCTATCCGAAAACAAAAAAAAGGTAGCACGAGCATGTCGAAAATATCAAAACTGATAGAATCCAGAAAATTTTTCCAGGAAAATGTCCATTAAAGAGAAATGGACTGTCCAGATTCACTGCGAAAACAAGGAAAACCTCCCGAAATATATGTATACCACAGGGAAAACCTTGGCTAAATTATTGTCAGTATATTTGATTTTCTTTCTTGATTTTTTTTTAATGTGCGTTAAATTTGTTCATTAGAGACGAGATGAATCCAAAATATATATACAAAAGGTAAAATTAAAAAAAAAACACTACAAAAAAAATTGAAATATCTATTTAATTGTCTTTAGTGTGATCTTATCTAAACTTTTGTTGATTTTGGTTAATGTTTTTATACTCTTCTAATTATTTTCGTTGAGACGAGTTATTAAACTCAATAAATTCGACCAAAACAATGCAAAACAAAAGGTCACTAAAAATTCTTAGGGTATGTTTGGTTTGATGGAATAGAATTGACAATAGAATGAAATTGAGGTTGGAATAGAATTGGAGAAAATGAGATTGGAATTTCCATTCCCATTTCCAAGTTTGGTTGTGCTTAGAAATAGTTATTCTCATCTGCAATGAAATATTGGTGTGGCAATCGTAATTTTTGGTATGACAATAGTGAATCATGGAGTGACACTAGTAATTATGGCATGACAAAGAAATAGAATGACAGTTCTTTTGTTTTTTTAATGGAATGACAATTCCTTTACTAAGGTAAATAGTGATTGTGGGCTCCCCGCCCGTCGCGCTCTCGAAAAGTCGCTACCCGAATTTTTGAGTTGGATGATCCGAGAAACCGAGAGTTTGTTTTGAAAAGAAAGGCTTTTGGTCTGGCGAATAACGTTTGAGATTTTGGGTTCGGGAGCCACGTTACGAGCGGGGAATGTTTTGTTAAAAGGACAAAATGCACCCTGCTCACCTGACAAAGCCGGTCTCTACTAAACATTTTCAAAGGGGAAAAATTTCGTATATCTTTTGGAGAATAAAACTCTTTTAATAAACAAATAAGAGGGAAATGGACATGGGAAGGTATATCACGTTGGCGTGCACATGGTGCCGTCTATACAGAGATGGTAAAGATGATGCGGTAAAAAAAAAGAAAAGAAAAATTACTCAACAAACTATCTGGACCATAGCGACCTCATGCATGGCAAACTATAATGCCGCGCACAACTTTGTGATACGCTGTGCATGGTACCTATTATGTTATCAAACTATTGTCAGCTTCCAGAACATCGCCCAGCATATTGAATATCACGTGCGACATTTTAAGAGGCACCAGAAGGTGTCCAATCACTGGATCATTTCAAGGGGAGTACCATTTTTTCAAGCCATGAATGTAAAACAACTTTTGATGCATTTAATCACTTGAGATGATCAATAAAACTTTGTTTATAAAACAAAACATGGCTTGTAGATATGGTCTTATTCTGAAAGCATTGACAACTTATATCTCAGCAACAAAAACACGTCTGATGAATGATAGCTATGATTTAGACAGTTTGAACAAGAAAACAATGGCCAACGAAAGACCGTGCGTGTGAACATACTACGCCATGCGACGCATCAAAGCGCCGCACGGCGTGGCATGCCCAATGCAATGGATGCTTTAGTTTTATAAAATGGTTTTGACGTCAGTCTTTAACCAAAAGGGGTTAAACCTGATCACAAAAAAGTTCCCTCACAGATAAGGACAGGGCATATCCCAAGGAAACTTGGTTTTTACCTTTGATCTCGAGCTTGGATAAGGACGGACGGCGATGGATGAGTGTGGGCAAGATCGGTTGAGAAAAGACGAGTGTGGGTGTGTGTGGTTGTTGAGTATTTTGGTAGGTAGGATCTCAAAGTGAGTAAAAGGGGGGCTCACTTTAATAATGAGGAGAAAAAAAATGAGGTATCTTGAGAAAGAAAGTGCCTAGAGAATATTTTTGAAGCAACTTTCTCAAGACTTGGGAGTAAGGAGTGAGTGTGAAAGCATGATGAGAGAGGAAGAGAATTCAAGGCCCTTTTCTCTTGAGTGGAGGGGTGTATTTATAGGTAAGAACTATGGATTTTGAATTCAAATGGGGGAGGTATTTTCTGGGCGGGTTAGAAGCGTTTTTTCAACTAAGCCAACTTGTAGCTGTGGCTCAAGTGGGCGTGACCGACAGCTTACTGAGCCAGTCAGAACTTTACTTAAAATGCCATGAGGTTGATCTCGGGATGTCGCACGGTGTAATAAACTTTATTACACCGCGCGTTGTAGATGTGTTCCGCGCGCGCGGTATTTTAGGTCCAGTCCAGGGCTTTTGGGCTTCTCTGGGCTTTTGGGCCTTTGGGTTATTGGTTTATTTGGGATGAAGGAGTCCTTTATTCAAGTTCGCAAAGGTATTGTTTCCTTTATTTTATGATTGGGGCTTTCAAAGAACTTCAAGGTCCGAATTGGGGTGTCTACAGTGATTTCATTTCGAAGGAACATTCTATGGTGAACTAAATATGATAATAAGTATGTCATTAAAATGATTATTTCATTCCAACTTTGATTCCATTGAAACAAACATACGCTTTATATAGAAACTTTGTTTTGAAAAAACTAATTTGAGTCAAAACTCATACATCCTTACTGATCATAACAATTAAACTACTACTCCCTCCGTTTGGATTTAATAGTCTCTAGTTCAATACTAATCGGATAAAAAATGAGTTTTATCTTTAAATTAATAATAAATTTTACATCAAATATGGATCTTGTTTGATAGATTTCAACTAGATCTATAAGATAAGGTTTTCAAAATTACATAAAACATAATAAATTATAAGATATAATTGATTGAAAAGTGGCACAAACTTCTTAAAAAGACTATTAAATCCGGACAGAAAGAGCAGTAATACTCACCATACAATTCACCCGCTATAAGATCACGCAGATATTTAGCACCAGTTTCTTCTGCCAGTAGAATGTCTTTTGTGAATTCTTGTAAATAAAGAACCAAATCTCTACGCCCATATCGAGCAGCATGATGGAGAGGTGTACTTCCTTTTTTGTCCAAAACATTTGGAAAAGTATTCGAGCTTTTGTTGACTAACATTTCGACTTCCTCTTTGGTGCCACATATTGCAGCCCAGTGAAGGGCTGTCTTGCCGGCGAAGTCAACTTGTTCAACATCATGCAGGGTCATCTTCTCCAAAAGCATCCTCACAAAATGGGTTCTTCCCTTAGTCTTGATGGCGACATGAAGTGCTCTATGGGAGAGCGGGCTGATGGCATCCCTAACAGCAGCTGGATACTGTTGTATGATTCTCATTGCTTCGTCCCAATCCCCCTTCACTACAGCTTTGTGCAGGGGCAGATAACGGGTTACCCTATTCTCTTGTTCTTCGTCTGCATGCATGCATTTGTCAATCATGATCTGTTAGATTAATTTCTGGGACAGATCGATCAGAGAGATATCAATTGTGATTGTATATAGTAGTAATTAATTGTTTAGCTTGCATTCTAACTGGAGTATTTTTCAATAAACAAAATTAACTAGTTAGTACTATAAATGAAAGCCTGCAGTTACATAGGCAAAGTGGATTACAACGTATTACGCCCGACGTGCAATAAAAAATACTACCATACTCTGTTGTTACTTACCGAAACAAATTTCAAGCTTTATAAGAAATAAAGTTGGTTTATCATGTCGCAAGAGTGTGGTCTTTTATCTCGCTCTTTTTCGCGTGTCAGTTTTTTATCACGCCGTAAGAGTGAAATTTTATATCTACAATCACAGTTTTTAAAGAATTGAGATAAAATATATTAAGCGCTACTTTTTATCTCAGCTTTTGGCTTAAACTGAGATTAAAAATTTAGCCTACAATTCTTTCCACCCTTCTTCCTTATTGCCAAAGTCTTATTCACTTGTCAAACAAGCCGTAAGGGTATGCTCCTTTCTAAGTTGTCTTGCTCAAAGTCCATATACTATATTTTTTTTGATCAGTGATTGTTAGTATTGCTAGAATAGTTAGATAAACACCTTTAGCCATAAGGGTTATGTGTATGTACTTAATAAATAACAGTGTTTATTTACAAGCCATTATTTAATTATGTCATAGTTTGACCAATATATGCATATTATTTATACACGCATCATAATTAATTAATGTTATATATTCTCTTGTCCTCCGCCGTGTTCGTGTCTTCATTGTTTATAAAATCTCGTATCCTATGTCTGTGTCCTCTTGTAGTCCTACTTAGGATATAAATACATGGATATAAACTCTGCGGTCTGGGCAACCAAAACAAAAATTTTAACTTTGATATAAATCCAAGAAATGTTCCCTTAATTAGTCCAAACCATTTGCTTGATGTTGTGGTTGGTAGATACTGTCTTAAGTTCCACTTGAGCTGAGTTCGATTCCTAGCAGCCCCTTTAACACCTCTTTCTTTTATTTCTCTATTTTTTTTTTGGGTCTTTTGGTTTTTCTTCCAATCAACAATATTACAAAATCAAATTACTAAATTATTTTATTGAAAATTTTAGATTTAACAAACACAACATTAATGTACAAGTAATATGTTCTTACATTTGATTAAAAATGACTCATAGTTCAAATAAATTGAGCGAGCTAACACGATTTTTTTTTCCACACAAATCTTAGTTAGAATATGAAGCAAACTTTCTTTTTTTATTAAAAAAAATAAAATCTTACAATATATTAATTAAAATAAATTGAGTTCCACTAAGAGCATTTTTGGACTTTTGGAGCTTTTTTGACTTTTTAGGTTTTTCGAGAAAGATCATTCTTCTCACATATATATCAATTAAAAAGCGAAAAAAAAAAAAAACACAAGTTAGCGGAACGGACCCTGAATTCTTGGAAAAGTAAAGTATAATGACTCAATTGAAGAATTTGTTTCAAAAAATGTAAAGATAAGTTATTTCCTCTATTGTAAGACGTGTAACTTTGTGACACAATTTTGAGCACAATAGTGTTCCAAATCATTTGATGCACGCTGGCTCGCATGTATCAAACTAACATACGTATATAATGCTAAGAACATATAAAATCTTTTAACAAAATTTTGAGCACAATAATGTCCGGAACGATTCGATGCACGTTAGCCCATGTGTATCGAACTAACGAGCGTAATGTTTTACACCTGACATGCATGAATAATGTTTTACAAACTTACGTCCAAGCCTAATATTCGAACAACTCAAATCAAATTAAAACTTCGTTAAAAAAAAAAAAAAAAAAGGTCATTAATTACCATATTGCCATAGAGATGAAGTCGGATCATACATTTTCTCCAAATTCGTCCACAATTTTCGAGCGGTTTCCAAGCCCAACATGTCTAGGCGGATATCTTGGGTGAGGGTTGCCAGTATCCATCCCTGTACAAGTTTGTCTGATCTCTTCCAAGCCTTGTAGTAATCTTGGTTGGCAATTTCCTCCTTTGCTGTGCCATCAATGAAACCAATCAAACCTCGCTTCTCAATGAAGTCCTCCATCAATTTCTTCCACTTCTTGTAGTCTCTTTCAGACAACAACTTGGGGACGAAGTCCCGGACATTAAACTCCGTCGGGCATGGGTACTTCTCAGTTGGGGAACTGGTATTAATATTGTCTGGGGAAGCCATTGATGTGTGTGTGTGGATATATGGAAAAGTATTTGGATTATAGTATTCGATCTCTCCTTACTGGTTTAGATGTTGTTGTGCAATACATGCCATTCCATGACCGGCTATTTAAACTTCTCGATCGACCCTTTTAGTTCTGTGATTCTTTCCTTCCTTCCTTAATTCCTTGTGCATGGTACTTCTCTTTTCACTGTTGTGGTATTATGCATGATTCACATCACTCTGATACTTTGGTCAGGGTAATACGAATTGGTTCACATTATCATCATATCAACTTTAATTTGTACCAAATATATAGTATTATATATATATCAGACGTTTCCATCTTTATGTATTTCTCAAATTCGAACGGCATAACGATGTTTTTCCCTTTCGACAATTTTCCTGGACAATATTGATAAAGTGGTCTCAGCCTCGGTTAAATGGGAGTTCAGGGGTTGTTTGTGCCTTGGGGCACATTAGGCTTTTGGGTTCCCAAAATGGATTTATTCCTAATTAATGATCTTCAAAATGAAAATTTCATCTCTTTCGTCCAAGTTACAAATCTCGTCAAGTAGAACTTACTTTGTAAAAATTCAAGTTAATCGGATATTGTTAACTATCAAATATCGATCTCACCTTATACTACCTAAGTCAAATCCTAAGTCTCCATACCTAGACAGAAAACTGTGCTTATTAGTGGAGAGCCAAAACTAATAGGTGCATTCTGCCCTATATTCCAAGTCTAAGACAGCACACGGTCGTATGGTTTTGATGAAGATAAGCAAATAAGCAACCAGACAACACATTTTCACTTATAGGTGCAGTCTGCCCTATATACGGTTTGGCTATGGTACACACATCAAAAAACTTCGTTAACGAAAATTTTGGTTACCAGAAGAATTTGCGCTTACCTCGCACCAAAAATATGGTAATGATTTTAAATAACAGCTTGGGGACACATAATGGTAACTGTTGAGGTGTAATGGTACGGGAGTATGGAAAGATACGTAAAAGGAATTGGTTGTCGCGGTCGTAAATTTTTAAATATTATCTTCGAGAATGATTAAATATTAAGTGCCAAAATCACCCGTAACGTACAGTTGTGAATCGGTATGTGAATTGGAAATGGACAGATACATAACGGAAACTGGCCAATATCCATGTGATTTTCCCTCCCACTTGTATATCGGGATCTAACAGTACACCCCTCCCGTAACAAAACAAAAACATGTGTAAAATACACCAAAATTACGAGTAACATACACCAAAAAGGTACACCCTAGGTGTACCACATATAGTTTTCTCCTATGTTTTCGTTGAATAAGTTGTTTTCGGTCACGAAATCAAAAGGGATTTGAATTAAAGGGTTTTTGGAAAATTTGCCTTACTGCATATGAGGAAGATACTTGGATCGATGAAATGGTTTTGCTTTCTGTCCATGACATCTACTGCTTTGATTAAAGTATAGAAATTTTGCTCTTTTTTTCTTTTTTAAAGGAAGGAATTTGTTCTTGAAAATGTCATTGCTTGCTTTGGGAAACTTTTTTTTCAAGATTGCAAAAATTGTGCCATCAATGATCTCAAAGTAGAGGAACTAAAAGGAACCCCAGCTCAAACTATTGACACGTATTCTGGGACGGGACTCTCATAACCTACGGTTGGTTTTGCTTCGGCAGGGTGTTTGTTAGTTTTAGATATAGTAGTTTTGGTTTTATTCCTGTGTATCGTGATGTAATCTTTTGCCTTTGGGCTTTTGCAATGGAAATTGCTTGGCTGTTTGATTAAAAACAAAATGATCTCAAAGCAAGCCTGAGGTGCCCAAATCTTTGATGTCAAAACCAAGTCTCTTCAAAATTAATCTGTAATGGAACATTTTTTTAGTTGCTTGTCCGGGCTGTATGGGTGCCCCTCGCGTTAAACTCCGAGGGGATTAGATGGGAGCAAACTACTCCTTGGCCGGCCTTAAGATATGAGACAGGCCGCATGTCTTATTGATTAATCTTGATGAGAGTCATCATTGAGCTAGCGCGATGGAATGGACCAAGTCATGTAATTGTTGCGTACCATTCCTAGCTTCCTTGGACATGGCACGTGGTTCAATTATTGTAGTATCATTCCTTCGTTGCACATGATAATTTGGTAAATGATGATTCTTTGTAGCTAGGATGAACCATCAATGATGAATCATACATTCCATATGATTTGTCTATATATACCTAGTCCTTGGTTGATACCTAGCTCTCACTTTCGAGTAAATTAATCATAAATAAGAAAATGACAGACAATGACGTGTTTTAATAATTAATCCCTGTCAAAGATATGCTGAGAATATTTGTTAATGCTAAAAATATTCTTAACGAGTATTAATTATCAAAACACACTATTGGCCGTAATTTTCCCAAATATTTAAAACCCACAGGTCACAACTAATACCCTCTCGAATTCTAGCAGTACTGTGCTTTGGGTATGTAGATTTCCATGAGAAACAATTGGGCTTCGTAACAGCCATGCAGTGGAATATATGCCGGGCTAGCTCTGCGTAATGGGCTGTAACTGTAAGCCCGTACGTACTGTAACTAGCCCATAATAACATTACTATTTGAGAAAATGACTGGCCCGTCCTAGATTTCGAGTTTGTAATCCACCAAATCCTATACAATAAGTCTAAGGACCAGGAAACCAGCCCTTGCCCCAACCCAGGATAGCTGACATCAGGCTGACGTCAGCTCAAAGGTAAAAAAAAAAAAATAAGTCTAAGGACCAGGAAACCAGCTCAAGCCCCAACCCTGGATAGCTGACGTGGACTGGGTCCCACGTCAGTTTTAAGTGAAAAAAAAAAAAACCAAAATATTGAAAATTTTTGAATCGCCCCCCACCTAGCTCCCTGATCGTCTTCCCACGGACAGAGAGAGAGAGAGAGAGAGAGAGGAGACAGAGGTTGACAGACGAACTGATAGCGTGATCACCAGCGACCACGAGCCTCACCTCCACCTCCGGCGACCACCAGCGCCTCACCTCCACCTCCACCTCCGGCTATCACCACCATCATCGGGTTCGCCTCCGGCGACCAACCCTTCGCGAAAATCGACGCTCCGCCGACGACAAACCCACCGCCAAGGTGTCTCTCTCTCTCTCTCTCTCTCTCTCTCTCTCTCTCTCTCTCTCTCTCTCTATATTAGAGTGTTGTCGATTCTAGCCTTTAATTTCATTATAATTTGTTCAAACAAGAAAAAAAATTACGGTTTGCGTAATTGGGGTTTTTTCTTTCGAACCCTAACCATGTATTTCTGGTTTCATAAAATCATGATTATATATCAATAAGAAACGAATCTTTGGGTTGGAGATGCCCCCGAGAGTTAACATTAGAATAAACTTGTATTTTTGTCTCCTGCTTCCCATGTGATTAAACAAGCTTAATAATTTCAACACAGTGGATGCTTGGTGAATTTTATGCACATTCCAGCTTTATAGATTTCACTTGCACAATGCCAGCTATCCCCCTTTTGCCTGCCATCCGATGTTTGCTATAAAGCATCATTAGACTTGTTAGACTTACACGATAAGATAAACCTCTTAGCGTTATAGTTAGCATTTAAGGAACTCTATCAGGGCAATATCACAAATGCAACAGTTTTAAGTTTTTAACAATGTATTAGGTGGAAGGAATGAACAAAGCTCTGGTGGTAGTCCTCCTCAATTTTCATTAAAATCTCTTTGCTTTTCTGAGATGAGAAGCATGTACCTTTTTAGCTTGACTTGGAGTTGCTGCTATTGGATCATCACGGTGAAAAACATCAAAGGTTCTTATCTACAATCTCTCAAGTTGGTAGCAGTTTCTGTATGTTGCTTCTCCATTCTGGGTATGGATATATTACGCCCAAAGAAATAGCTAGCAAAGCCGTTTCCATTTGGAATGTAGAGAGTCCAATTATCTCCATTTTTGCTAATTCACATTCAAGTTAAGATACAAGTTACAACTGAGAAATCAGAAAGGAAATTGCTATGAGATTTTTTCTCTAGTTCTCTTTGGCAAAAATTGGGTAGCTACCCCTTAAAAAACGTGGCTTCCATATGGACGCTACTCTATATTGGAATTTTTCAATGGTTGCTACAGCTTTCAGTTTTTTATTTTTTCATTTGAACTAATTAAAATTATGCCCTTAAATGATGTAATACATACCCTTTTCAATTGAGCTAATGTCTTCTTGTTGTGCATAGCAAAGCATATCTGGCAAAAAAAGAGAGAATGGCAATGGCACAACTGGCAAAAAAAGAGAGAATGGCACACTTGGCACAGCATATGGAAGTTAAAGCTGCGTGCACTCTTTTCCCAATAAACTTGCTCTGAGTTATCTTGGTTCTGTTTGTGGATGGAGCTTTTGCAAAGGATCATTGACCTCCATAACAAACCTAGGGCAACTCCACCTGATTTGGTGGCGAAGAAGAGCGGAATGAATTGATAGCCAATAAAATGGAAATGTAATTCCTAGACAAATTTGTCCTACAATTGAAAGTCTGAACATTGGAACATGGCCAATTTTTGTTTTGCAAAGGAGGTTTAAATCATTAGAGAAGAGAATGTATTATGTACTCTTATTTATTTGGATGTGAAATGAGAATGACCTTTTTTGTTGTGAATGGATAGCTTGGCAATGGAATTTGGCTATGAATGGTGATTTAGAATGTGAAATGCCCGATGTGGACTTGTAAGTAACCTGATGTTGTTCCTATCGCTGTTCTTGTTGTACTGATTGAGACGCGAGACGTCGGGCCAAGACAAAAAATAGAGGAAACTCTACCGAAATTTCCGCGTGGACTATGAAATTGCTTACTGTGATTTGGAATTAGTAGTTCAATTGTGGTGAGAAATAGGTTCAGAAGTTATGCCCTTTTGGATAATTTGAACTCCAATTGATAAATTTTGGGGGCCAAAATTGCTCCTCATGTCACGTAGCTTGATACTCCATAGAAGTAAATACAAAACTTTACATGTTGAGCTAGCAAATTCCTGACTTCAAAATGAATGCCACTCTCAATTCCAGTTAGTGAATAGAAAATGTGTCATCATTTGCTAAATATGGCTTTAGGAACCAACTAAATAATATTTCAAGATTTCATGTTTGGGATCAAATCTGTGGTAGGAGTGTCAAGCAACAACAACCAAGCATCAGAAAATTAGTTTGGGATCAAATTCCACATCTCACCAATTTTTCACATTATTTTTCAAAAACTAGGACACGAGCCGTGTCTGACACGGAAACGGACACGACACAAGGACATTCTAGAAACTCAAAGTCCACCTGTCTAGAAACTCCAAACTGAAACTCAATTTCAACACTCTAGAAACTCAATTTCCAGAACCACATAATTTTCACTTCACCACAAAACATGAATGAGAGAATTACCAAAAATTAGTTTCTAACAAAATATAAGAAACTCCCTATATAAATAAGCAAGTCTATTCGTTGTTATCATTTGCATTCATCATTTCTGAAAAACTTTCTTGTGGTCCTCCCCACCCTTGCTCTTGACTTCCCATAATACTTGATTGTGCTCCTTTCCAACCTTGAAGTTGATCTCCCCAAAAACTTGATTGTCCTCCCCAAACTTGAGTACTGGTAAAACTTGGCATGGTGCTTTGTGAACTTGGCAAATTGTTTATAAATTGGCTAAAACTTGTTCCGGTTGGGCATAAACTTGGAGAAAATGGGAGGACGCTTCCGCCTTGTGCCATATTTGGCCGCATATTATGAGACATCATATTTGGCCACATTAATTGCCCAATGTAGCTCGGGTAACTCTGCCCAACAACATCACCAATAGTTTAACATGAAACGTAAACATAAAAAATTAAACAAGTAGAGCAAAAACAAATTAATTATACACAAAAAAAGAATCTTACATTAATATTGATCACACTCTCTTGTGTCCCAACCTCCTGAAATTGACAATTATTGTGTCCCAACCTCTCTTGTGTTCCAACCTCCTAAAAATAGTTTACATGGAACATAAATATAAAAAGTTTAATTGAAAACATGAAATTAGCAATAAAAATAATTTCAAATTTTACATGAACTTATACCTTGGGTTTTTCCTTCGACAATGTCTTCTTTTGGGTTTCTCTTTTCTTCTTAACAACTTTTTCGACAAAGCCTTCCTTCCTTTTGGTTGGCGGTCTCCCTTTTCGACGAAGTTGTACCGGGTCAAGTATGTTCATGCTCTCTTTAGAGGGTAAATTTTCATCTCCAATTGAAAATGAATTATTAGGAGTACCGGAAGTTATATTACTTCCACAAACAATCGAAGATTCAATCAACTCTCTTTTTAGTTCAAGTAACTGTGTCATCACCTTATCATACTTCTCTTGATTATCTTCCGCCAAATCGGCAACCTCATTAGAGAGATTGCACATGTTGTCATGTCGATGTGCTTCAATTGTTGATGACGAGTTATCGTACTTGATTCGAACTTTTGTGTGGACCCTTTTCACGTCTTTTCTCCATCTTCTGAAGACATACTTGTCAGGTACTCGTTGAACTCCCCTTTCATGGAACACCATCAGTTGATGTCTACACACCATTCCTCTAAACTCAAACAGTCGACAATTACAATTGGCTTCATTAGTCTCACCATTAAAATTGACGGTAAATGACACACGTTTTTTCCTTTTCTCTTTTCCGAATGTAACCCACTCTTTTACCTCATACTCCGACCAAACTTCACTTACTTTTGTTTCATGCAAAGAACAATTAAGTTTCCCAACAAATTCATTTTGAAACTCCTTCACCTTCTCATTTGTGTAAGCACTTTGAAATTGCTTCTCCAACTCATCTTCAACTATGCATGAGTGATAAGCGCGTAAATGTTCATATATGCGCCCCTTAATTTATCCTTGTTAAGTCTATTTTTATATTATTTCTTGGAGCTTAATGTTTGTTTTTGTGTTGTAGGTATTTTGGAGAATATATTAGAATACATTCCGGGTTATGGCCAGAGGTCCAAAAATTGGGCGTTTAAAATTAGTCCAACTGTGCACGTGATTAATTGCGAAGGGGAGCAGAAGATCAAAAATCAGTACATGAGTTTTATGGTGGGCCAAAGGGCTACTATGGAGTAATTGATTACATTTTATATTAAGTAAAAGAATGAGCCCTGGCCCACGCCTTGTACGGCAGTAGAAGAATAGGGTTTGTTTTTATTATATAAAGAGAGGCAGCAGCAGCTTTTGGCAGAGATATTTTTCCAGAGACGATTTCTTTATTTCGGACGCGGACGGAACCGAGGAAAAAGTGCAGAGATCTCTCTGTAGACGACGCACAGACATCACGCAAAAGAGAAGCAGTTTCGCTTGAACGAAGAACGGGCTGCTGATTCTTTTGCTCCGGATATCGTTAGTTTTATTCAGTTTTTTTTTTCATCATGTTATTGGAGCTTTATTTAATTACTCACATTTTGGTTTAATTTCAATTCTTTATAAAAGTTGTTCGTCGGTTCTTGTTTAACTTAGATCTGTTATTTATTTTTCATCTCGCGTATTAAAAAGCATGATTCAAATTAAGGTTTTATTCCTTTTATTTTTAATAATGAGTGAGTAGTCTTTCTGAGGTTTGGTCGCTGGGTAAAGGTGCGTCACGACCCAATTAGGATTCGTCTCACAATTTTTCTGTACATTAACTTAATTAAATAAATTTAATTGGTGAAAACTACGTCCGTCGGACGAATCCGAGGCATTGTCGGGACTCATGTGAACGGGAACGGGGGACCAACACCTGTTCGCCGCTGTGTACGGGACCGGCAACCTTAGGATTCGCATCTTTCGGAGTTTCCAATTCTCCCTAAATTTAACCGTTTTTAGAACCTTGAAAAGCGAGCGAATTCTGATTGGGTAGCGAGTGCCGGATTCCCTACGACCGTGCCTCTCTTTTTAATTATTTGAGCAAGTTATCTGTTAGTAATAGTTAAATCTCAATCAAAAGACAAGGGGTGGCTACCTAAGAGCTAATTTTGATACTACAACCCGAGGTTCCACAGCACACACTTCACCGTCCTTAGTGGATTCGACTCCGGTCTTACCGGGTATTGTGCTACATCGGTCTCAGCCCTACGCTTGGGGCAACCCATTAATTTAGGTCTAGGAATCGGTCAAGCACTCCGACCAAACTTCACTTACTTTTGTTTCATGCAAAGAACAATTAAGTTTCCCAACAAATTCATTTTGAAACTCTTTCACCTTCGCATTTGTGTAAGCACTTTGAAATTGCTTCTCCAACTCATCTTCAACTATGCATGGGATGTAAGATTGCAAACTTTTCGTATCTTCATTCTTTTCATTGTCCACCTTTTTTGCCAATGCGTTCTCATATTGCTCTACAAATTGTTTCAAGGCTGTCTTCGAATTAATGTAATCATCAAAATAATGATTCATACTCTCACTTCTTTGTGTGGATGACATTCCCGCCCAAAATACATCTTTCACAAAAGCCGGCACCCATCGATTCCGCTCTAAGTACAACCCATGTAACCATTCATTATCTTCAAGCTTGTACTTTTTAATGAACACCTCCAAAGCATCCTCAAATTCATCTTTTGTAAGTGAATCATAAACTATATTGTGGAAAGAAGGTGAAATAGATTTATACGCATCATACTTACTCAACTTTTCTGGCACCTTTTTCATGATGTGCCATATGCACCACCGGTGTCGAGTGGTAGGAAATACTTCTTGTATAGCGTTCTTCATGGCCATACATTGATCGGTAATAATTGCTTTTGGAGCATAACCTCACATGCATGTCATCCAAGTCTTGAATAACCATGAGAATGACTTGGTGTCTTCATGAGAGATGAGTCCACATCCCAATAATATCGATTGACCATGATGATTTACGCTTACAAATGGAGCAAAAGGCATGTCATACTTGTTTACCAAGTATGTTGTGTCAAATGTTACAACATCACCAAACTCCTTACAAGCTGCCCTACTCCTTGCATCGGCCCGAATACATTCCTTAGTCGTCCTTCATCATCCAAATCCATGGCATAAAAGAAGTCAGAATTGTCGGCTTTCATCTTCATGAAATAACTATGCATCGCCTCAGCATCTCCTTCAACAAGTAATTTATGTCGCTCTGTATCCAAATAATTTCGGCAATCCTTCTGATTATATTCAAGGTCATCATGTCCCCCCACTTGAATCTGAAGTGAGTCATAAGTCTTATGCAACAGAATTCCGGCTTTATCATTCAATATGAGCTTTCTTTTTACATGTTCATCAAGAACCCTATTGCTTTTATAAAACTTGGACTTTCCCGGGCTATGTTCATGATTGTGCTCCAAGGCAACCCGATTTAACCTCAACTTTCCATTTGAGTACAGAGCAAAATTAAGGCGAGCTGGACAATCAGTTTTGGTTTGTGGCCTTGGTTTCACCAGATTGGCTGTTCTCACCCTCGCCTTTCCACCGTGACTACATTCAAAAGTTACATGCTTCAAGGTTCCATCTCTTCCCTTTTTGTGACATTTTTTTGCCACACCAAACCCATTTTCTTTAGCATATCTTGAGTAATATAGATAAGCTTTATCTGGTGTGTCGAACATCATTCCCACCTTCGGTTGCTCAACTGTAACTTCAAAATTTTCTGTTGACTCCTTTCCATTCACATTAGTACCTATCTCATCACTCTCTTTTTCTAAAGAACCACTCAATACCTCTTCGTCATCTTCATTGTGTCCACTCCATACCTCCGCCTCATTAGTATCTATTTCATCTTCATTCGACGATTGAGGAGGCATTGTCGATGGAATAGACTCCGGCATCATCAAAGATGTTGGTGATGGCAACGGAAACCTGCAGGTTCAAGAATAAAAATATTATAACATGACCTTATCTCGGCAAACCGCAATATAATTGCATGCCAAATATCAAGTGTAAAAGCGACTATTCCAAAATTATGACATGAGCTTATCTCGGCAAACCACAATACCAATCCAGTGGGGTATATGCATATGAACAATCAATTAATATGTATGTATGGATGAGGAAGAGAGGGTGGTGTTGGCAGGGGTAGGCAAAGTGATGACTAGGAACCATGTAGCCCCTTAACAAAATGGGGTTTCCTTAATACGAGCCCACTATTCATTTACATCAGCAAAGTATGAACTAGATAGAATCAAAGCCAAACAAATCTTTTTTACTTTTTACACAAACAACACTCAAACAAATAGGCACTTGGCTAAAAAAATACCTTTTCAAGACCGTAAGAATTCTGTCATATATCACAATACTTCAAAATATTGCTGATTTGTATATCAATCAAAAACTACTTCTAATTTAAAACCTCAATACAAAAAAGTGAGAATAGGCTACAAAATAAAAACGAGATATCAATAAACAAATTCCTAGGAGGCCCCAAATATGGTCATATTAATTGGTTCGACCCAATCAGTGTTGGGATTTTTGGAACTAGCTAGAATCGATTGAAATTGAAGGGGTCGTCGACAACCAATAGATATCAACATATATAGACGAGAGAGAGAGAGAGAGAGAGCGAGAGAGAGAGAGAGAGAGAGAGAGAGAGACCTTGGCAGTGAATTTGAACTCGCTGGTGCGTTGGTTTTCGCAACGGGACGGTCGCCGGTGGTGCTCATGGTCGACGGAGTGGAGGTGCCGCCGGTGGCCGCCGGTGGTGGTGGTGGTGAGGCTGATGGTCGATAGTGGTGCAAGTGAGGTGATGGTCGGGCTCCTCCTCTTCTATCTCTCTGTTCCATTCTGTTTTCGCGCGACTGGGTTTCCAAAGAGGGCCGATTCAAATTTTTGGACTTTTTTTTTTTTTTTTAAACTTTGAGCTGACGTCAGCTATCCTGGGTTGGGGCAAGGGATGGTTTCCTGGTCCTTAGACTTATTGTAGACCTATTTAAATGTGGGATGCGTTATAGGTCCTGTGGGTCCTCCCAAAAAAACCCACGCGCTGTACCCATTCTTGCCCGGCTACCCCACTAAATAATTCACAGTTCTGATTTGGCCCAGTCAAGATAATTACTCTCTCTCTCCTTATCATTTTCTTAGCGCTTTTTCGTCTCTCTCCTCCTCCCTCTCTCATGCGTCATCTCTCTCTCTCTCTCTCTCTCTCTCTCTCTCTCTCTCTCTCTCCATCCTCTCTTCCTCTCTCTTAGAGCATTTCCAATGCATCTTCCATTCCTCTATTTCTCCATTTGAGAGGATCATTTTTGGAGGAAATATCATTCCGATCCATCCTCTATTTTCTCCTCCATTTGAGAGGATCAAGTTTGGTACCCCAAATATGGAGGATGGAGAAAAAAATGGAGGATCTCCTCCATTTCACTATTCACCCTCACCAAATCTCATTTTGTTCATCAAATTAGTTTTGATACACTAATCCTTTATAAAATTGGTACCAATCAAAAGATATGTACAATATCTTCAAAATAAGACCCATATTGAGTATTTTTTTAATGAAGTTATAAAAATGAAAATTTGAGTTTTGGAGGGAAAGTGGGGAAGTTTGAGATTTGGGATGAGTTTTTAAAGAAATAGAAGTAGAAATAGAGTATTGGGTTGGAGTTAGATTTCCTCCAAAATCACTTTTGTAATAAAATATATTATTTTGACACTCTCAAATGAAGAAATGAAGGCAAAAATGGAGTATTGGATTGGAGATGCTCTTACTTTTATATTTAAAATCTTATACTAATAGTGGTAGTTTTTTTTTTTTTTTTGGTAAATAAGCATTTTTTAGGTTTTAGGATACTCTAAGGTTTAGGGTACCCTAGGGTTTAGATTTAGGCGCTTTTATAGAGCCCTAGGGTTTAGATTTAGGCACTTTCATAAGGATTTTTTGGTGCACTTTTCTATTATAGGTTTTTACCGTTTTAAGCACTTTCATAGAATATCCTAGGAGTTTAGGCATTTTAATAGGATACCATGGGGTTTAAGCACTTTCATAGGATGCTCTAGGGGTTAGAAACTTACAGTGTTTAGAATTTTAGACACTTTCATAGGGTTTTGTATTTCGTTAATTAGAGGGGACTTGGTGGAAATTACTTTCTATTTTTTAGACCTAGAGGTAAAATGCCCAACGAATAGAGAAATTTATTTTTTCACAATTTTATATTCAATATTGGTCTCATTAGCTAGATCTCTACGAGTACCTTTCAAATATATAAATTTTGTAAATAATAGATATGTACCAAAAAAAGTTATAAAAGATTTTAAGTTTTTTGAATTTAAAAAAGAAGAGAGAGAAAATGATAGAACAGAGAAAGAAGGCTGAAAACAGAGAGGAGAGAGAAAGTGGGGCCATTTTGCACTTAAATCACTGTGCATGTCAGACTTTTATGTTTCCTAAGGGTCCGTTCCAGAACGTGAATAAAAACTTATTTTTTGTTCAATAATAAGGCTTGTTCCACAGAAATAAGAAGGTACTTATTTTTTCAGAATTTATATAGGTATCAATGGGCACCGGGGAGGAAAATCGTACCGACGGCCGCGCTGGGCCGTCTCCGGCCACCAAACGGCCGATCCGAGCCGTCCAAAAATTTAAAAAGAAAATCCGAGGGGGCTTCCGCGGGAATCAACGGCATCCGAGGTGTGTAAGATGCTTGATCCGAACACCCCTTTTTCGTGTATATGATTTCACACGAAAACGGGATGCTCAGATTAAACATCCTACACACCTCGGATGCCGTTGATTCCCGCAAAGGCCCCCTCGGTTTTTTTTTTTTATAGAATTTTTGGACGGCTCAGATCGGCCGTCTGGTGGCCGGAGACGGCCCGGCGCGACCGTCGGTACGATTTCCTTCTTCGGCGCTCATTACTCATAGCACAACTCTTTATTTTTTAAAAAGGCAATTTCAAACTTAAAAATCATATGCTTGCGCAAATAATTTTCTTATCAATATAGATCTTGTTTGATAGATCTCATTGAGATCTTTAATACGGTGCAAAAAAAATTGAAATTTTTTTTTCATTTACATTATTTTTGAGTTTGAAAATGTGAAATAAAATTTTTATTTGGGTTTTGTGGAATGACCCTTCTTATTTTTCTTTGAGATGTTCCAAAATAAGTACTTATTTTTTAAGAAGGTTTCTGGAACGGGGCCTAACTCTACGTTAATTGCTTTTACTCTACTACGTGGAAAAAAGAGAGGGAGTGGGGTGCGCGTGGGACAGACGGAGGAGAGAAAGACAAAGAGGAACAATGCGCGCGCGTGCAAATAAGAATTTGTGGGAAGATACTTGTTCGCATTTGTGCGTACGGACCTAATGGGACATATTCCACTCACATAGGACCGGTCCGGAAGAACCCCGTCAAAATAACTGGAAATTGCAGTGGAGACCAGGATGGAGTCAGGATTTTAGCCTAGCAGATGTGTACTAAAAAAAAATGTCATCGACTCTAGAAAAAATTAAAATAACATAATAAAAAACTATAGTAAATGATGTTTGTCATTTGCATATAGAGTACAAAAAAGTCAAACTTTAATTTAACCTCTCTACTAAAGTGAGGTATCTTGAATTGTGCCCGACGCTTTTTCACGTTGTTAAAAAGCATTGATGATATAATCTAATTTTGGAATACTTTTTTGGATCTCTTTTTGTTGAAATTTTTTTAGAGGATTAAGGAATACTATATAGCAAATAATAATGAAAAAAAATCTGGCGGTGACGTGTCTATATAAGTTGGGATTTTATTTTTTTTATTTTTTACATGGGAAAGTCTACAATACACACCCTTTAAAATAGTGTATCATATGCACCTATTTTATAGTTCATTCATAATATTTTAGCATGTTTCGTAATTTTGTTCTAGAATTCATAACTTTTCAGTAGTACGATTCGTAACATTTTTATTATGATTCATAACATTTTGGTGTATCTTGTAACCTTTATACTATTCGTAACTTTTTAGTAATACGATTCGTAATATTTTTTTTATAATTCATAACATTTTGCGGGATGCATATGATACACACCAAAATAAAAGGTGTTTCTTGTCGTAGCGGCCACTGCCACTGGACCCCTGGCTCAATCCTTAGTGGAGACGATGGAAATGAAGTTATCCATCTGATCGATCAACGACGAATCCATCGCAAAACGATGCTAATTGCAGTATTAATTATTGGGCCCTTAATTATCTGTGATTGAATGTAATTCCTTTGGAAGCTGAGAACTGAATCAGCCCAGGCCAGCATGCATTCAGAGAACCTGGATTATTAGGCAGGTGCAGAATGATGCTAATGGGTGATATACTCAATAAACTATAGGTTAAAAGATATATAATCAATCATATTGTAACGCGATAAAATTAGAACTCAGAATCTCAAAATTGATGAAACCAAATCGGTGATCAATATGAGTCTTGCACTCTGTACTTAAAACGGATTCGTCCCCGCTACAATGCTTATGGTTGGCATGGAAATCTGTCTTCTAGCACTACTTGATCGAACGCTCTCACATAAGCAATAAAACAATTGATGGCCCTGGTGTTTACATCTGTTTTTGGCACCTAGTCCTGGGCAAGCGTTGGATGGCCATTTGATTATTATTTGATCAAATTGGGCCAAGAAATAAAGATAGTTTAGGTTGAAAAATTAATGGGCCAAGACAATGTTGATTGGGCCCAATTAATTTTTACATCCGATCACGGGTTAAAAGTGTTGTGGACTTAATTGTCTGAGCAAAATGTGAAAGCCCATGGTTGGAAATATTTATTTATGATATCCTGAGAAAAACCCATGCAAATGGAGAGTGGGCCCACGAAGTTAATGTGTGTTCTGGCTATTTTGACATTAAATGGCCCGTAGTTCTCTCATACCCATGGAAAAGGAGGACAACGTAGCCCATTATTCTCGTTAATTACCCATGACAGAGAATGTTGGAAGAATTGCCTAACCTCATGGGAGTTGTTGGGACACATGGCAGCTTACAAAGAAAATGTTGGCCCACGTTCTTTCAACTCCACAGGCACAAAAGTAGTCGGGAAGCCCACTATGCTTGATAACTGTCCACAATTATAGCAAAAACGTGGGATTATTCAAATTATTTCCCATGACCGCTACTTTGGTGGGAAGTTTAGAAGATCATGGGACACGTGTCGCGTTGTGATGAAGGCCGAGAAATTCATTTGCATGCAGAACTGTGGAGATGCTTGGCCAATAAATACTAGAAGTCAAGAAGGAAAAAAGGTCCACACACTAATCAAGCTCAACGCTAAAAAATCAAAGCCTTCCCAGCGAAGCAATTATCTTACTTTTCTCACCTTCACTCAATTACTTCTCCAAGTAGTTCGAGTTTTCTATCTCTCTTGTACTCTAACTTTATTACTATGACGTAATAAGGTTGTTCATATCTCTCTTGTATCCCCAACTTTGTTATTACGATATATCAAAGTTATTCTACGTTGTTACTTCTTTTCCTGCACGGTTAGGAAATTATTAAGTCCTCGCTCGTAGAGGCAAAACCACGAACCAAAACTGCAATCCAACCCTTAGGTTTGCAGCACTTTCGCTCTCAAGGTTAAGAAGTCAGAAAAGGGGCATTCAGTCCTTTACGTTGGACGCGACAAGTCCTGACACGCCCGCTTAGTCCTTGAGCCATTTTTGGAGCCGAGCAAACCTGACAAGTCTGACAAGACGGATAGAAGGCCTTTGCAAGGAGGCCAGGGCTCTGGAAAGGACAAAAGAGTCGCTCACACTCCTTAAAGCTCTGATACTCGGGGGGCAGGTCCAGCCCAAAACCAACAAGCACAAGAGGCGCACCCACAACCGCCTCCTGAGCCAGACCTAGTCATGGGAATGGATTAAGTCATGAACTTGCTTCAAGAGCAGTTAGGGCCTGGTTTCAGACCTTTGGGAAGGCCAATGTATAGGAAGCCTCATATCGAGGAGGTGGACAATACACATTTCCCAAAGGGTTATAGAGTCCCAGAATTCCAAACCTTCAATGGTGAGAGCATGCAGTCAATAGTGGAACACATTGCCAGGTTTCAAGTTCAATGCGGAGAGGCTGGAACCATTGATGCTCTAAAGTTGAAGCTCTTACCCAATTCTCTTACTGGGACAGCCTTCACTTGGTACATCAACTTGCCACCAAACTCGGTGCAGACCTGGGCACAGTTGGAAGAAATGTTCCACCAACAGTTCTACAGGGTAGAACCAGAATTGTCGCTGGCAGACCTGTCATGCTATCGTCAAACCCATCTAGAGTCTGTGGAGTCTTACCTCTTACGTTTCAAGACTACTCGATTCAAATGCAAGATAGTCCTTCTAGAGGCCGAATACGTGCGCATAGCATTAAACGGCCTGGGCTTTGAAATGAAGAAGAAGTTTTATGGAACGGAGTTCAGAGACCTGTTTGAATTATCTTCTAAGGCTTCTCATTATGAAAAGTTCTTGGCGGTAGAGCAAGACAGGAAGACAACATCCAAAGGGACGTATTACCGCAACCCCAATTACGAGGTTGCTGCAGTGGAAGCAGAGGCAGACCCAGAAGTGGCAGTGGCTGAAATCATCAATAAGAAGCCATACGTTTGCAAGGCCTTTGCCAAGATAGAGCCCATAAAGCAACCAACCCAGAGCACTTTCAATAAGTCAACCAGGATCTATACCTTTGACGTGGGTAGGGCTGAAGCTATCTTTGATCAACTCCTGGCTGACAAATTGCTCAAACAGCCCTTTGGCCACAAGATTCCAACTCCGGAAGAACTGAAAGGCAAAGAGTGTTGTAAGTATCACAATTCTTGGAGTCATACTACTAATAACTGCATAGTATTTAGAAATGATATCTAGGATAAAATCGAACGGGGAGAATTCAAATTTCCCGAGAAGGACAAACAGCCCATGGGGGTGGATGGCAATCCCTTTCCTTCAGGGCTGAGTACAAATATGGTCTCTGTCAACATGAGGGACATGCCTAGAACTGTTCCTAGACAGAAGATGAGTTTGGGAGCACCTTCCAGAGCGGTTTACAGGTCCAGCCCAGGCAAGTATTGGGATCCTCATTATGATAAGGGTGATGTCAGCACTAAGCGGGTCAGAAGGTTCGAAAAGCAGAACTCTTGGTGGTCCAGACCTTCAGGAGTGAAGAAGCCAGAGAAACCAACTTGCTCCATGGTGTGTGCGGAGTGTGGACATCACGCCAGTCCCAGCAAGCCAGTCTTAAAGAGCATTATCGTGGGAAGGGCTGAACCAAGTCCTAAGGAGCCTCACAGGTCTAAAGGGAGAAGGGTTGTACGTGAATCTGTGTTCAACCGAATTCAGCCAGGGTTGGTTGAAATTGAAGATGAGCTCGTCAACTTGAGGATATCAGCTCAGGGTTGAACATCCCAAGTTTCCATCTAAACCTCCACCGTTGTCCAGATCTCAAAAGACGCGCTGCCAACGATTCAGGCAGGCAGCTCGAAGGGTCAAGGAAGAGACAGATCTACTGGACGATCCAATGATTGAAGATGACCTCAAAGAAGAAACGAAGGTGGAAGTCCTAGTAGAAGAGCCTATGGTTGAAAAACCTAAGGCTAAAAGAGTATACAAACCTTTGGAAAGGACTGGGGTAGAGGCTATCATCGAGCCTCCTCCAAGGACTGGACTGAAGAAGCAACTCCGTGCGGGGAAAACGTACAAAGAGGCTGTCACCCAACTACCTACAAAGCAAGCTACTGTATCCAAGAAATAACTTCTCTTGGAAAGAACTCTTGAAGAAGCTAGGATTCAGCCTTTACCGAGGCAAGTCACTTTGCTCCAGAAGACAGCCCTTGAACCAAGGAAGCCAAACTCGGGGGGCAAGTCGAAATTGAATCCGCAAGCTAAGGTGTTTGTGCCTGGACAGGATTTTAATATGCAATGCAACATGGTTGTGTTCTTACCAGCAGAACTGGAAGCCAAGGACAATACTCCAACAGCCATGGAGGGAGATGTTGTAGAGATGGGGTAGGCAGCGAAAATTCTAAATGAGTCCTTCTCTGTAGGACTGAAGGGGGCTTCAGTAATTGTGATGAAGGACGAAACCGAAGGGAAGACTGAAGATCGTGCTGCTAGCGTAATCTTTGAGAGGCCAAGTCCCACGATGAACAAGCACATTAAGCCCTTGTATATTGCTGGTTGCCTTGATGGGATGCCAGTTAACCGTATCTTGGTAGACAATGGGTCAGCAGCCAATTTCATCCCTAAATCTATGATGCAGAAGCTTGGCAAGACTGATCAAGACCTAGTCTCATGCAACGCCACCTTGACTGATTTCACTGGAAAGGAGATAGCATGCCAAGGTATTTTGATCATGAACTTAACGATAGGGTCCAAAACCTTAACAACACCTTTCTTTGTTGTTAATTCCCACTCTTCCTTCAACGTTCTACTGCAGAGAGATTGGATTCACTCCTGTCTAGTGGTCCCCTTAACCCTTCACCAATGTCTTATTTTCTGGAATCAAGACAACGTGGAGGTGATATGGGCTGACCGTAGCCCATTCCAGACCTCTACTAACCATGCCGAGGCCCATCTATATGATGAAGGAGTTGGTCCAATGAAGGTGGCAGGCCTTGACAAGTATGGCCGCCACAAAATAGCCCCCATTCATAACAAAAAGTCAGCTGAAGAAGTAAAGGCACTTTTTCAAGAGTTAATCGGCCCAATGATTACGGAGTCAAGCAGGCCAGTTATAGCTTCATCCAAACGCCCTTCTCAATGTCAGTAAGCCCTTCAAAAACAGAGAAGCATGTGGCCCTTCAGACCACATTATCAAAGTTTGAAGCCTATTTATTAGAGAATAGGCTGATGGGGAGTCAAGAGTTAGAGGAGGATTTTTCGGCCTGTGCAGCCGAAATAATCATCGAGGACGAAAATCTGGTTGAAGATCTGGATGAAATCCGCTTGGAGGACCTTGAAGCAGCCCTAGCCAAGTTGGATGATTTAAAGGCTGACGTGCAAGATCCTTTGGAAGAAGTTAATTTTGGAGATTCAGAAAATCCCAAACCTGTATATATTAGTCAACTTCTGCTAGAGGATGTAAAGGAAAAGTTCATCCAGCTCTTAAGGGAATTCAAGTCCTGTTTTGCTTGGACTTACAAAGAGCTTCCACGTCTGTCCAGAATCCTAGTTTATCACAAGCTGCCTATTCAACCAGAATTCAGACCTTTCAAGCAACTGCTAAGGAGGATGTCCAATGAGGTCTATTTGCAGGTCAAAGAGAAGATCGAACGCCTCTTCAATGCTGGATTCATATGCACAGCCAAGTATGTTACTTGACTCTCTAATATTGTGTCAGTCCTTAAAAAGAATGGCAAGGTCAGAGTGTGTGTAGACTTCAGAAACTTGAACTTGGCTTCCCCAAAGGATGAGTATCCAATGCCGGTGGTAGATCAGTTAGTGGATGGAGCTTCTGGTCACAACGTTTTATCCTTCATGGATGGACATTCTGGCTACAATCAGATCTTTATTGATGAGGCCGATACGGCTAAGACCGCTTTTAGGTGTCCTGGAGCCCTAGGAACCTTTGAGTGGATCGTAATACCCTTCGGCCTAAAGAACGCAGGTGCTTCGTTCCAGCGAGCAATGAACGCCATATTTCATGATTTCATTGGCCATTTCATGGAGATTTACATTGATGATATCGTGGTCAAGTCTCAGTCCTATGATGAACATTTGGAACACTTAAGGAGGTCGTTCTTGAGAATGCAACAGTTTAATTTGAAAGTAACCCCTTGAAGTGTGCCTTTGGAGTCTCCGCAGGTGTTTACATCCTAAAATATGCCACCCAATGAGAAAATTACACGTGGCACCAAATAACGCGTTGACTAATCAGAACATGTCTTAATTGGACCCGAAATACAGATGATAACAGGGTTTAATGATGATGTTATTTTCGTGCTAAACGGTATCGTTTTGATTAGAACCGGCGACGTTTGGCTAGCAAGTAGGGATGATTTTAAAAGTGGTTGAGTTTAACCGTTGATTAATCCGTAGGATCATCAAACGGAGTCATTGTTTTCTTAATTTATAACAGAAGTTAGACGCGATTGCAGGGAATCATTTGGGAAGCCAGTCGTGTGGCGCTAATCCACGTTGCATAAAAACAGGAGTACCACGATCCAGGAAGCAGCCACGAACACCATTATCAAGCATGAAGAGAGAGGAAAATTCTGGGAGTATCAAAGTAACCATTCGAAGGCCCCTCTTAACCGTTTTGAGGGAGAAATGGGCAGTTCGAGCAAAACGTGGGGATTAACGTGGGAAGTGGAGATCAAAGGTAGACCCATCGTCTATAAATAGAAGAGTGAAGCGGAGAGAGAAGCCCTCGACAAAAATTCATATCATCTGACAATTCATACAAAAACTAGTGCTTACCCGTGCCTACGACACTACGCACCCCGGTTGGAATTGTCCATGCCTACGGTACTTGCTACATAATGGCTCGAACATTAGTGTGTAGTATGTGATCCTCTTCTTAGAGGCACGAAAGAGAATTACCTGTGTTTATGGCACTTCTCCAACTACACATTTAAGCTAGTTACAAAGAACTATCAATTTGCTTATGGAATTCCAGTAAATACCAGGTAAAAAATTTTCTAATACCGTTTAACAATTTAACCTGCTTTGAATCTCACCGCCTACCTTATGGAGGAGAGTGTGTCTACATGTGTGTTGAAGGTATATAAATAATAAAGTTTAAAAAAAGGTCATAAAGGGACAACAATTCAGGATGATCATGACAAAAGAACACAATATGCTGAATATATGGAATGGAATATCAAAAAAAGTTGACCAGTGGAACACAATAATCGTTGTTTCTTGGTTGGCCAGTGGGAAACCAACCAACTCCCTCCTTGCAATTACGAACCAACCAAACGAAACCAAATACAATTCAAAAAAAAAAAAAACGAAACCAAATCAACAAAACCCTAAAATACAGTTCACAAAAAAAACCCAAATCGACCACAATGCTGAGAGATCAATGAATTAAGTTACCGAGATGAAGAACCATAGTGAATCGTAGTGGGTGTCAATCTGCCGTTTGGAGCGGAAAAAAAATCTTCCTTTTTTTTTTTCAATCTAAAAATCTGCCGCATGATATGGCTTCATTAATGCGATGTCAGCTTATTGTGGAAAGTTGTAATTTGTCCAAACAATGTAAGTTATTTAGGAAGATGTCATTGGTACCTAAACCGTTGGATTTGTTTGTATGGATAGATAAAACTTGTGTGGGAGAAATCTGAACCATTAAAAAGAAATATTCTTTAGGAATATTCCTAAAGACCCTTCTGTTTTATTATATAGATGATTGCTCAGAGATTTATCATAGATTAGTGCTTAGATTAGTTTAGAATAGGATCTTTTATAAGTTGAAGGCTTATTTGCATGTAAGACCACTTTTGATTAAATTCAAGTTCTTTTATTTTCCTTTAAGCTTTTTTCTTATCACAGAATAGTCGTTTGTAAGTTCACTTTTGATTAGATTCAGTGTACTTATATTTCTGCATTATTCTTGATAAAATCTCAAGAGTGTTTGCATACAAACTTACCTTTGATTAGATTCAGGTTTGTTTGTGTTCAATCATCTTTTTTGATTTGAAGAGCATCAATCTTTTATTTGGTTGATACCTTAAAGAAAAATCCTCTTAGTTGAGGTAATCGAACGGATAACACAGTTGCCTGATTCAAATTAGTTGTTTCTAATCAATTTGAAAAGAATAATTTCTTTTTTGAAGTTAGTTCTTTTCTAGCACGCCTGCACACAATCATTTGCCATTTGATTGAGCTAATTCAGCCCAAATAGCAGGCAAGTTCCTTGGATTCTTGGTCCACAACAGAGGGATTGAAGTTGACAAGAACAAGGCCAAAGCAATCATGGAAGCGAAGCCTCCTACCACCAAAAAGGAGTTGCAGAAGCTCTTGGGTTCGTTCAACTTTTTGAGAAGGTTCATCTCAAACCTAGCTGGAAAGGTTCCGGTCTTTTCTCCACTCTTGAAGCTGAAAGACCATGACATTTTTGTTTGGGCGACGAACCATCAGAAGGCCTTTGATGAGATCAAAGGCTATTTAACAACGGCTCCAGTCCTTATGCCTCCCGTTAAGAATAGGCCGTTGAAGCTCTACATTTCAGCAGCTGAAGGCTCTATTGGAAGCCTTTTAGCTTAAGATAACGCTCAAGGAAAGGAACAGGCGATTTATTATTTGAGTAGGTTGTTGACTCCTTGTGAAAGGAGATATACTCTTATTGAAAAGATTTGTTTTGCCTTGTACTTTTCAGTAATAAAATTGAGGCACTACATGCTTCCTGTTTTGGTTTACATTATGAGTAAAACAGACCTAATTAAATACTTGCTTTCTCGGCCAATCATGAGAGGCCGAATTGGCAAATGGTCTTTGGCTCTAATGGAATTCAGCTTTCAATACTTTCCTCAAAAAGCTGTGAAGGGCCAGGCCTTAGCAGACTTACTTGCCGATCATCCATGCGTAGATATCGGTGATGAGTCTGAGATAGGACTGAATGCCCTTGAAATATCCCTTACTCCTTGGATACTGCTCTTTAACGGATCAAGGACTCAGGAGGTCTCAGGCTGCGGAGTAATCATTATTTCTCCCCAAGGCCTAAGGACTGAATTGTCTTTTCAATTCGATTTCCCCTATACAAATAACCAAGCTGAATACGAAGCAGTTGTTATAGGCCTTGAGATTCTTAGGGATTTAGAGGCCAGAGAAGTAAAGATTATTGGGGATTCAAACCTGGTAATCAATCACTTGGCAGGAACATTCAAATGCTATAGTGAGGACTTAGTCCCTTATTATATGGCAACAGTTCAATTAATACAAGATTTTGATAATGTAACTATCAAGCACGTCCCAAGGAGTATGAACACTGAAGCCATTTAGCACTGAATTTGGTAAGCTCTACGTCAACCGCCTCCAGTTCTGCCATCTTTGCATTCACCTTGCTGAGTTCATGGGAGGAGGAGTCATGAATTTGACCATATCGGAGAATTCCTTTTGAAAACTTTGGAGCGCAGTTTCTTCTACCCCTAGGGCTTGGGACTTTACCAGCACGTCCATAGCCTTTTTGATATTTGAAGCACTGGCAGGGTGAGCCATCGCCTTGAAGTTCTAAAGTAAGGCCATTCTGAGGGCTGTTTTGGCCTCAGAAACTTCCTCCGAGGAGAACTGGGATTGAGAGGTCGAGCCAAGCCCACTGCCTGAGGTGCCAGAGGTAGCTGCCTTCAACAAATCTTGGGCAGATTTGAACAAAGAATCCAGATCTTCATCTTCCTCCTCTTCTACCACATTGACGAATTTAGCTTCAGTTGGGAGATCAAGTGGTGGAGTGGATTGGGTGATTGGAGACCTAGGTTTCTCTGGAGTCCTTGAAGACGCTTCATGTTCAGGCTCTTGCTCAGGCAGGTCTAGTCCTTTTTCTTCTGCTTCCATTCCTCTTCAAAGTAATCATTGAGTTCTTAGGGATCGAAAACAAGGGGGAGTTGATGATAATACGGGGCCATAAACATTGGAGATTTTACGTCACAATACATCCTTACGATTGGATTATGTTCAGTGGCAGACACAGTGTTTTCAGAGTCGGCTAGTGTCGAAACTTTCTTCCTTAACTTCTTCTTCTTGGAGGGAGCCGATTCTGCTTGCCCTTCTTCACCCTTAGAGGTGGCCTGTAAGAAAGAAAGTTAGCAGAACATTCAAATAGGGTACATGAGGAAGAGCCAAGGAAAGCTCAGACGTTGCCCGAAGGATCGGTTTCGGGAGAACTGGTCTTAGCACTACTTCGTGTTCTGCCAGCAACTACTGTTTCAGAGGCCTACAAAAGAGATGAAGGCATAATTACCTTATTCTGAAGGACTGAGGAAAGGGCTAAAGAGTTCGTACCTTTTGCCATTGTCTCTTGGCTATGGTTTTCACCCTTTTAGACCTTTGGGCAGGAGGATTTGCAGAGACTTCCTTTGGTTCATCTTCTGAACCTACCAGCAAGAGATGAAATCAATCCTGATCTTGGGAGGATTAGAGAAACTAAAGCATAAGTAGGCCTCTTAACATTACCTTTTCTCTTGACGCTTGAGGCCAGGGAAGGACGGATTTGTTGCAAAGGAAGGGTTATGCCAGGTTCAGGCGCTCCAGTAGGGTGGGGCAGAATATTGGTAAGAATATCCAGATATGGAGCAGAAAAGTGCACCTTTGTATAACTTCCCCTCCAACTATCAAATTTCGCTCCTTTGTCAGTACGTTCCACATAGGGATGGAGGGCGAAGGTTTTCCTGGCCTTAGGGAGGAGATTCCTAACTTTTTCCAAATCCTTTGGTTGGATAACAAGCCTGTTAGTGAAGTCCTCATTCAAGGACTGATATGGAGGCGCAGGAGTGAGCTGACACAAGCCAAATTGTCTGGCAAATTGGGCTGCATTGTAATATTCTACTCCACACTTATAATTCGTTGGGTGAAGGCCATCCCATGCATGAGGTCTCTGGAGATCAAGAAGCTAGTCCAGACCTCCATATGGTCGTCACAATCATCTCCTGGGTCTGATGCACCTCTCTTTAATCACCAAGGTACGGTGTCTCTCACAAAGGGCGTCCAATTTTTTCCCATACTCACGAGTTCATGGTAGAAAAACTTGAAGTAGACACCAAATGCATACCTAAGGCCACGGGTGTCAACGTAGTGGAGACCATAACAAGTGTTTTCTAAATTTTTGTTCATGGGCGAAGCAAGTTTGGGGAAATAAGACCATAGCTATAGGGTGATGATCCACAGAAGACCAGGGGTGAAAATGAACTTGTTGCTTATTAATTCCTTCATGCCTCAATAAAGATGAGCCAAGACCAAAGGGCCTAGTGCCAGCTTCTGCCGCGAAGCTAGGGCACAGGCCAGGTCTATAAAGTCCTTGGTAACCCTATTGGCAGACACACAAAATATGAACTTGTTCAACCAGTAAAGGAGAAAAGCCACATGCTCGGTATCTTCAACTGGACCTTTTTGGGCATAATGATTTATGAAAGGAGAGAAAACAGGGGCTCTTTGTACTCAAAGTAAGGGGTTTTTTGAGATAGAAAATAGTTGGCCTCAATCCCATGGGGACGGAGGCCCATCAGAAAGGCAAGATCTTGAAGTGTAGGGCTCATGAGACCAACCTTGAAATGGAACGAGTTCGTGGTGACCGACCAGAACTGTGATGCGATGAGGAAGAGATGTTTATCCATGTCAATGAGGGACCGACTAAGAAGAATATGGTCCCTGATTCCAATCTGCCTCGATAGATCTCCCTTAGCTTTCATCACTCGATCAAGCCACTCAACATACTTGGCGTCAGGTCTGTGCCAATGCCTGTTGGGTATATCCGTGGTAAAGCGACTCCAGTCAAGGCTAGGAGACTCGAAGGGGGGGGCTTCTTCCGCCAAAGGATACATTGAGGAGAGTTGAGAAGGGAACCCTAGCTGGAACGCAGGCCCTAACCCAACTCGGTCGGCGTTTGGAATCACCAAAACGTCATTTGTAATTGCGATGTGTTCATCGGCCAAGATCTTACGAATTTTTACGGATAGGCTGTTAGGGTTTGGGCATGGTGTGTGAGCTTTATGGGTAGCCATTCCTGTTAAGGATCAGAAACAAAGACGGAAGCTATGGAAGACTAGGGTTTTTCTGGGTTTCTCTCGAGTAAGAAGAAAGAAGACAGAGAGGATGTAGAGAGAGAATAAGGTCACAAGAATGAGGTTTTTATGAGGCACGGTGCAAGAATCAAGGAACGTCGTTGCACTTATCTCTCCTCACGTTCGAAATTTAATGGGCAAGTGAAGAGATTAGACTCTTGATTGACACAAGGAAGAGTCCTGGCGGTTTCAAAAGCTGCATGGAGGCCAATGCAAGGCCTGGGGTAATGACACGTGTCGCCTAGGCCTAAAAGGCTGTTAATTGCTGCTGATGATAGGACTCCTCGGTGAGGTTTCTATCTTGGAAGTTGTTGGGGTTTAATTCTGTTCAAAGTGGGAGTCTAAAATCCAATTAAGAGACACGCTTTGGAATTTGAAAAGAGGTTAGGCCTAATTATGGCTTGATTATCTTTTTGAGTTTAAATATTTGAATTTTTGAAAAATTCTTAGGCTAAATAAGCCTGATTATTTTTTTCAAATCTAGCGATATAGTTGCAACTATATAGCTAGTAGTACTCAATTGAAGCATCGGGAAAATCATCTCCGGCAACAGATTTTTGATAAGCCATCAGCCGTGGAAGGAACGGCGGCATCACACCTCTCAAAAGTGCCCAATTGACCCCATCGAAGAACGGGTGGCGCTTGATCGTAGTGGCTCCCATTGTGAACCCCATCCGTTTTTTGGGGTCCTTCATCAACAGCCGCGTGATCAAGTCCTTGGCCGGTTCGGCCAAGGGTGGCTTCTTAGGGAATTCGAGCGCTCAAGCCACAATGTTTGCTAGGATATGCTCGTGGTCCGTGCCCTTAAACGGCGTCACGCCATAGAAGAATTCAAAGATGAATATCCCCAAGGTCCACCAATCCACTGCGCTACCATGCCCTCCCCGAGTATGATCTCCGGTGCTAAATACTCGTAGGTCCTGATGAACGACATCGACCGGGCGTCCATCGGCTTTGCCACTATGGCAAGCTGCTGGCTCCCACGAGGACCCGGTTGGCTTCGGTGGCGCTTGTGTTTTGGACGGAACCACGAGACGGCAGGGGCGATGCAACTGGGCGGCATGCAATCTGAATTGGCAGAGGAAGGATCGATCGAACCACGATCACTTGACAAGCGCGGGATTTGCTTGTGCTGATGATCAGAGACAATCTGGGCCATTGATGTTGAACTTAGGCAGAGGTCGAAATCGGTCAACATGATCTGACCATCTGCTCTCACGAGTATGTTTTCGGGCTTTAGATCGCGGTAGACTATCCCCATCATGTGGAGGTATTCTAGGGCAACCACCACTTCTGATGCATAGAACCTGCAAATTAATAACCAATCATGCGTTTACTGCCGTTCAAAAAAAAACGTTCGTTAGTACTGGTTTGTGAGAAATTTACACGTCGTCTTGAATCGGCGCCCTTTTTTTGTTGGAAAGAAAATCATACATTCATAGCCATAAACAAACTAGTACAAAAGACACATTTGTCCTGAAAAAACACAAAATAAAAAATTAACATAATTCAGAGAAATTAACATTTATAATATTTTTCATTAAAATTATTTGTATTATGATAAAAACTCGTAGCATAAATATGCTGTACAAATATCATGTATTCAAGATTGATGTTATCAATTTATGTACAAGAGTTGAATTTCTGCACGGTTATAATGTATTTTTGTATAATTCATGGGATGCATAAGTACAATCCAAATTTAGGATGTATACTATAGTACAATTTCCGGTGATTTATTAATCACTTAATTAGATCAAAATAGTAAATAAAAATGTTTGGCCTTTTCGTGATAATGATTTCTGCACAAAAAATTTACAACTGGAATAAAATGATAGTACGTGTAGCGAAATCTACAATAACCAAATCTGCTATGACTCACCTATGATTAAATTCAAACTTCCAACCACGTTCATCTATCTATTTATCTTTCCTAAGTCAAATAAATTTGAACATTCTGTTATATGGGACTCGATCCCCATCGAATTTGAAATTAATTTCCAGAATTCTAAAATAATTGGGAGAAAAAGGGCATTAGTTTTTATTAGTGGGGTCCTAATATTTGAATTCGAAAACTGAAAAAGCCTCATATTTAAGTAACTTTCTACATTTGAGTTGATTTTTTATTTTTATTTTGTAGTATAGAAATTTTCTTGCTGTATCGTGGTAATTAATCTAATTGTCGAGTTTTAGAAGTTAACAAGTATGAATTTTTTCTCACTTTAGAGTTAAAAGAAAATATTCTTTTCCTGTATTTAGTTTCGGTTTTTGCAAGTATTTGTTATTGTTGAGATTAACTGAGTTAGTATATAGCAACTAATTAATAATCCTAACTTGGTCACAGAATATTCGTTTGGTGTTTTGTCAAATTTCGCATGGTTACACACTCAGGGTTGCCCCATGGTTCGGGAGGATGCCCAAGCTTTGAGAGTACTTCTTAAGGTTTGGGGTTCAATTCTCCACAGGTAATCGAGTACCTTGAAGTAAATGTGAGGCTGTGACTGGTATGACCGTGCTAGATCCCCGAAGGTTTGAGTTGCCCAAACGGATCCATTTAATAACCTGACTTTAGGGTTGTTCCTTCATTAAAAATAATAATAATAATAATTTCACGGATCCATTTAATTGCTACTAGAATAAGCATTTGATTTACTAGATCAATTAGAGTAGATATCATGTCGCTGTTCTAGAGATCAGAGAAAGGCCATACCGGACGCCGGAGGCATCAAACCTTTTCTCAGTCTGTCGTTCCCGGAGCATGTGGAGATCGCCGCCGGGGCAAAACTCAGTCAACAAGCAACACCACCTGGCCGGGTGAGTCCAATGTGGCGTAAAGCGTGGGTAAAAACGGATGGTCCAACAATTCCAGTATTCCCCTCTCTGTCCTTGCTCTCCCCTCTTTGTCCCTTCCCTCTAGCTCTTTCTTATCCATCACTTTCGCCGCTAATACGCACCCTGCTGCGCACTTTAGCTCCACCAGGTACACGTTCCCGATGTCCCCGTTCCCGAGCTGGCGGATTACCCTCAGTCTGCCGAGGCTTGGGTCGGCAGATCGGGCGCAACGGATGGCGTCCCAACATGGGTCGCCGGATTTCATGTGGGGCTTGGTGGATGATAGTGCCAGGCTGGCAGGGGCGGCCCAATTGGCAGTCTCGGAGTCGCCGCTGGCGGTGGTGATGGTGGACTCGAAGCTTAGGGCGTTGAGGTTATCGGCCACGTCATCTACGCATGGTTTCATGGCAGTGGCAGCAGGGTTTTAAATAAAAATCGTCACGTATCGTATCGGGAGTTGCTATCGAGAGTTACATAGCAGGATTTCAAACCTCTGATACCGTTATCTACCTACATGTCGGTTAATACTATCGATAACAATACAGTTACGTTTTTTAACACCGCAATCTAAAGTGGAGATTAGGAGAAAGTTTTGAGTTAATGTGGGAAGTTTTTATTGGAGAGAGAGAGAGAGAGTACAGGGGAAAGAGAATTTGTAGGGACATGTTGTTGAGCTTGCAAATGTGGCAGGGTTTTGCCGCCGGCAGATATGTGGGCCCGGTTAACGGCCAACATCTGGCAGGATTTCTTTAATTACTGGATAATCCTTAGAAAATAGTTTCTCTACAGTTTTGATTTTCTTTTATTATTCTGCCAAAAATTGCAGGCATTATTATTTAATCTTGGGATCACTATCAAGTTTAATCTTGGGATCACTGTCAAGTCTCAAGGACTTGGAATCTGGCATGATTGTATGGTTTGAAAATTAGGTATTTTGTATATAATGGACATGTGTTTTGCTTAACGAGTGAAGAAAAGAGTTTGTAATAGAGTATTCTTTGAAAGTTTAATCTAAAGAAGAGATTTTGAATTTTATTTTGACCATTTAGCCCTTATGTAGTATATATATTTTCTGTTTACCTTTCTTGTTGTAACATTTTAAATTATCACTTATAGAACTGTACAAGTCAACTCTCAGGGATAATTCACCTCGTAAAGACCCTGGTTTAGGAAACAAATTAACAAGCAATATAATAGGTTTCTTGATAAAATACACCAATGGTCTCTCAAGTAGTTTGGTAACACTTTGTATTGGTCCCCAAAGTAAGAATTTGGTGTCACATTGGTCTTCAAGTTTTGATTATTTGTAACTATCTCTCTCAAATGGGTGTTTTTATCGAGCTTGTCCCTTTGGATGAATGGGTTTTGCCCTTTTGGTGTTTCATCCAACGTTTAAACTTTAACTGAATACTTGACGTACCCTTATCGAGCTTAGTAAAATCTATTTTTTGCCGATCAGAAAAAAAAGTTTTGACTATCTGTATCGTGCTCATGATTTCTTCCTTTTGCGTTCTCTTGTTGTTGGGGACATAGTTGTGAAAATTGTTTCTTTGGAGATTAAAATAACATGAAAATCATACTTGAGAGACCGTAGGTGTATTTTATATCGATTTGAGGGCCAATTTGAAATTTTGACCAGATAGATACTACTAGTAATCAAGAAAATTAAGGGATTGGTTACAAATCAAGAACTTGGCAACTTAACCTACAATAATATTGCACGTAAGCAATCATCAGGTCAGCATTGGGCAGGGCCGGAGGTAGTATGGGGGTGGGGTGGCATGTGCCACCCCCGTTTCAAAAATACGAACCCAAAAAAAAAAAAATTCTACACATAACAATGTTAAATAACATAGAAACATGATTACTAATACCTAGTACCCCATGGTATTAGTAATCCGGGAACAGTGTGGGATTAGTAATCCCATCCTCTTCTCAATTCTATCCCTAGTTTGACTACCAAACAAAGAGTTAGAAAGCCAATGGGATTGCTAATCCTATCCCAAGGCCTAATACACTCATCAAACATGGCCTTAGAGAATAGTCGCTTCGGATCAAGGAAAGTTAGTATCGTAATATCTTGCATTTGCATAATTTGCATACCATAAGAGAGTTGAAGCAAGTATTTATTTGTTTTTCTTAAAAAAACCCATGACAGAACCTAATTATATGACCTTACACTAATTTTTTTTCATATTTCTTCGGCACAACATGTAGCTAAATTTTCATTGAACAGTGCCACCTTTGTGTTTGAATCCTAGCTTCACCACTATCATTGGGCATGCATGAACTCATCAGCCCGCCCCTAAGAGTACACACAATATTACCCAAAATAAGCAAATGGAGACCCTGTTGAGCACAAATTGCACAACACTTATGCACAACATCGTGTTGAGTGCACTGTGAACAGCTACAAGTGGTAAGTAAATACTAAGGCTCCATTTGATTTGATATAAAATATTTTTACCATAGTTTCAAATGTTTGGTCGTTGAAAAATCTGAAAAATGTAAGTTTTTGTAAACATCTTTTGCCACTTTCAGCGTTAAATGGCTTACCGCAGATCCGGGGATCCTGTAGGGCTGGGCCCCCTACAGGCCCCTTGGAGCGCATCCGGGCCGTCCATCTCGGCAATGGACAGCTCGGATTTTAATTCAAACAATGGATGGCTCGGATCAATAGGAGTTTAAATTAAATCTGAGCCGTCGATGCCAAAATGGACGGTTGAATAGGCTGCCATACACGCCCTGCAGTGCCGGCTGCACTGTAGGAATCCCAATCCAGCTTACCACCATAAACCCCGTAAGTTATTTTACAAGTTAAGCTTTGCAAATTAGCTCTCTCTCTCTCTCTCTCTCTCTCTCTCTCTCTCTCTCTCTCTCTCTCTCTCTCTCTCTCTCTCTCCCCACATGCACTCTCTCTCTCTCCCCACATGCACACACAAATGATAAGTACACACCTACTAATCCCCAAGTCCACCCCTCTCGTGGATGGGCCTCATCCAACAATCGTGAAAAGAGCCCACATATATATATATATATATATATATATGTGTGAGAGGAATGTGGTTGGTAGATGTGCATGCAGAATTCCTAGGGTGGAAATTTTCTGCATCTCTCTTAAACATTCTCGAAATACCCAATTAATGCTACAATAGGCAGAGTAGATGAGTTATTGAGTTGTGAAAATAAAATTAGACTCCAAACCAAACACCGGAAATTAAACAATTGGAAAATTTCTTTTTCCATATAAAAATATTTTACATAAAAAGTATTTTCAAGTGTAAAATATTTTAAGTGAAACCAAATGGAACTTAAATATAGCACATTCATACCAAGGAAACGCATTGGCTCAAGGGTAAAACTATCGAAATACCTAAATATAGCACATTTACGCCGTAACTATGTTTTCAAATTTAAATTCAACAAAATTGCTCTATAATATCTCTAAACTATTATCCCACGCAATTAATAATGAATGACTTTATTTTTTCAAATCACTATGATTAGCTGGATAAATACTTGTCTCTAATATTCCTACATCACTCACATAGAGAGATACAAATTAATTACAAACAACGGTTGAGGTTGTTTGTTCTGCTATAATATTTGAAATTGAAAGTTGAAATCCCCATCACATCTAGTATCCCTTATTTTAGGTTTTTCCAAATCTGTAACTCCAACTAATTAATTAATTCCTCCAATTTTCTTTCATTTCCAAACACAAACTACAATAGTAATGAAAGGCTTAGATCATTAGTCCGGCACTAATGGTTATGGTGGATTATGCCACCACAACATCCAGCCTATCCGTTTTGTGTGTGGTTGGATTAGCGACAGAAAAGCATAGGATTGGCAAGAATGCTTCTCTTCGTTAAGACTTAAGAATGTATTGTTGTCGCTGAAGATAGATTTTTATGTTTTGTGTTGGCCGTATGCTTCATGTTGCAAGTATATAATAATAATAATAATAATAATAATAATAATAATAGTAATAATTCAGTTGGTGGTCCAAGGAGGTGTGTCATCCTTCCTTCTTTTTTTCAATTTTTTTTCTTTTTTAATTATCATGATGTGGTAATACCAGAAATTGACTACATCCGTCAATGTATATAACTCGATTCTAGAAGTAAATCACCAGATAACTCACCTGCCCATAATTTGAAAGTGTTTCCTTGTTTTGCTTGGCCAAACACAGAAAACAGGGCAACTGAAAGTCAGAAACTGCGAGCAAACAAACCTTAGGGAATGGAAATGGATCCTCTCCTGTTGTACGGAACGACTAGAGCGGACAGTCCAATTGTGAACTGTTCATTGCCGCAATGGTTCAAATTTGCTGTTTAATTTTTACCAGTAAAAAAAAAATCTTACCAAGTAAAATTTGATCAACAAATCCTAACCGTTGATTATCCAAACATGCGGTGTAGATATGGACCGTCTGCTCCAGTCGTTCCGGATCCTTAGGGAAATCACATAAAAAGGGCACCGTAAAACACGTTTGGGTCATGAAAGTGTACAAATCACTAAAATCCTATGAAACTAAGTGCATCCTAAAATCCTATAAAAGTGTCTAAAATCCTAAATCCAAGAAAGTGTTTAAACCAATAAAACCCTATGAAACTTAGTGCACACTAGAACCATATTAAAGTGCCTAATTTTCCAGTGAACTTTCCTGCGCCTATCAATTTTCAGGTGAACTTCCTGATGCCGGTCAATTTTCTGGCAGACTTTCCGGAACCAGTCAACTACCCCGCGCCGGTCAACTTCCTGGCGATGATGTGGCGGAAGGATATAAATATTAAATTGAAATGGAATGGACTGGGCCTACTATAAAATGTTCAAAATAGACTAGAGACTTTATTAACTTGAGAGGTGCACTAGAAACTCTTCAAGTTTCTTATAGTGGACCTAAAGCTAATTTTTTATAGAAAGAATTGGTCAAAGGTTTTTGTAAAACAAGATGTAGGCCTCACACAAAAGAACTTCTTCTGATGAAGCATAGCGCACGCAAGCATCACCGGCATGATACCGCACAAAATTTGCATTTTCTTTGCTGCATCACTGGCTTGTTACCCTCTGCAGCTCTCACATAGGCAACATAGTGGCCACCCCTCATGGTCCCTAGATCAGCCGGAATTTGTACTCATCTGCCCCCAAGCACCTGTGGTTCATTATAAAAAAGATAAATTAGCACGGGAGTGCCATCTACAGTACCCATTATTTATAACAGAGTCCGTGTTTGCAAGCTACAAGATTCTGTTTCTAAAACATAAATACCACAAAGAATCTTTGGTGGTACAGGTCGAACGAAACTCATAAAGCAGACAGACAAAGGGAAAAGCGAAAAACGAGTAGAAGATAAACAGACTCCACGGTGAAGAAAAATAATGTCCCACATTTGGATGCAGAAGGTGAGTTCAACAAAAGTTATGAAGTGTTTTATATATGTAGAGGGTGATTGGGGTATTCTAGAAATTTGTAAGGAAACTACCTAAATGCCTCGAATAGCATTTTATGCTGACTACTAGATTCCTACACTTCTTTCAGAATATGTCAATAGTCGGATGTATTACAATTTTATTCATAAATATTTATTTATCACAAGAATTATATAGGTACACATAAACATAAAAACTCAACAAGTAGATACGAGAGAATTAATATACAAGTAATGAAAGTAGGAAAGATGTTGCCTGTGAGAATGAGAGTCGTGTAGTCACTATCTTAAGACTAATATTCCTCATCTCGTAAAGGTTCCACTGGAGTGTACTAGACCCAAGATTAAATCCAAGAGCTCACAAGCATTCCTCATCCGATGTTTACGACCATCGAGAGGTTTGAACGAGTCACGAAACGAGTTAATCAACTCTCTAGAAAATAGTTTATGAATACTCTGAAACTCTCTTTTATTTTTTGTGTATACTCTCCATATGCTTCCTCTATTTTCCATAACCATCACACTTGTATGGAGTACCCACATATATAAATATAATAGGTATTAATAGACATAATAACAATCATAAATTCCCTTAAATCTTGTAACTGATTTTGGTTTAATATACACATAATTGTGTAATGGAAGAATAATGAGGATGATAATAGAGGAATTAATATTTCACATTTATTTTATTAAAAATGTTCCAACAATCCCCCACTTTTTAATAAAAATAAATATTTTATAGTGTGACTTTTAAAATCACATGACTTTGAAAATACATATTAGAAACAAAATTGGGCAACTATATATTGTGCAATAGATGAAGGTGTCTTCTGGACTTGAATCTCACTTAGTGTTAATAGTTTACCATTGAAGGATCATAGTGAACTATGTCTTGAACTAGACCCTTTGAGTCAGAGTTCAATATATCACACACGTAGTACCGGTATTGGACTTTTGTTCATGGGTTAGTGCTATTAATGGTCAAGCACTCGATCTTGATTCTCATGGGAATTTCTATCGGCTAGCCCAAGCCTCATAGTCGTGGCCTCATGACAACTCCCACTTAGGTGAATCCTCCGAGGGTACAATGACGGAATGTGCCTTGCGAGAAAACCATCACCTTGGATTCATTAAGGGTTAAAACACATTCTCAACCTGTCACTTCTTCAACACTATGTCAGGAGAACAACACTATATGGTATCTCCTAATTTTTCTTTAGTGCTGGTATTAAGTCACGCAATATGAATTGTTTTTACCTATTGAATCTCCTTCATGAGATCTCCAGTTACAGAGATTGGTTTACCTCCTTAGGTGACTTCCTATAGGCTTTGCTCATTCCCCTCGACAATTTTTAGGATTTAGCCTTGTGCTAGTCCAAAGGCAATTACTCCTCTTGGGAGTCAATAATTCTCAATATGCCTCAATTTTTTCTTTATTGTACTTTGCTAAAAATGAGGAGTCTCCGTGGCACACTTACATCTGATGTCTTGGTCCACAAAGGAGTTCTTTTGTATTAATCACGTTGAAGAACTTGCGGCGTCAAATGAAATAATACAGAGTATCAGTGCCCCCACCCCTTTGTGGATTAGTCTTATAGTAGTTGTTACTATGTTCGCGTCAGTTAATGTGAGATGGGAATTTATTTTAATCTGTTTCACAGATCTTGTTCCGGGTGATTTTGTCCATGTAATTGGGGATGCTCATGTTTGTCTCAATCATATCAGACCTCTGCAGGAGCAGCTTAAGAAACTGCCTAAACCTTTCCCGATAAGCGGAATTCATCAACTGACTTCACTTTTAGGCATTTTGAGTTAACCAATAACATTAGTTGTGTTTGGAAGAAGATTTTTTTTTTTCCCAGGTCCTTTTATCCGAAGTTTTTTAGAATTTTTGTCCACATACCTCTTAACAAAAGAACTTCTGCATGCAGATTTTGAAGATCAATCCTCAGAAGAAGGATATAGATTCATTTGTGGCAGCTGACTTTGAATTCATAGGTTATGACCCTCACCATAAGATAGGCATGAAAATGGCGGTGTAGGTCACTGACCGTTTTGGTAGAAAAGTACTTGGAGACCCACCCTCCTTTCACACATATCTGCTCTTTTTTTTAGGCAAGTACCACATTTTTTCAGCATTTTGTTCATGCCTGTCTTCCCAAAATCAGTTCACTTGTGATCACTTCAGCATTCTCTCCAATTCTTCACACTAATCAAAAGAACGCCTCACAAAAGTTCATTAAATCATGATAAGTTGATAACCTATTCGAATGGCACTATATGATATTCATTCCTCTAAGAGTTTATGTCCTTTGTAGAGAGCAGTCCATTATAGGTTTTGACTATGACTTTTGGCAATGGCCATGACTCCTCGATCTAAATGGGAATTTAAGCTACTGGAGTGCACCATAATGATATTGCTTGAATATTTTCTGTTCTACCGGGCTCCGGGATGGTTATCCGTCTGCTCTCAAAAGTGGAATTTTAGGTACAAAGTCATTATAGCTTCCTTGCCAACAGCAACGTGTTCCCCTAAACAACCAAATGATTCACATGCATATTTCCACACGCAGCCAAACCTGTTTGGTTAGCCCGAGTATAAAGCTGCTTAATTTTAAATGTTAAACTGCATAAGGGCAGTTTTGTTGAGTAATTAACTTTGATACTTTAGGACGGATTACTCCTTCCAAAAAGGTTGAATTGCCAGCATTTTGGGCTTCTGGTATTTCAGTTTTTTGGGCTAAAAGGACATTTTATTGAAAGCTGAATCCCATGGAGTTTCTCTTGAAAAGCCAAACTTTGAATCCGATTGTGGACTTGACCAAGGGGTTGACTAGGTGGGTGTTGCAATCCGTTAAAAGGAATGATGCCTGAGTTCGATTGGACCTTTCTACACCAGCATTTATGGTGTAATGTATACTCGTTTAACGAGTACAACTATTTCTAGCCTCTTGTTCTATTCTTCTGACGGACAATGACATAAAGCTTCTTGGTTCTAGACAATACTTGTATGGTAAACTGGTATACCATTTGCAGTTCCTTGCATGAAAAGTTTACATTTATAAGATGCTTGAGGTTTTATATTTTGTCACCAAATTTCTAAGATGGCTGGTAGCCTGGTATATCTAAGATGGCTGCAAACTTCTTCAGTGATGCAGGCACGGCTGCCTGAGCTTATGTTGACGGAAGATAGTAGGATATACCCAAGTATTGTATATGTAGGAACTTAGAATCCTTTAGTTCCACATAGTGATGTTGGTTCTAAGGTGATTTGAGGATCTTAAGCTTGCACCTTTTTAAGGGCTTCATATACTAAAGTCCTGTTGAACAAACCAGGTATTGAGGTCTTCCAGTTTGTCTTTGTTATTGAGTGGTGATTCTTCTTGTCTTGAAGTCTGCTTTCATTTTACTTTTTGCCAGAACGGTTAATGGATTCAGGTGTTGATAAATTGCCAGATTGGCAAGGTTGAGCTGAGGATTTTATTTTCTCAATTTACAGCTCTTAGCTGGACCATTTACTATTTCTCGAATCTTGACTTTGTTAAAGTTCAGGGCTTGTGTGATCATTCCCAAGTGGTAAAAGTTAGTATGGCCCAATTGCCTACTCTTCTTCTTCTTCTTCTCTTTTTGCTAGCGTCTTCTTCAACTTTTCTTGCTTCCATCTCTTCATTTTTCCTCGATGAGAAACTTCACCAGGCCTTACAGTGCAGTCTCAGGGACCTCGGCTCCTCGCTCTTCAACAGCTGCTCCCCAACCTCAGCAAGTTCAGATAAAATAGAGTAGTTTTTTTGCAGCTAGAGTTTTGAAGCCATTAGGAGTGCAAATTGGATACGCTTATGTGGGCATATTCCTTTCGGTCAAGGTGCAGTTGAGCCGGGCCCACACGGTCCTTGAGGTTGGTCGAGAACCCAATGATTTACTTGTCTCCACAGCTCGACCACAGCTTATTGATGAAGTTGATCTATGTGGATAGTGTTCCCTTAGCACAGGAAAAATAGCGAGGTTTAGAAGTAGCCCCATCCCTTTTGTTTTATTTCTTTATAATACAAGAAACCAATCTTGTTAATAGTATACTCTTAATGTTGCTCAATGCATGATAATGAAGAATATCTGTACAGTTGGATACATATATATTCTGAACATCAGTTCAAGTGTTCAACAAATATTTCATTATTTTCGTAGCAGATATCGTCGCGATTTTTATATCATCTTCTTGCAGCAGTTATTGTTGCGATTTTCATATCATCTCCTTTACATACCACCTATTTCCTTTGTTGAAGGGCGGAGAAAATTCCATTAATTAACCTTAAAATCAAAAACCGAAATCAATCCAATAAGAAAAGATATTCATTGAGATGGGTTGTCACATTACACATTTAAGAATGTGTAATGTGAAAAATAAAACACAATGAACAACGTCAGAAAGTAGATCAAATACCATGAGCCCATAGCCATATGCACGTAACGTACTGCAAGCCTGACAATCGATGCAATAAAAGCACTGTAAGTAGAGAAAAAATCTTAAATCATTACCCGGCGAAGATTAGTTTTAGGCTTAATTGCAAGAACACCCCCTAAAGAGAGGGTTGAAGGTGTTCATATGTTCTTCCGAGCACATGAACATCTTCAACCTGTGTTCTTCCGAGCACGCCTAGGAGTATTTTAACCTTTTTCCACAAACATCATCGAAGCAACCGTACGACACGTTGTATGTTTCTCATACCTGGAGCTTCCATTTTGACAGATAGTCTCTCGGAAGAACCGATTCGCTTGGTACAACCTCTACACCAAACATAGGCACTTTAGGACTTGACCATGCAACTCGCTGACAGTCTAACCCCTTGCACTCTTGTTTTTAGGTATGGAGAATTCTCCTTCTGTTTCTTCCGGTGAATTGTGTCGCTCAGTAGACAGCGCGTCGTTAGGCGCTGGTGGTGCAAACCTGGCGATAGCCGACGCCATTGCCAACCTAGCTCGGAGTTACCGCGTTCTGGAGGAAGGCGAGGGTTCCTAAGACTCCGAAGGAATCGACCTCCCTGCACACGTCGTCCCTATCCGAACGATGCCCCCAGATAGCGAGATCGTTGATTTAGAAAAGGATCCCTCGGAAAGAGAGTTAGGTAACCCGGAGGAAGAAGGCGATGATGACGCCGAAGAAACAGTTTCCAAACGGGAAACTGCCGAAAGAGAAACACCAACTGCTTCTTCAAGCCACGTCGTCGTTGGGGTCGGAGCCGTCGGATCCTCGTCAAACCCTCCAAAGAAAAAGAGGAAGATAGTCCCTCTGGATCCTGACGTGATTCCCGAGCGAACAAGTCGGTTACCTTGCCCTGTTAGATTTAGCTTGATATACATTGTTGGGCCCATTTCCTAACAGCTCAAGCCTTTTGGGACAACTGGCTCCATTTGCAATATGTTTCTCCCATTTGCATTTATTCGCAGTATATATCAATATTTTCATCTCCACGTGTAAGACCAGGTTGCACGTGAGAGAGGGTGTTAGATTTAGCTTAATATACATTATTGGGCTCAATTCCTAAAAGCTTAAACTTTTGGGACAACTGCCAACTTAACATGCCTTACATTGGAGTTATAAAAGCTTGTCAACAGCTTTTAAGGACTATATGGTCAAATTACAAGTAATTTAAAGGAAAAATTATTGCCAATAGAGCTTTTTGGTTAGATTGTACGGCAAGGTTAACATTTTTCACTTTACTCTATAGTTCGAGGGGTGTAAATTTGTAAAAATAAAGCTCAAAGAGTGCATTTGAAACTCGCTCAAAGTACAAGGGGGTCAAGCTAAAATTTGCCCAAAAGAAAAATTTTAACCAAGTGAATGGCCAATTCAAATCGGTCCAACTTCAAACTAAAAATTCTTAACCAGGTTTTTACGTACAAGACAATATTTAATTTGCGATATTGGTATAACACATGAAAGATGCAGTGAGCAATGATGATCAAATTCTAAAGAGATTGGCTAAATTGAGATAAAAGAAAGGACGAATAAAGTAACTTTGATAATTGAGGGGAAAATGAATAAATAAATTGTCTCCACATAGCACATATTTATCAGCCACGACTCAAACTAACTCAGAATGAGAAAACTAACCATGACATCTGCGTAATTATCAAGACATTAGTAGCTCAGTAAAGACCTTAATACTTCTACAATTTTGAAAATCAAGCAATTGGATAACTCTTTAGTAAAACCAAGGTGGAGACAGAATTAACCAAAAGAAGGATCAAATAAGATCACACTAAAGATAAAAAAAGACAACTATTTCAAACTTTTTCGTCTTCGGTGAACATTTATTTTGCTTTCAGCCATAGTTTTGTTACTTTTTAGACTTCTTTCGTCGAGATGAATGAATAATCTAAATTATTTAACTTGAATCTTACAAAAAATCAGAAAAGACAAACAAAAGTCCCAAAACAAAAAGGTAGGCCAAATTATCTATTACGTAACAACATGCATAATTAAGATGTAGCGGGCATTAAAGGGCGTGAAGGCACTGTTTGGCACAGATTAATGAAGAAAC
>CM024955.1:19761419-19878919 GCA_014282245.1 Rhododendron simsii
CATTAATCTTTCAAATAATATCCCTAAATAAATCTAAGGCTTCTTTATTTTAACAAAAAATATACAAGATTTCTAAGTAAATGTGGAGTACATGCTACACGAATCAGACTTATTATCATCATTAATGCTTTATAAAATCAATTTTTGTGAAGTTATCATTTGTCCTCTTTTTTATTATTTTCTTTACACATTTTCAATTCTCTCTTATTTTGGGATTTGTAGAGAGGCAATAAAGATAATAATCATCTTATTTTCCTAAAAAGGCCTTAAATATTGTATGCAAAGGTGTTATAGGTATTTAGAAGGCCAATTGGGTAGAAAAAAAAAAAAAAAGGCCTCCAACGTCACTTTTCTATCAGTTCAAACAGAAAAATTTACGGTTTTCACTTTACCATGAAGTACATGAGGTGCAAGTGTTTAATTTTGAAATGTAAGGGGTATAAGCAAAAATTGGTCAAAGTACATGGGTTTATGTGAATTTAGCCCTTTATATAAACCAGATAAAAAGAGCCTACTACCATGCGATCATATAGTTGAAAGAGGAGAGAGAGAGAGAGAGCAATGTCTAACTTATTGTCTGTGACCGAAGTTCAGGTGGAGATCGAGCCACGTGTTTCCAGCCACGGTGAAGCCTCCGGGTACCACCAAAACGTCATTCCTCGGCGAAGCAGGTTATTATTTTCTTACCACTATGCATGCACTTACAGATCCCAACCGCACCATCATCTCATTCATCAACTCGACAATATATAAACGGAGCGGTTCAATGGACAACTATTTAGACACCTAAAAAACCACCCCAATTGATGTAGAACACGTGGAGGCCCAATTGCATGATTAGCTGGACCGAGCCAAGCCCCGGAAGTTCAAACGGTGTTTAATTTCAGATTACCCAAATTGGTTAAAATCGGACGAGCTCGGAATAGGCCCAAATTTGGTGGGCTGACTTATTTTCGTGCTCCGGTCCATACTCATCAACCTTAAAGGTTGATGATGAACGGTGTTTTTCGACCTAATTCCTTCGTTTAGGCTTTCAATTGCGTTATTTTGCCGTTTTAGGAAAGATTTGTTTCATTAATAACTCCTAGATCGTAATTCCTTTTCAGTTGATTCTTTTTGGGAAAGTCTTATTTTTCTTTTCCGTTTTCAATTTTAGGAAAAGCCCCAAATTATGGGACTTTTTATTTTCCAAGTTTATTTTTAGGGTTTTTAGGGTTTTCGCCTATATAAAGGTTTGTAACTTAGGGTTTAGGCAGCTTTTTGATTGATAATATTACAGAGAATTTCTCTTTCATTCTTGTGCGCAAGAACTGCTCGTTGCGACGGGTTGATTATCTCGTTTGGATTAGTACGCTAATTAATTTCTCGTGAATTCCGCTGCGTCACCAATTCTCAATCACATAGTTTCCGATCAAATTTTTATGATCCGAACCGTTCAATGTGTGCAGACTATGATTTTAAGGGCGTCTGCAAAAAATTAGCAAAAAAATGACCGGAAAGTGCTTGTTTGAAGCAGTTTTTAATTGAACCGTTTATTCTAAGCTTAAAACTGCTCAAATTAAGCCCTTTTCGGGTTTTTTTTTTGTGCTGATTTCTTGCAGGTACCCTCAAAATCACGTTCTGATCACATTGAGCGGCTCGGATCATCAAAATTTAATCGGGAACTATGAGGTGTTTTTTTAGGTGTCTATTGAACCGCCCCGATATATAAAAGTCTTTCTTTTTGATCCTCTAATGAGTGGAAGTTTGAACCTTAGGAAAGGTTTAAAGTACAAGAGAAAATAACAGATGAGGGATATGAATACTCATATTGTAGCTGAGTTCAATTTTTAAGTAGTTTTGTGTTGTGTGTCACGTCTATTAGGGCCTTTGTTGAGCCTTTCTTACAGGTTTGTGCTCGTTCCGATGATCTAAAATTGTCATTTTTATGTCTCCGGCCAGAACATCAATCACGACAAAAATTATGGCTGAATATGAAAAAACGCTTAATTGCAATACATATATCATGAGATGAATTAAGGGAATTAATTTTCACACTCCCTTTTTTGTTTTTTAGTATTGAAAGCATATGTATTTTTTTTGCTAAAAACAAAAGAGGGAGCGTTGGATATAATAATAAAAAAAAGTGTAAAAATCAATTTTCTAAACTAATTTCGATAGCATTAATACGATATTTTTTTTTAAATACACATATTCTGAAATAAGTGAGTTCCAATCTATGTTATACACTGTATTCATTAATACTTGATGAACATAATTTACACAATTCATTATTTTAGTATCAGGGGTATGGGGATGAAGGTAAATTGTTTTTTTTTTTTGCTCGGAAACGAAGGTAAAGTGTTCGGTATGGGGATTGCTTTGAATGACTGAAATTTGAATTATCTTATTTCCGTGCCAACAAATCCACGATAAGGTAAAGGTTAAATTCCGCGGACACCCGCCATCTATTCGCTTTTTTCACACTCACCCCCTAGGCTATAAAATGCCCGAACTAATCTCCTCATCAGTAAATATTGTTACGTACCCAACTTGAACCCTTCAGTCACAAGACTGTTTGTTATATAATCCATAAAAGCTATAAAATTACCGTTTGTTTACTTATCCAATTCCTCTTGTCGAGAAGAATCAATAATCTATAAAAATTTGGCATAAAACTAACAAACGCGGAAAAAAATTGAAATGTGGACAAAACAAGAAAAAAAACTAAAAAATCTAAGAGGAACAGGACCTAACCTCAAGTCTTGACCACTAGGCCAATCCTTTGGGGCTGAGGATATGCAACATATTAAGGAATTGATATTGCGCATTCCTTTTTTACCAATCACACTCTTAATTTGTTATTATGACTTTGTGATCATGTGAATCTACAACATTTACGGTTTTGATGGTGGGATGCCAATATAGTTGAGATGTCATTTTCTTGTTGTGATGTTTTTCTTTTGTCCTGTTCAATTATTGCGTCCTTTTTCAATAGATTAATAAAAAAATTTGCCGTTCAAAAAAAAAATTACAGATTTATATATACGTAAAGAAAATGAATGTATATAATTTTTGAAAAGTTGCAAAAAGAAATATGAATAGTGGAAAAGTGATAATGCAAAAATCCATATCTTACTTCTCCGAGATTAAATCCCAAGTCATGGTTAAGGCTTGTAGGTTGTGGGTCTCGCAGGATGTGCTTATGTGTAAGCTAAAGAGGTGCGATTGGTTGATGATTAGTGGAGAAGGAAGGAGTAATCTTGTGAGATGAGAGGAGCAAGAGGTACATAAAAGATAAAGGCAACGTGTCCCTTGCTTCTTCCGCGGAGGGCAGTAATTGGCTTTCCCTATATAGATTGGGTGAGGTCACCTTTCTCTAGAAGAGAATGTTCTCCTTCCTCAAATTCAGTGCTCACTCTTTCTCTCTTTAGAAAAAGTCAACTCTGTCAAATCAGGGAAATGTCAGGGGTATTTATAGGGCACCTGGGCCTAGGTCAGGCCCATGACGGCGTTCCTATAAAATCCCGACACGTGTCCCTCATGTACCTCTAGGTCTTAGAAAAAACACGATCTCTCGCAGGAGAGCCTAATCCCTGCGACGCAGCCTCCCTCCTAAGCCACCAAGCCACAAGAATCTCCTCCATTCCCACTGGAGCAAGGTCACAACCCGCGGCGATCGTTCTCTTGTCGCGGCGCCCTTCTAGGCCCTGCCTTATGGCCCGAATAGGACTCTAGAAACTCTTTAACTAAGTCTTCTTTATAACTCCGAAGACGTAGCGACTCGCGGCACTTCACCCGCGGTCTTCTACTGCGTAGGCTACCTCGCTAATGGAGCCTCGTCTTTCTTCCGCGACCCAAGATTCTGTTACGTACGTGGAAATTGTTCTCCGCGGACATCTTCCGTGGAAGCTTCTCTAGGTTGTCCTTCCGTAATTGGGTGGTCAACTGTCTTCCCCATGTCAAGATTTGACCAACGCCTTCTTGTTGCGCAAGCCCCGTTGCCACGTGCTCACATCTAATTAGTGAGTCAAAAGTCTCCTTACGTCAATGGTTGATAATTTTGACCACACCTACAAGGCTTGAGACTTAAAGGTTTACTCCTTAGATCTGAGGTTTAAAATCTTTTAAACCTCCGGTCCGTAAGTTTTTTCATCCGTACTTGAAATGGATCTCCCACTAATAGATGGTACTAGGTAGAATTAATCTTCAAAAGTTAGTTCAATCCCGCATAAACTGCCCATAACGTTCCAAGTTATCAGAAAAAATTTGTCGGATAAAGAATAATAGATCACGCAAAATAACAGATAACTTAGTAATTGCATTTTTCAAGTCCTCGACTATTCTGTGAAGATACTTCTGTTACTTCTGTAAATTATTGTACGTCTGATATATGAACGTGGGTACGTACATTAGTACATACTAGAGGCCGGGGCACACGCGATGCGTGTGCAAGTCGAATTTTCACAACATTTTTATAAAAATACTTTCCACTTATTGTTTGATCAAATTTTCACAAATGTTATAAAAATCCGACTTGCACATGCATTGCGTGTGCCCCGGCCTCTAGTTGTTAATGGTGAGCAACTTACATCCGTACATCACAAATTGGCATAAAAAATGTGGCAGGGAAAAAACATGGAAGTTATAAGCATTGTACCCAGATTTTTTGTTTTTCGTTGGAATCAGTTGCCTTATCTTTTCCCTTGGCTTTTGTGGATGTTGTCTGTCTTTGTTGAGCTAGTTGTCCTTGCCTTCAATTTTCCTGTAAATAATTGTATAGCTGAAAAATTTGGTTACAAAAATAATGCACTATAGAGATTGGGATACATGCGATGCGTGTGCAAGTCGAATTTGAACAAAATTATGAGTGCCATCAACAACAGAATGGGGAGTGCCAAAATCAATCCCAATATGGAATTGATTTTGGCGGGAGTGCCATTAACAAAATAGAGAGTGCCACGATCATTTTCCATTTAAAATAGAAACTGCAAACCCGAAACCTGAGGGAAAGTAATGAAAAGTAACAACAAAGGAGTAAAAGACACGTTCAAAATTGAACCATGGCTTACGAACCTGGAGTTTATTTGGAGATGTTTTTATTTAAAAAAAAAACTTCAGCTTTTGTTTTTAGAATAGATTATGAGAGCTATTATTTTCTCTTGCACTGAAAAACTTCATTGACATTCACGATTAAAAAATTAAATTAAATGAAAGGAGTAGGAGGTACCTTTGGAAAGGCTGTTATCTTTTAGTCCTCTCTGTACAACCTACAAAGATGAGACTGAAATTGATTGGTCATACTTTTACACGAAAGAGAGGGAGAGAGAGAGAGAGAGAGAGAGAGAGAGAGAGAGACCGAAACAGATGAACTCCATGGCTGTTCTGTCTGCAAAAAGAAAACTGCATGGCAGTTCTGTTTGCGAAAAGAATTTTGTGAGCGACGTGTGTGGAGTGAAGCAGTTAGAATGAAGGATATGTCCATCTTACAGGGGTGGTAACTGTTTTTGGGAGTTTTTTTTCTTTTTGAAAAAATGTCCAATATACCCCTCACAATTAACTGTTTTGTTTTGTGTTTAAAAGGGCACTTATGGAAAGGAAAATACATGACAAAGGGAGGAGACACCAAAGGGTGCTCTCCCTTTATATATTAGAATAGATATTAGAATAGATAATGTATTTAATTTGTTTAAGAATAACTGGAATTCCGTTAATATTTAATTAGTACCCGTATGCAGGGCCCTTCGAGAAATTGATACACGTAAAAATGATCCTGCATTTGAGGGGCATGGAATACGCGGAGAAGGTGAAAGAAAATTGCTTGGCTTATTGGAAAGCTACCGGAACTTACATCGATGCCGTTGGAGAAGCCCTTGAAAACTTCATGAAGGTTTTCAACGGTGAAGGCTCCCCGCCAGGAGCTGCAGTTTTGTTCACCTAGTTTCCCTGTGGATCCATAACCGTTAGTAAAAGTTTCAGTAATGCTTTTTTTTTTTTCTCACTATTTAGTATGTTTCATATCTTAGGCTCTGTTTGTTTCAATGTAAAATTTTTTTTTGAAAATGATTTTGAAACAAATAATTTTCGTGTAAAGTATTTTTCAGTGTTTGGTACATAAATAAATTTACCATAACAAAACAGAGCATGAGAAATAAGATAAGGAAGGAAGGGGAAGATATCCAAATGATATTTGCCTATCCACTCCATTTAAGGTTAATAACCTCTCCGGAGTTTAATTTTCAAGAGTGTAGGGGTGAAGAAAGTGAGAGAGAAGGCCGGCATAAAAAGACTTACGGACAATTTGAAAGGAAAATATTTTACACTATTTTTGGCCAACCAAACAATGGAAAATGAGTAAAATATTTTACTGGAAAACATTTTACATCGAAACAAACGGAACCTAAAGTTAAATCTACGTAAAATGAGTTTTTTTTTTTCTTTTATCCCCTAAACTATCTAACTTTTCTCTACTTCGTCCCTAAACTATCAATTTGGCAATTTCATCCCCTCAACTATCTCTCTGTTACCCACTTGATCCAATCGATAACGGTTCTAACTTTTTGGACAGAAAGAGGCTCATCTGCCTATCACATGCAATCTAGCCCAGAAGTCAGGGGCAAAATAGACATTTCAGGTTTCACACTCCACTGGCGCCAACTATTTCCCTCCAAATGTGAAAAAAAAAACAGTGCATAGCAACCCCTCTCTCCATTGCTTCTTCCTCTGACCCATTATATGCAAAACCTGCCATCAAAAAACAGAGTAACAGATGTCTCTCTCTCCCTCTCTCCCTCCTCCCTCCCTCCCTCTCTCTCTCTTCCGTGGCTTATTCTTCCTCTGTAACTACCCAATTATGGTAGTCAACAATTTTTTGTGCTTTTCCTGATTGGTGAATTTTTAAAGTGTTTTTGCTTTATACAATTTGATTTCTCCAGTGAAACAGGATTCCTTTAGGATCCTTCAGGAAGAGAAATTCTAAAACTCATTGCGAAAATTCTGGAATAAATTGAAGTCTCAATTTTTTTTCCCGAGTATGCAACAAGTGTCCTAACTGCTCTTATTCAACCATAAACAAAGCAAAAACAAAAACAAAATTGAACTCACAAAGCAGTAGAACTGAACCATATTTCATAAGCAAAGTAGTAAAACTGAACCATAATTAATTATAACAAAGTGGAACCAAAGTAATTACAATGTTCAAGAACTGAACAATATTCCATTACATATTCCAAGTTCATTACAAAAGTGTTCCAGAGATGAAAGTGTTCATAACTATAACTAAAACTAAAACATAAATACAGACCAGCATAAGCTGAATAAGTTTGAGCAGTTCCCAACATAAAGACAAATGCATAACTGTTACTACATTATGGATCCCAAAAATCCCAAAAATAAAGAACTCAAGCATAACAGGACATTAAAGTTGGAGTGGGATTTCTTCCTTTTCCTCTAAAGCTTGCTGAAAGGGCACCCACAGGAGCTTTGCATGTCCTTGTGTTATGCCCTTGTATCCCACATCTTTTGCAAGTCATTTTTACCCCTATTTTATTGAGCTTGAAGGGCTTTTTTGCATCTTCATCTGCTTCCCTTCTTCTTGCTTTACGGGGCCTTCCAGATTGCCTTTTGAAGTCTGAAGGTTTGATTGGATTCTTGCCTGACTGCTCCCACATATCAGGACCATTCATGGGATGCATAATGTTTCCATATGCTGTCAAGAAGCTATGCTTTGAGTACCACTTACTAACGTACTCCTCTGGTTGTCCACCAGATTCAACTATGACTCTTGCAGCATGCTCACATGGAATTCCAGTGAGGTCCCATCTTCTACAAGAACAAGTGTGTGTTTGTAGATTAATAGTGAACTGATGACCAATTTGGCTGACCTCACCAATTTTCATCACCTTTAGTGACAGCTGACTAACAGTTGGAGTGTGTGCAGCCGACAATTAAACTAGAGGGGAGGTCAGTGCAATTTCTAAAACTTGGGGGAGGTATCTATAATTGGCAGAAACCTCAAGAGAGGTAAGTGAAATTTATCAAAAAAAATAAAAAAAGTAATAGAGGTAATAAGTGGAGAGAGATAGAGAGAGAATGATAAGAAGTAGGAAAAATCTAAGAGAATTTTTAAAAAAATGCTTTTCAAAAAGAGAAGCAAGCAAAACAAGAATGATTCAACCCTAGATTTTGCCAAAACCCTTTAATTCATGTTTCATATTGATACCCAAGTCTACATATGGGGGGGGGGGGGGGGGGGGGGGGGGGGGCGAGGTGTGTGTGTGTGTGTGTGGGGTAATGGGGTTCTATGTGTGTCTATATTCGGTGTGTGGTGGAATGACAAATTTACCCCCTTGCATTGGGTTGTGATCCCATGTGATAGGCACGTGAAAGATTTTCCATCCAAACATTAACTACCGTTATCAATTGGATGACATAGGAAGTAATTGGAAACTTGAGGGGTAGATTCATTAAATTGGTAGTTTATGAGCAAAATAGATAAAATGTGGATAGTTTAGGAGATAAAGACAAAGAAAACTCTATGTATGATGGGGAGAAAATGGAAAACGGGTTGGGTCGGATAGGATTGGATATGACTTGACTCATATTTAACCCTATTCATCTCAATTCATTTACTATTGACTCGTACTCAACCCACTCATAATCGGTTTCAATCTGCCTGCATCCCCATTTGCCACCCTTACCAAAATTTTATCCAAATTTGAGGGAAAAAAGGGTAAGGATTGGAGAAGCTCCAACGAATACAAATCTGAAGAGAGACAGGTAAATATTGACCCAAAATACCATCGACGCTTATATTGGACTAGTCCAGTTGGTCAACATACTGGTGAGAGGAGCAGAGAGAACCATGGAAGCCCCGGCAGGACTTCGACTAGCCCTAGTTTTCGCAGTTTTGGTCCACTTCTCTCTCCTACCCACATCGCACTCTCTCTCCTCACAGGACCTGCAGATCGTCAGCGCCGAACGCAGAGTATATCTCATCTCATCTCATCTCATCATCTGTTTGTATATCCTTTCAATAATTCGTTTTAGAATTTTTTTACCGAGCTTGATCTTTTGTGTATTTTATTGACATTTTGTTAGTTCCAATTTATGAAGTTGGTTAGCATTTCACACACAATTTGTGTAGCGTATTTTACCGCTGAATCTCGAGATCTTTTATTAGATGAGCTTCAATTCTGTCTGGAATTACAAATCCAATTTTTCTTTTTCTTTTTCTGATTAAAATGTATTTGATGAATTTGTTTTAGAGATGTTTCTATGTTTTTTTTTGGTAATTGATGCATTTTATAACCAACAACCAAGAAAACCAGAGGGAAAACCCATAAACAAAGGTAACCAATACATGAGAAACCTACAACAATCTGCAAGAAAGAATCAAAACTCTAATGAGATGTTTCTATGTTTACGCCAAATGGTCAAGTTATCTGGATTTGACTTGCACAACCAAGCAGGCTCTTACTATTGTCATATGTTTACCTGTACTCTCCTTACTTGCGTATCTATACAAAGTCTATATGCCTATTTTTTGATACGTTTTTTTGAGGGCAGCCACTTTGTGCATATTGCCAAAAGTTAGGTCTGGCTCCGATCCTCTCCCGCCCATACCCCCAATGATCGGGGACTACATGGGTTCTGTTATTGTTGTTGTTGTTGGTTTGGCACATCGCAACCAAGTAGTCTTATCACCGTGTGTGCTGTTCTAACGATTTTGTATGTAACATAGCTATACTTATTAGTATTTTCTTCGCTTTTACAATGGTGAAACATGATCAATTTATCAAAAGGAACGTGTTTGATTAATTACAGGTATCTAACTGATTAGTGTTTGCAAATTGCAATCAGTGCTTTTGTTAATTGGCTAGCGGTATATAGCTATAAAACTTGTTCGGTATTTCTGAATGTCACAGTCACGCTGATATGGTTGATCATTGTTGCAGATTGACTTGACATCACATATCACGAGGGTTTATTTGACTTTGAAGGTACTCTTACATTATTCTGATTGATCTTGACCAATAGTTGTACTTTATTTGTGCATTTATGGTAAATATAAGAAAGTGGTTTCGTTGCTTAGAAAAGGGAATGGTTGATGAGACCATGTGCCTTGCGTGAAATGTATGGGTTTCGCTTTTATTCATATTGTAATCCTGGTACCCATATTGACAAGTAGTATCTATAATGTGTTTTGTGAAGGTTTATTTTGCTTTATGGTTGAGTCTTTGCGTTCAAAACGAACGTAATTCAGGGTGCTAATCCAGCTCATTGTTTGGAGCTAATTGTTGAACTTTCACTCAGTAGGTCCTAGTTTTAATTTTTTAAATGGTTAAAATGTACCAATCAGCTATGGTTAAATGGTTCTAGTTTTCTCATGTTTTTTCCTGTAAATTGCAAGTAACATAGCATGCACTTCATATGTGGATATTACAGGTTGAAAATACTGGGACCTCTCCGCCGGCTTCAGAAATCCTTCTTGCTTTCCCACCTACAGAAGTTGATCACATTGCACTGCTCAAAGCAGCTGTCGCAGTTGGAAAGAAGAAGAAGAAATCTTATTTGCCTCTTGATGTGAAGCCATCTGAAGGGCCCGAAGCGCCAAATGAAACTAAATTCTTCTCTGTTTTGTTGCTAAATCCGTTAAGCGTGGGAGAGTCTTTAACACTTGAAGTGCTTTATGTATTGACACACTCTCTTGAACCTTTCCCATTGGAGATAAGCCAGTCAGAGCCTCAACTAGTCTATTACCATGATAGTGCGATACTATTGTCACCATACCATATTAAACAACAAATAACTGTTATAAAGACACCAAGTACCAAGGTGGAATCATTCTCGAGAGTGGAACCCACTGACCATGCTGGTACAGAACTAAAATATGGTCCCTATGAAGACCGCTCTCCGTATTCCTTTTCTCCCATAATTGTTCATTTTGAGAATAACAACCCATTCGCTGTTGTTGAGGAGCTTGTGCGTGAGGTGGAAATATCTCATTGGGGAAGCCTTCAGATCACAGAGCATTACAAACTGGTCCATGCTGGGGCTCAACACAAAGGTGTCTTTTCAAGGTCAGTTAATGCTTGTTTCACGTGGTATTTTCTTTCTCAGCCTTCTAATATACATTTGAATATTGCAATATTTTGTTGCTCTGGATTTTTTGGTTGTTTTTCCCCTATTGCTAATCTTACTATTTTCTACTCCCTCCGTTCCAAAATGAGTGACCTTTTTGGAAAAGCGTGTCATTTTCAATTGCTTATATCTTTCAATATGAGTGTTAAAAAATATCCTAGTAGATGCGGATATTGTGTGTATAGTATCTGAATCTGAGTGCCTATTTGAACCTGTTTCGGCTGAACCTTCCTTCTTGTAGGGTTGAATATCAATCTAGGCCGTCTTTGAGTGGGGTGTCTTCTTTCAAGAATCTGATTGCAAGATTACCCCCTAGAGTTCACTCTGTATACTACCGAGATGAAATAGGGAATATCTCATCATCACATTTGCGTAAAGATTCTAGGAAGGTAAGTATTGTTTGCTATATTTTGTTTTCAACTGTAGAAAAACAAGAGCCAGCGTAACTCTAAAACTTTGGTTGCCACAATTGTCTTGAATATATATGCTTTTTAAGCTTTCTTGTTTTATTCTGAAATTAGCTTCAACGTAGTCATTACTCAACTTTTAAGTTTTTTTTTTTTTAAATTTTTTATTAAGGAATAATTGGAAAGAGTCTTTATTCCCATGATTTTATGTTGTTGGCTACCCATATTAAGAGGACATTTTATTTCTATTTATCCCCATTGTCCAATACGGATCAGTTATCTGGATTGAAAATGCTACTTTGATTTTATGTGGGCGTGGTATGCATTCTGGATGAAAAATTACCTGATTGACCACTTTGCTATTTTTTGTGATCTGGCTACACTTCTGGGGCCCTATCGCATTTCCTTGTCAAAAACTTCAACTTTTGCATGAAAAGGTTTCCTGCTGGTCTGCAGTAGTTTTTTTAGTTTTCTACTTTCCGCTTGATGGACTTATGTCTTTTCATTTGGACAAAAATCTCAGTTCTCATTGTTTTCAGTTAGAAAGAACAGGAAAATCTCATATGTTATTGTCAGCTGATATCTATATACTGACGACTTTCTCTTTGTTCTCTCTCTCTCTCTCTGTTTTTTTTTGGGGAGATACTTTCTCTTTCTTTTCATTGCAGTCAGAATTGGAAATAGAGCCGCGGTATCCTTTATTTGGGGGCTGGAAGGCCACTTTTGTCATTGGCTACGGGCTGCCATTGCAAGACTTCCTTTTTGAGTCATCTGATGGCAGGCGTTACCTAAACTTCACCTTTGGATGTCCTCTTGCAGAGACAGTTGTGGACAAATTGACCATCAAAGTGGGTACACTTCTTTGAATGTAGATTGCTTGATGATATGATTCCCCTTGCGTTCTCTGTATCATGTCAGAATTGGAGCATATATGCTAATCCAGGGGCTGCTGTTTTTAGGTGGTGTTGCCAGAGGGATCAAAAAACCCTTTTGCCATAGTTCCTTTTCCAGTGGAACAAAGCTTGGAGGTAAGTTATTATGGCATACCATTGTTGTCATCTGCAGAGACATTGGTAACAAAATATTTGTGCATATGAGTCGAAGCCCTTGTTGTGTACTTTGTCTTTGTTAATGCTCTTGTTTTGATTTGTCCTGAAGCACCAGTTCTTTTTCAACTGATTTTTATTATATATCCAAAAAATTAGTAGGAAATAGTATTCTGGTCTGGATAAGATATTCTATGTACCCAACTTTCATGAACATGAAACCGCAACAGTTCTTTATCAAGCAAATCTATCTGTACTATAATCAAATGTAATTGCTTTACGAAGCCTCCAAATTCTCAATCCTTTAATCTCCTTAAAAGTTGGGTTTCTCTACCCTACGTGGCAATCCTCCCCCTCTCAACTCACTTTTTCCTTTTTCTTTTTCTCCTTTTTTCCCTTCTCCTAATTTCTGGGGAAGCCTTTTAATTGTTTGTACATAGATCCAAGAATTATCCTTTTATTTGGCAGGTTTCAATTTCAAAACAAAAAAACTACCACCTATCAGATAACTCCCCATGATTAGAGAACTCCCCATGGCTTGATAATTTTCTCCATGATTAGAGAACTCCCCATGGCTTGATAATTTTGATAATTTTCCCTGTTTGTTTTTCTTTCATCGCATATCCTTCATGAGTTCACCAGTCTCAGTCTCTCTCTCTCTCTCTCTCTCTCTCTCTCTCTCTGTCTCTCTCTCTCTCTCTCTCAAGCCTTTTGTACCTCTCCCTTTTCCACTACTAGCGTTGTGCCCGTTCGATACACGGGAATTGAAAAAAACTTCAATGTATACTTTATCCCCGTTGTCCTGAACGGGCACAAAGCTAGTTCCTTGATAAACATGTGTACCCAAGTGATTTGGAATCTTGGATACAACCAATTTAACTGCAATGTCGTCTCATATGCCTATTATTGGTGTATGCCCAATTCATTTGAATAAGACCAATTTAACAACAAAATCCTCTCTTCTTGGCTCTGCAGACTAGCTACTCATACCTTGATGTCGTTGGAAGGACTGTTGTAGTTTTGGAGAAGAAGAATGTAGTTCCTGAGCACAACTCTCCTTTCCAGGTGATTTGACAACCTGTTGTACTGATTAGGTTTCAACTAACGATTGTGATATGTTTGTTCTTTCAAGCCTCTTGAGGGCCATTTTACATGATTTTGGGGTGCCAGGAACTCACGATGGGCTTAGTAAATTTTCCCCTTGGGCACATTTAACTCATGAGCCCAATTCTAGGGGAAACAAATTTTGTTTCGTAGTCATTCTGTATCTCAATTAGTTGATGGAAATATGTTTTGATTTGAGATGCACAAATTTATGCAGTGTTATGCCAACGATAACAGTGTTAGATTTGAAAGGAGTTAAATTTGCAGAACAGTTTGCTACTTGAATATTTTAAGAAATGCTACAGGATTTTGATGAACACAAAAGACACCTAAAGATGTATAACTAATTAACCATGTTATATTTAGAACTTACATCGATGATAGCATTGTTTGCTGTTGTTTCTAACCTCTATACTCTATAGATGGCTTAACTGTGAAAGGTAATAATTTTTTATCTTACTGTTTTTAAGGGTAGTATAGTCTCTGTCTTTTCGGGGTTTGCCTTGGATAGTCAAGATTTACCTCCATAACCAACCATTACTCTTTTTAAAAGTAACTTAAATGAGCCGAGCTCAAGCTCAAGTTTTTGGCTCGTTTACTATACAAGCCGAGTGGAGCTTGGCTTCCACTCGGCTCGTTCGACAAAAGCTCGGCTCGATTAAAGAGGCCGTTTAGTAAATGACTAAGCTCGGCTCGTTAAGGCTCGAGCCGAGCTCAAGCTCGCCAGAGCTCAGCTCGTTTACAGCCCTAAATTTGTAACATGCTGTCAGAATCCGAGTAGCTGGGATGGCTTGCACATGGCAGGTAATGCCGAGTGAGCACGGATGCGTGAGGGAGTGTGTAAATAGAAGTTCCATGTCATAATAGTAAAGTGCATTGTATAAGGTTGAGGTACCATCACTTCAGTAGCTAGCTTTTGGGTTGAGGTCAGCCTAAAACAATACCTCCTTTGTGTTCTCCCAGGTTATAATATAGTCGTAGATCGATGATGCAAGTATCTTTATTTCCGCACATCTTTTCAAGTTGTAAATCAAATGAAGCATACAACCATAAATAGTCGCACTATGATACTTATAGAACCTGAACATGGCCAAGCCAGGAGGAATTCATGAAGCCAGAGGATTTAATTTCAGGAAGTAATAGTCTCACGAAACCAGTAATTCAAAAGATTTTCTTTGCCAACGCAAAATAGACCTGTTAGATACTGCCGCTAATCAAATTCACCTCGAGTCATTTCCCCAAGGTCATATGCCTCAACCTCAAGCCACCTTTTCTCCTCTGCTTTAGCCAGCACCAGCTTGCATTTTGCAAGTTATCTGATTAGCCAGCTTAAGGTCTAAGTTGACAAATGCCTAAATGGTCTCTACTGCTATAGCTAGTCAGAGCGACGTTACACTTCAACAAGTGTCCGAGCATGCATTGCCTCAAAATCCTCCTGACTTGTTTTGTTCGGCTTATTCCACCTCTTACATATATAAAGTTCCCAAGACACTTCATAAGAACTTACATATAAAAAAGTGGACTCAAATATGCATGAAAGTACTAAGTTTCCTCTCAATTGACAACAATAATTTGCAAGTCTCCAGCTTGGGACAATTGGTTTAAAACAAGCCAAGAACCTCAGAGGCATGACTCAAGCTTGACATTGTAGTAGTTGGTTTTGCATCATTTGATAGACCAAACAAATGACTTGGATTCTCAATTAGTTGATAGTCTGAAAATGAGTCGAGCTCAAACATTTTTCCACTTGAGTTGTTATGGTTGCTTTACAGGCTCATTATGGGCCAAGTAGAGAGCACCGCCTGTTCATTGTCCATGCCGGTACACCTGACCCTACTTTTAATTATACAACAAAACTCTGATTCATCCCTTCCAGTTGTCCTTATCACTCTCTCTTTCTCTTCCTTAGATGTAAGCTCTCACCCTAATGCCATTTCAACACCCACCATGCTTTTCAAAGGGCTCCTCAACCAGCCTATGTAGCCTCTGCCACCCCAAAGTTCTTGGCCTTAATTCAAGTTTTATTTGCAAGTCCGCATAGGGGATTTAGTATTATAGGTGAATGTAGACACCCCATTTTGGGACCACCGGATGATCTCGAAGCAGGTGTTCCAAGCGTTTCCCCAATGATGAAAAATGCCTTTGATGTGTAATTGGATTGATTATGAGCCCTTTAAAACACATAAAGACTAGTGCACATTAGGTCTTAGGACACAAAGTCAACCCAAATGTTTACTTGGTCAAACCTGCCATACGCGATGTTTGACCCGTCGCACGTGAGGTTTGACCTTTTGCACCTGCACACTGTACACAACAGAGAATCTGGCACACCAAGCCAGCTGGTGCATGCAAGGACCAAAGGAGCGCGCACAAGGTTGGAGCTTGCGTATGCGACCTTTTATCGGAAATGTCTTGCTAGTGTCACTGACAGCACAATCTATGTGCATAGGTGCAGGTCATAGACCATGGGAATCTCCGACCAGCTGGTTTGAGAGTCTTCGGACCAATGGGAAAACATCCCATTTGGTTATAAATAGGACCGTTGACCCTTGGGTAAAGAAGGCTAGAGCCTCTAGACCAAAAATTAGGAGGGCGAGTCATTATGGTTGAGATATTGTGGTGGTTAGGATGTTCTTGTTAGAGGAACTCCTACTAGTGTTAGTGAAGTGATACATGCACATACAAAGAAACCTAGGGCATTTACTCCTGCTTCTTGGTTTTTGAGAAGCATAGTCAAGGATTCTTGTGAGTTTCTTGGCTATTGTCTAGTAGTAAATGCACATAGATACTTCAGTTTCAAGTTGTCTTGAGTGTTTGAAGGGAGATTGCTTGATCCAAAGGTGGGAAAGCCTCTATATCTCCTCTGTAACCTTTGAGGGAACATCTGGACTAGGGACAGGGTCAATACTGTGTCCTGAGCCCAAACAGCCTTGTAAACAGAACTGACAAAAGTTGAAGCTGCAAAGCAGACTCCTTGCATACGCATGAATAAATATGGTGCACAGCATGTATTTTTCGGAATATGCCATGTTTTTGCTGAAGATGCAGATTTTAACGTTTATTTATGCTTCCTGTCCATGGTGTATGATGTTTGCAGATGACATTGTCCTCGTAGATGAAACTGCTAGAGGTGTTAATACGAAACTAGAAATTTGGAGGGAAGCATTAGAGTCAAAGGGTTTTCGGATAAGTAGGAGTAAAACGGAGTATATGGTGAGCAAGTTTAGTGGTACCAGTAGTGCGCTTGAAGAAAGTGTGATGATCCAAGACCAGGAGATACCAAAGAGTGATCATTTTAGGTATTTAGGCTCAATTATTAGTAGCAATGGAGAGATTGGAGATGATGTGGCCCATAGGATCCAAGTGGGGTGGCTCAAGTGGAGAAGCGCTACTGGTGTACTATGTGACAAGAGGGTACCCACAAAATTGAATGGAAAATTCTATGGAACGGCCATAAGACCAGCGATGCTTTATGGGACAGAATGTTGGCCTATTAAGAAACAACATGTGAGCAAAATGAGTGTAGCGGAAATGAGAATGCTGAGGTGGATGTGTGGTAAGACTAGGCAAGACAAGATTAGAAATGAAACAGTTCGTGAGATGGTAGGTGTAGCACCTATAGAGGAGAAGTTGAGGGCATATCTACCGTAGACCGGAAGATGCAATAGTTAAGAGAATGGATAGGATAGCTCTAGGTAGCAATGTTACGGGGAGGGGTAAACCTAAATTGACATTAGATACTGTAGTACGCAAAGATATGAGTCTAATAGGTCTATGTGAACAAGTGGCTCTTGACAGAGCTCAATGGAGGAAACGGATTCATGTAGCCGACCCCAAGTGATTGGGACGTAAGGCTCGGTTTGGTTTGGTTTGGTTTATTTATGCTTCCTGTCCATAATATGCATGATACTCTGTCTTCTTAACATTCTGTTCATTTTAGCATGTCAGTGACAAGCTGCCGTACACAACAAAATTCTTTGCGTACTACAGTCTGTAGGTGCAGCATGTTGTGCTATGCATGACAGAAGGCTCCGCAACAGTTTTGTTTCCTGTACAGTATCTATCCACTGTTTGATTATGATGCATGCTACGTGTTTATCGCTTTTGATCCCCTTGGCATGTTCTGCCTCCCGAGGTACTTAGTTAATATGAAAATAAGATTGATATCCAACGAGTGATGGTGGGTGTCCTAATACCTGACCTTCCTGCCCCGTAACTTAGCTCCCAAGCCTGAAATATCTTGTTATGACCCAAGAAAGCGAAGTATATGGGCAACGGACAATTATGAATTGCTGGAAAAGAAGAGTCATGCCAACTTGGTACTGGCATGAGCTGATGCCCCTTTTCATCGGGGGTTGAGGACGCCCACAGCAAGAAACCGGAATTGGCATGCCTTGAGAATACTAGTTTGCTAATCATTAAGAGTCACAGCAGTATGATCATGACAATTGAGTTTTCTTCACATCCCAACTTTGCTAAAAAGAATAAGGGTGGGTCTTGGTGGGCTTGATGTGTGTGTGTTTCTGTCAAACCAGCTTGGAGCAGTTCTCTACTCTTTCTGACTGCTGTTTGTTTCGTTATGGGCATGAGATTTATGCTTTTTGGCATGTTCTTTTGCAGGTCTACTACAACTTCAACCCAATATTCATGCTCGCGGAGCCATTGATGTTGGCTTCTGTTTTTTTCTTCCTTTTTGTGGCTTGTGTGGCTTACCTGCACATTGATCTTTCCATTCGGAAGTGAAAAAAGTTGGGATTCTCAAAGGTACTGAGAAAATGGTATATTTATCTGGACTTGATGTTTCTATCTATTGAAACTTTCTTCTTTCTTGTGTAGCTTTATTGTTGAGTCCTTCCACTTGGATTATGACTGGCTGGTGGCTGGAGTTCTTCAGAAGTCAAACATGATAACAAATTTTGTGGTACATTTAAAGTTATGGAAATTTTCCAATCATATAAGTTTCAGCTGGCAAAATGATGGTTGTACATTTTGCTCTTTTATGGAGATTAAAGTAGGCCCCTGCAATCAAGGGAACATTAGATTGTTGCCTTATTTAGACAAGTATAGAGGACTCAGATATTTTGGAGATGTTTTATTGCTCTTTTTTTTTACCATTCCATCCAAATCTATAATGCTGTTTCTCTGCTTTTTTTTTTTTTGTCAAGACAATAACAGATGGTATTATAAATCTGAAGTTAAATATATCAAGAGGTATCTTCATCCCTAGACCATGGGATCAAGAAGCTAAACAGAAGGGGATTCTCTGACTTCAATCCAACCCACCTAAACCTTTAGTAGTTAAGACTAATTGTTGGGCAATTCTCTGACTTCTATTGGTCTGCTACGCCTCTCTTGTTGCTGCATGGGAGAATCAAGGTAGGAAAAGGTTTACAGCAGACCGAACTCATAATTCTTTTGCACATATTTTGAAGGGAAAATTTCAAAATGGCATCTGAACTTTGCACCAAATGTCACAGAGACACCTGAACTTAAAATTATTTCAATTAAACATATGTACTAATAAAATTTCCAAATTTAGACACCTGAACTTAAGTTTATTTCAATTAAACACATGTATTAACAAAATTTTCAAATTTAGACCCCCGTCGTTATACTTCGTCCCAAAAATTGCTAACATAGCATCTCCAATCTGTTTAAGTTGCCCCCATTGTATTGTTTCCAACAGGGGACGATGAAGTTTGCCCATGGGTTTCGCTTCGGTGCATCTTCCCTTGTTGAAAATGTGTGCAATTGGGTAACTTAAACAAGTTGGAGATGTCATGTTAGCAATTTTTGGGACGAAATATAACAGTGGGGGTCTAAATTTGGGAATTTTGTTAGTACAGGCGTTTAATTGAAATAAACTTAAGTTTATGTGTCTAAATTGGGGATTTTGTTAGTACAGGTGTTTAATTGAAATAAACTGAAGTTCAGGTGTCTCTGTGAAATTTGGTGCAAAGTTCAGGTGCCATTTTGAAATTTTCTCCATTTTAAATGCTACTAGTATTATAATCTTGAACATTTTTTGGGCATCCTTCATCCGAATCGAGCAGATTCCGCATAAACAGGTTAGGTAATCTTAGTTCGAAAATTAATTACTTTTCATGTGGTCTACTGGGGGCAATACTCACACCAATTGCTATCAATTTTTTTTTTGATCAACCAAAAAATACAGATATTATATATAGGAAAACAGTACGACAAAAGCGGACGCTACCGGTTTGAAAACACAGAAACAATAAATAAAAACAAAAACAACTAATAAAAACAATAAAAAATTAATCTAGGATCCACTATATCATATTTGTAACCCATCAAGTCCACATTCCAAGTTTGTAACCTACTAGATTCATTCAAACAAGGGTCTTGTTTGGCTAAAATTAAAAAAGGTATTTTTATTCTTCATTTTTTGTGTTAGCCAAACTGGACCATTGTCAAACCAAAAAGGAATTAATACAAGATAAAAATGCCCTTTCTAGTTTTTTTTTTTTTTGAATTTTGACAACTCTCTCTCTCTACATTCTAGATATCACCCGTTTCGCCGCAGCACATATAATCTTATAAACATATAACCTCATATGAGGTTATATGTTTATTTTTTTGTCACATATATAATGTTTTGTTTGCGTGTATTTATTTATGTGACATCTTCGCCATCTCTGATTACACATATAACCTCATTTTTTTGTCACATATATAATGTTTTTTTGTGTGTATTTATTTATGTGATATCTCCGCCATCTTTGATCACACATATAACCTTATAAACATGTATTTTTATTTTTCACATATATAATTTTTTTTTTTGCATGAATTCCACATATAAGCTTATATGTGTTTTGCTCAACAAAGACAAAACCAAAAATACAAATATCCAGTTCTCATCAACCCCTGACATAGATAATTGATTTACATATATAACGTTATATGCTATAGAAAATAGAGATGAAGGAAAAAAATAACAAAGAAACAAAAAGAAATCCTTGGATTAAGATCCATCAATGGCGGCCGAAACAAGATCAAAAGGCATCGTCCATTGGTTCGACGACCACAAATGCTTCGACTTCTTCTGTGACCTAAACAGTGACGACATCCTCCTCAACGACGTCATCGCCGACTTTGACCTTGCCTCCCTCGACATCATCCCCTCCATGGTAGCCATCGACGATGATTCCTCCAAACCGGCCGAAGAACGGCGTTCGTGGTTGATCAGGCCGGCGCCACCGGGTTTTTCATGGGATGGTGATCGTGGAACGCTGGACCTCAGACGAAAAGACGATGCTGCAGATCCGGAAGAGAGAGAGAGAGAGAGAGAGAGAGAGAGAGAGAGAGAGAGAGAGAGGTGGTTTTACAGATTTGATTCTAGGGTTTCTCTTTTTGAGTGGTTATATAAGATGGGTTTTTTTGTCATATGAATTATTTTATTAGATTAATGGACTAGAGGGGTTGGGAACTTAAGAAGTGGACTAGAAGGGTTGTGAAAGTTCTATAATGGACCTTCCAACAATTCTCTTGTTCCAAGAAACTAGATCTAGAATCCTAGACTTGGGTCTCCTGAGTCCAAAAATGATGGGGAAGAGTGGGAGATCTCAGCTCCCTAAGGAGAGAGTCTCAACCATCTCACACCACTGGAGGTTGGAGAGAAGAGGGGGAATCTGGGTCAGAGGGGGGATTGAGGGGGAGGAAGAAGGAAGAGGAAAAAAGGGGGAAGAAAGAAGTGGGGAAGAAGGGGAAGGGGGTGGAGGGGTGAGGGAAGGGAGCCCTCACCCAGACTCTCTCTCTCTCTCTAGCTTTCTTTCTATATACGCCACTCACTTCGGTCCTGTATGGACGACATTGCTATCAGTTTTGAAGTAGCTTGTATCTCACTTGGTGTTTCCAGAATGACATGAGAAAATGGGTAGGAGGATCAAACTAGCTAAGGTTCCTCCTTCAGAATTAGGAGAAAGTGCACCACATCATATGCATTGGCCTTGACTTATAATCTACTCCTAATAGTTTCTTAGTCCCTCAACCTTGATGTTAGTTATTTAGTCGTACCTAACTGGAGAAAGCAATGTGTGTGTGTGTGTTTTTTTTACTGTTTAATTAGGCACGTCCCTACTGCCATTGCTTCCGAGTCAGGATCATAAACAGAAAATTGATTTTCGAAAAGCATTATAAAATGTCTTTTAGTGTTTGTATTATGTGTAATTTTGGCACTAAACCATATACTGTAAATTTTAGAGCGCATAATAATATATATAAGTAAGAAAGTAGGGTGAAAAAATCATTACCTGTGTTTTGTACAGCATATATAACTGGAGCAGACGTTGATTGGGTTTAGAAAGCTAATGCATATCTCCAACTGGAAATTTCGTCTCAAACTCAAACACCACCCTGTTTTGGGGCAACCAATCAAATTTGTTTGTTTCTGTTAAAGCCATCGACTGGGTGGATTGTGTATATATATAAAACTTCTTGTAAGGACCTCAAGTAAGGTCCTTAAATGCGGACCTCGCTTTCTTAATCAAATTTCGATGATCCGAATCTTTCAATGTATTCAGAACGTGATTTTAAGGGTCCCCTCAAGAAATCAGCTAAAAATATGACCGAAAAATGCTTGATTTGAGCAAGTTTTTTTGTTGAATCGTTCAATGAAAACTGCTTGGATGAAGTACTTTCCGGTTATATTTTTTGTTGATATCACGCGAGAACTCTTAAAATCACGTTCTGATCATATTAAACGGTTCGAATCATCAAAATTCAATCGAGATCTATGAGGTCCGCACTTAAGTTAAGTAAGTAAGAAATCCCTTACAATAAGCTAACTGATATATAGACAAAGGGATGGAGGATATAGAACATAACATTTCCAAGCTACCTCTGTCGGGATGCATTTTAAACCCAAAAAAAAAAAAAAAAATCCCCGTTTTTGAAATTCGAAAAAATATAGAGATACTAACGGGTTTCATATAAACGATCAAAACCGTTTATTAAATATAAAATATTTTTGCAATGGTTTCGATCCAAAAACCAGAATAAAAAGTTAGATAATTAGATTGAGTATTTTTACATATCGGATTGAGCTATTTTTTTGTAAGGTCCCACGAAAAAATATTTTAAATTTAATGAATGACACAATTCTTCTGTTTGGAATCCATAATAGACTCCACATCACGAAATGTGCACGATTTATGTCGACAGACTTTCTGATACTCAATTGCACTCAGTTCCCATTCAGTTCGACTATGGGCCTAGATATGTGAACTGTGTACAAGTCCATGTGTGGAGCCCATTTTAAGTCTCACAAAAATGATTCGAACCATTTGTTCAATTTAAAATATCTTTTCGAGTGGTTTCTTAAAAAGTCAGCTCATCGGATTACTTTAAGTGTTTGATCCAATCTTCTAACTTTTCATTCAGATTTTAGGACTAGATGCAAAATTAGAAGATTAGATCAAACACATACAATCATTTGATTGAGTTGATTCTTTACAAAGTCAATTGAAAAGAAATTTTAAATTGAATAAATGACTTGGATCATTTTTGTAATAAAGCTATAGGTACATATGAGTTTGTACATACTATGTACATATGAATTTTGTGGGGCTAACCTTAAATCAGGTGGGTCACACACATGGATATAATTTAAAGTTTTTAGTTGAATATTTTATTTGTTCAATAAAAACATAGTACGACATTGGGTTGGATGCTACACACCATTAATTCATCACATCCGATTGCCAGTAGTATGTTCAAGTGTAGACGTTTCGTGAACTTTGTGCGCAGGCATTGGTCGAGTCTTTAAGCTCCATTATTGTAAATTTATTTTTCTTTTTTGTTTTGTGTATTTTATTCATCTTTTTTTTTTAAAATTTTTTTTTTGTTTGATTCGATTGATATTTTTTGGATTAATCATCTATCTCGAAAAAAGGAGTTTCAAAAATACAAAATTATGACAAAAAGCAAAAAAAGTTCACTAAAGACCAAAAAAGTATCAAACAACGGTTAACGATTAACCGCAAAAATTACAATAAAACTAAACAAAATTTACGAAAAATAAAAAATACCGAAATAAGTTCCAGACTTATAAATTTACAAGAATGCAGCCTAACAAAGTTGGGATCACTTGAGGTTCATCCGATTGTTCTATTTAGGATAAATTTAGCATCATAAAATTAGTCAAGGTGCACGTCAATTGGCCTGAACGCCAAGAACGCTAATAGTGTCATTGGACTTTGTTCGCCAAATGGGTATTTGTTTTCAAGAGTTTCTTAAAAACAGTTTGAGGCTTTTTATGATTTGTCCTTATTCAAAATTTTTGAATTTTTTAGTTTTGCATCAATTTTTTTTTATGGGTTAAAAGTGCTAAATTTTAGATATTTTCAAAAAAAAAAAAAAGGTAAAAGTCATAAGTTTTTACTTTTTCTAGTCCTTTCGTTGAGACAAACCAATAATTTACAAAAATTTGATGCAGAGGTAAGTGGGGGGTGGGTGTGGCACATGCCACCCTCGATTCCGCAAAACAAATTTTTTTTTTTTTATACCAACGGAAGTCAATTTGGTACTTATCGATATTCAAACAACTTATTTTGTACACAAATAATGAAAAAATAGCAATTGAAATAGAGTAATAAACGGTGTGGATCTGTAACGACCCGTTATTTTTATCAATTATAATATCATTTAAAGAATATTATTAGTAATAATAAAATTTTCTTAATTATAATTATTTAATGGATATTTACAAATAAAATTAATTTAGCCTTAATTATCCCACTTTTATTTTTTTATTTGCATACATGCAAACCCTATCATCTCTCCCTCTCCTACTCAATCTCTAACTCCTCTCGGAGTACGAAATCGTCCATGCCTCATCCTTTCCAAAGCCCAAAGAATTAGAGTCCTTACCGAACTCAAATTTATCAACCTCTTTACAAATTTTCCTATATATACCCCATTAATCCGACCTTAGGGTTTATCAATATATTTTCCACGCCCCACCAGTCCAGAAAAGAGAGAAAATTCAGAGAGATCGAAGCTCCAATCCATGGAGTTCAGAAAAGTGGGTTTGTGATCAAGACCTAACCGAAATCCAATTCGATCATTCCAGACGCTTCCTATAACTCCTAGCATCGCCAAACATCATTCAATTCGGCCCCAAGGTTTCTCGATCGAAGAATCCGAAACCTTCTTCTCAAATTTTTAAGTTTCAATTAAAAATCAATCCGATCCGATTCGAGGTAGTATAATCTTTTCCAACCCTCACTCTAAGTATATTTAATGTTTTTATGCTTAACCCTATGCCCCGAACGAACCCATGCATCGAAACCATCACGAAAAACCAAAAAAACTGAATCTGCCCCTGACCTTGCGGCCGCAACCTACAGGCCGCAAGAACCAGAGCTGAGTTAGCGGCAGGAGGCTCAGCCGCAAGGTTGACTTGGTCAGACCTTGCGCCAGGTTCTGTTTTGGTTCGAAATCGTTTTGCGACCTTCTAAACTTGATTTTCGACCCCCGAACAATTTTTCCTAGACTTTTCACACCTCAAGGATCATAACTTGTTAAGATCCTATTTTTTTATTTAATTATCTATTTATTAAATTATTTATTAGTTATCGTTCAAAGTTTACAAACGAAAATTAGTTACGACCTTTCAACCAACGTTTTAACACTCAACTAAATTTTTCTAGACTCCTTGCATCTCAAAGATGGTAACTTGTTAAATTAAATATGTATTTTATTTAATTCACTATTTATTATTATTTTTAAAATAATTCCAATCAAAATTACTTTACGATCTTATAATCTTTATTATTAATGCCCGAGTAATTTTATTTAGACTTCTTAGATTTCAAAGATGAAATTATGTCAGTCTCAACATATTTTTTTTTATAGTAAATTATTTATTATCTCTTTACTTCGCTTTCAGGTCACTTTAATTAACGTTTTCATGTAAATTAATTCTTCGACCCTTCGAACCCAAATTTTGACCCTCAACTGGTTGTATAGGACCTTTAGGACTCTTATTATGGTTAAGTTAATTATTCTAATATTTTTCTCTAATTAAAGTATTTAATTAGTGTTTAATAAATCTAATTACTTTGTAATAATTATTAAAAGCTTAGAAAATATTTATTAAAAATATTTATGAAAATTCTACTTCATTATTGACATGGTGGCTATACAAGAATAAGGGCAATAGCCCATCCATAAAAAGTTGTGTGATTGCATTGTTCATTAATTGTTTTAATTATTATTTGATTTAATTTTATGTTGCACCAATTCTTGATTTATATGTTAGATTGGACCCTAGAGATATAGGGTGGTATGCGAATAGAGTTCATATTAGACAATGTTAGGTAATGGATGAAATGGAAAGTTTTTATTTTTAGAATGCCTGCAGGCGAGATTTTGAATGTGATGAGTTGGATGTGATGGTTTGAAACTGGCAAAGTAAGCCCAGTAGTGATTGATGAATTGATACTGGCGAGAGTCCAGTGATGAGTTGAAGCTGGCAAAGTAAGCCCAGTGATGATTGTGATGTGGTGCATAAGATAGGCGAACCCTAGTTATGATTCGGGCATGATAAGTTTTCTTTTGTTGTAATGAGAGGGATACACACTGGGTACATAACTTAGGTGCAATCCGCGACAACAAAAGAAAGTGAGCTCATGGGACAGGGCATAGCTAGCGGTTGGGGAGGAAAGACTCCGCGGAGGAGATCTTAGATTTCACATCAAGTTAAATGGATAGTAATAAACTGGTTTATATGGAATAAACTCTGTTTTACTTTATCGCATTATTATTATCCTGTTGCTTACTAACTGTAAAGTAAGAGGGGTAGTTGGGTTGGATTATACTTCGGGGTGAACTCTTTCACTCAGGTACGGATTGCCTAGCTTCCGTGCCAGATTTTGCAGAAAATCAAGAAGAACCACAGAACCCTGAAGGCGAACAGTTTTATGCGGAAGAGAATCCAGATGTGGGAGTAGAGCCAGAATACGCTTGGGATCCGTATCAATCTTAGAAGACGGCTCTGTTATTTATTTAATTTGCTACCATAAAGACTATTTTTAGTATTTTTATAATGGTTTGTGATAGACGAATCTTTAGGGAGAATTATCCGGTTTGGATTTTGAATTTAAATTAATAAATTTTTAGAATTCAATATTTAATGCCTCCGATTTTATTTCCGAAAATCGGGGCGTTACAGGATCATATCAATAACCTATCTATAAAGTTCATTTAAAGACCACGAGATAGTTGAACCAAAAACCCTTTTTTTTTCCCAACAAAAAAATACAACTCAACACAAACCTGATTTTACAGTACACTTTTCCTTCGTATTTTTGTGAATAACATGCAATAATTATTAGTGGACTTTCATTGAAAAGTGTCACCCCCTTGGTCAAATCTTGGCTCCGCCCATTGGCGGCTCCACCTTTTGCCAAGGGTGGTCACTTGTGCACCCAAATTTTTTTTTTTTTTTTTATCATAGAATACAAGTAATATTTTAATTTTAATTTAGCTCTTCTTGAACACGGAACCCAAAAATATATTTTTAGTTTTATTTTAATTTAGTTTTATCCAAAAATATTTGAACATGCAATCCAAAAATCACCCGCAAATTCTATCCAATGTATAACCCAAAGTAATAGATAAACTTTTGTGTATATATAGTTTTGATTTTTAGAGACAGATGAGATTTCTAAACACCTTTCTTAACAATTTTGGAGCCACCACCCGCTCGGGGGTATACTCATTTTTTTTTTGAACTGCGCTCGGGGCTATACTGACAACGCAAGTTACAAACCCATTATAACATTTAACTGCAAACAATATATCTTAGAATCTGTCTCTTCACTTTGTGTTAATAAGCCAATCGTGCTAATATGCTAATCTGACTTTTGAGAGAGAGAGAGAGAGAGAGAGAGAGAGAGAGAGAGAGAGAGAGAGAGAAATAATAGGTTAGACAATTTTTTGCTTTTTGGAACATTAGGTTGGACACTTTGACAAGAAAACAATTTAACAGAAAAAGTACATTATTCCTCGTCCTGCATACATGATCGCCCATGTGTAGTTAAATTATTGATTCTGTCCCTACAGCGGACAAGAACAAGAAGTATACAAAGTGTCTATTTGAGAACTCTAGTTTTGTTGAGATACGGGGTAACATTCATCTGTCTAGTACTAACACCCTACCCGTTTGATGCACGGGGATGGGAAAAAATATTTGTGAGAACTTTTTTCTTCTTGTCCTTGTACATCAGTGGATCGACATGTATGGCTCTTAGAATTTACTCCCTTTTCTCGCAAAATAACTAGGAAAATTCAAAGAAATGAATAAAAAAGATAGGTTTCAAAGAGTATTTGTTAGGTTATTGATCGAACTTTTGTAAAAAGTATAGAATAATAATGAATAAAAAGATGAAAAATGAGAAAATTTCATATAGGAGAGAGAGTTTCGTTTTATTTTATTTTAGGTAACTACATTCTTATAGTATATGGTACAGAAGTATAGATGTTTTGGCTTCAAATTACCTCATTAGAGAGAACGAAAATGCCTTTTGCAGTCCAATTTTTTGTAAATTCACTTCAAAATATATTTTTTAGTACTTGTATGGTGTGTAATTTTAAGTATAAAAGGACAAACTCAAGACAACATTTATAAAAAAATGGAGTGCAAAAATCATTACCCTATGGAGAAATAGCCAAATTAAAATTTACTAAAGTTTGTTTAATGATGAACTTTTGAAGCATTATCCATTAACACGATTTTATAGTGGTTAGAATCAGAGCACCTCCTTAAGCATCTTTCCCTCATTTTTCCTAACCCTTTTTCTTTTGTGCGTCTTTTTCTAAAACTCCGTATGTGGCTTAAGGGACCAACTAATTTTAAATTAATCCAAACGTCCACTAGGAGGGTCTCAATTCAAATTGAAACAAATTCCCGTATCAACCAAGTTCAGATAGCACGCAAGCAAGAGTCGAACTCTCAAGTTCTCGTATGAAATTGAACTAAGTTCAGGAGTTCAATTCCTCTGAGATGATAATTTTAGTATTCTACTTTAATACTAGCTTTTGCCGATAAAAAATAAAAAAAGTATCATCAAACTTGAAACAGGTTTACAATTACTACAAGCTCAAACCGAAACATGGCAAATTTACAATTAAACTACCTCCGTGTGAATGTTGAAATCTGACATTGAATGCCGAAATCTTACTTTTAAGGGGAGAAATGAACCCAATGCTAGGCAGCATTTCAATGAACACTGAACTTTCACTCCGAGTCAATCCGTGACTTTCCTAGCAGCAACTAACTGGACCATACATGGAGAGGTATTTGGAGAGCCTAATTTAAACTCATCAATTTTTTGGAGATTATTGACCGAAAGGAATCTAAAAAGTAAAAAATTATGATCGAAATCCATTTTTTTTAATGTGAGTCTTTATTCAAAAAAACTATATGTCGTAATTTGTTAAATCTTGACTAATCCAAAAAAAATGAGTTATGCTTGGATTTGTGTTTGAATTTTTTTTTGAAAAATAGTAGAGGTAATAAGTGGAGAGAGATAGAGAGAGAAATATTGGAAGTATGGAGAATTTAGGGGAATTTTTTGAAAATTCTATTTGATTTTAAGGACAAAAAATGTGATAAGTTAGGAGTAGTATTTCTCCCTTTACGTTTTGTTTTGTCTGTTATCATCCCTGACTGAGACGGAAGGGGGTTTGAAAGAGAATTTTAGTAGGTGCCAACATTGAGCAAGATTTTCAATCGGCAAACTTTGAAAGGAATAAGGAATCAAATAGAGTGGGGAAACCATCCACTTGGGGATGGCCCCACATCCCAGAAACGTTATTTTTAAGCAAAAAGACATACAGTTGTGTAATATAATCCCTCCACCGAAGGCAGTTGAGTTTCTCTCCTAACCGACCAATAAACTGAACTCCCTTCCTAATCCTAAATTACTAGTACTATGGATAATTGCATGTGTGTAAACCACAATCTGATTTATTACTAACAATTAATCAATCATGATCGACAATAAACAATGATACCAGTGTACGTAATCCTTTTCTATTCTTAATTTTTTGTTTTTCAATCGATAGAAGAGATTTTTTTACATCAGATATGAAGTACGTAATACAAATTCGAGACACTATATCAATTGTAAGAGTTCACGAGACAATCAAGCCCAACAACTCAATCAATACAAGAAATAAACCCATTATATAGTAGAAATTAACAAAAAGAGAAAGGAAGAACCCTCTAAAGGAAGAACATCAACACGCTGGTGGAGAGACTCGAAATCAGCCCATTATATGGTAGAAACAAAAAGAGAAAGGAAAACTCTCTAAGGGAATAACATCAACACGCAAGTGGGGAGATTCGAAATCCTGATAGTCTAGTGAGATACAAGAGTTCTAGCCAACTGAACTAGTTCCAGTTGATTCTATTATTTATTCAACAACTCTTTTTTCTAGGAAACAAAGTAACGTAATTTATCTTGATTACAACTAAATACAAACTATAAGGTTCAATTCGTAAGTCTAAAACGGTAAAAACAACTGAAACAATTAAGAAACACAAAAACAAAAAAAAAAAACCCAAAAGATTAACTCGATCGAGTTGCAAGGAGGGCCGATAATCTAACATCTAACAACCAAAATATCTAACTTGACTCTTAGAGTTCTAGTAAGAGCAAAATTTTTTGAGCCACCCTTCTCGCAAGTGAAAACTTATGCAAAATAATTTTGGAAGAGCATTCGAATTTATGATGCAGCCTGCAACCATGCAAATAAGGTTGCGGTCAATGGATGAATCTATGATGATGTAAGGAGAGAGACAAATAAATTGGCACGGACAAATGAATAGAAAAAAATTGCACCATTATTACCGTATTGCCCTTTCACATGACGTATAATTGCATTAGTTTGAATATTAACTATTTAAAAATTATATATTGTTTTTGATTACTTGCCTATCAAAGCGACTACGAATTAACATGAAAATATCCAGAAAGCAAAGTTACAGCTTATTAAAACAATGCATTCAAGAAGCAAGTTGTATATATTAATCAAGGAAATAGAAATAGAAAAGGGTTTTTTTTTTAACATGACCCCTACGCAAAAATATCAATATTTGAATCACATTAATGATGGTTGCATTTAATTGTAAAGGAAGCTATGATGTATTGGGTTAAGAACATTTTGTGCTCGCTAGATAGAGTTGATTTGATACATCCATAGCTTGTCACACAACGAGACTTATCTAAATGTATAGACTTATCTAAACGTATAAAAGAGGGTTAATGAATGCTATTTTTTTTGAAGTTATAGAATTAGAATTTAAACTCAACCTTTAAATAATATGGACCAACGAAGAGATAGGCATAGGATGAAGGGTTCAAGAGGAACCAATGATTGTCAAAATGTCCCATGTGTTGAAAATAAGAGACCTTAAAAACTAAGAATTTTGGGATCTGAGAACCTTAAAAATTAGAGAGATTGTTCATCTCGATAATCGACGACTCGGATTTTAATCCGAACAAAAAGCAATCCAAATTTTAATGCACTTGAATTAAATTCAAGTTCTCGATGTCGAGATGAGCGGCTAGATGGGGTTCTTTGGCAGCTTCTCCCATTCCGGAATTTTGTCTTCTATTTTTAGGTTAATAAAACAGAAAGGGGCAATTTAGTAGTTTTACACTAGGGAGCTGCGGTTGCTGCCTTGTCAACCTCCCTCTGTCTCTCATACATATACAAAAGTGGCGATTTGTCAGAGGTGGGGAACCTGAAAAAGGGTAGTAGAAAAACAAAACAAGAACATTGCAAGAAAATATTGATTGATTCTCTGACTCCCTTAGGTGGGATCAGAGGATCATCATCTTCTTCTTCCCTCCCCAATAAAGTTTCCTTGTACCACAGAGATATATATATATATATATATATCACATTATACGAATATATATTATATACAATCATATTTGGAATGGAAACCTCTGGGCCCTTGAAGCCTTGTGCAAATTGAAAAACTTATTCAATGGATTGGAATATGTTATTTTGATATATAAGCACATTTGGGGAATAAAAAAGGTGGGTCTGATTGATTTCTTGAAATGGGTATGCCACAAGCTGATGGGAAAATGGAGGGGTGGCTTTACCTCATTCGGTTCAACCGATTTGGGTTGCAATATTCACGTAAAAGGTATTTCATTCTCGAGGATAACTGCCTCAAAAGCTTCAAATCCAAACCCAATTCGGATATGGAGGTAAATAAAATTTTCTCATTTGTTTCTCTTTCTTCTTTGGAGTTTCTTTCCAATTATACATGTGTATATATGCATATGCATGTGCGTCTGTCTCTCATTGTTCTATTTATTCCTAATTGTTTTCGTATGATTGAGTTTTATGTTGTTGTTGGATTGCTTGTTTAAGATTTTTGTGATGACAATCATTGGGTTGGTTTATTTATGATTAGCTCTTCTTTTTACCCTCTTTATTTGTTTTTGGTTTGAAATTTTATGGCTTAATTGGTTCTGTGTGCTGACATTGTGGGCTAATTTATTGTTGACGGAGTTCTTGATCGCTTTTCAATTTATTTTATTAGAGATATAAATTTATTGAAAAGGCATCAAGGGATGCCAACCATGTACAATTGAAAGTGAAGAACAAAAGGGCAAAAGTCGACAATACCTACAGAGACCGAACAATCAATACAGCCTATACACCTCGCCGGAAATTTCTTCTACTTCTTTTTTTTTTTCTTCAATTTGATTGTTAGATAAATGCTTTTCCCTTTCTGGAGCTATGGTTTGAGGTATTTTGGTCAAGTTTCGCTCACTTATTTTAAACATGTTGCAAATCGTTGATTGTTATCTGCGGCACACTTTTGTTTAGTTCTTGACCAACTTACTATATTGAAAGTCCACTAATTTATTTGTCCGAACACATTTTGAGTGTAAATAGTGCTAGGGTATCCCCTGCATGCAATAATGAAAGAGCGAATCAAGGAATATGTTCTTGATTAGATTTTTGATATCTCTTTCTGGTATTTAAGGCTGGGGTTTAAACTCTTGGACTTACTAAATCTCATAGGTTCGGTGGTTTCTATAAAATGAGAAAGAACAACTGATCGTGCAACTTGGAGCTCTCTATTTTTTTCACTTGAAAGCAACACATATTTCGTGATTTAGTAATTTGGTCTCTTGTTACGTTGACTATGTAAGTGAGTGGAGAGTTTTGGAAATTGACAAAATGGTGTGGAAGATGTGAGGAAAGCAAAGGGAGAAAAAGTTATGTAGTAGGTGGTTTTCGTAATTAGGCTTATAAGAGTAAGACCGTGTACGTGGCCTCAAAACGAGGAATCACAAAATGGATTGTTTCTTTCTTCTAATCTTGTATTTCAGAAATACAACAATGAGCTATTTTGTGTAAGTTTTGGTGCTCTAAATTTCCAGGTGACCCAAGGCTGTCTGTACTATGTTCAGGACAATCAAGGTGTCAAATCCTATGATTTGTATTTTTGCACTAGGATACATTTTTGGATCGAAGCAAATGGATCTGCCCAATACTGTACTTTGAGGAGACACTTTTGGAAATCAATTCTTTATAATCTCATCATGAGATTGTTGAACCATTGCTTCTCTAATGGGCTAGTAGGGTTTCCAAAAATGTGCGTTGGGATGGAAAGAGTAGAAACTGGGAAGTTTATGTTGCTGTTAAGTCAACTATGCACATCCAACAGATTTAGAGCACCATGTCACAAATATCAACATATACTATCAAGGTCTTTGGGAGGCCAAAAAGGCATCATGTTTAGAATAACCAAATTAAACTGATTGAAACTTGAATTGCAATCTCCCTCTTTAAGTTGTGCTGAGCCTTCAATTCTGTGAATATGGTTCTCTGTTAGTGGAAACTCGCTTAACAGTCTAATAATTGCTATTTACGTGAATTCACCACGTCTGAAGCTGGCCTTCATGCCAATCCAGGTTGCTTTATGGTTTATACTGGTGTTCCTTTTCATAAAACTATTCGCAGGAAAATACACCAACTTATGCAGTCAATCCATGGTTTGGGATATAATATATGACAATATAGCCTTAAGGACACTGAGATAGCCAGATATCTTGAATGAAGCCAGATATCTTGTTGCATCATAAATGTCAGTTCACTTGCATCATATGATTTATAAGACTTCTGTAATTTGATTAACTCGATAACTCCATTGATCATTACCATAGTTCAGTGATCGCCTAAATGGACTTTCTTCTTCTTCTTAAATATAAGGAGCCGGTAAGAAGTGCAATCATTGACTCCTGCATTCGGGTTACAGACAATGGGAGAGAGAGCTTTCACAGAAAAGTAAGCAGCTTAAGTACAAGTATCTATTGTTATCCAGACATATATTGGGAAATGAAAATGCACTCTTTGGTGGTTCCGAGAGAGTGATACCGCTTCCCGTATTAGTTTATAATCATGACAGTGTTTGCAATTGCAGGTGTTCTTCATCTTCAGCCTCTATAACACTTCTAATCATAATGATCAGCTCAAGGTGTGGGAATTCTCTTGTCAAGCCTTCCTTTTAACGTCATAATCATTTCGTAGTAACCCCTGAAGTTTCAAACTTTGTATAGTTTGGAGCAAGTAGTCCAGAAGAAGCAGCTAGATGGATTCGTTCGTTGCAGGATGCTGCAATAAACCCAGCAAAGAATTTGGCGGCTTGCTCTAAGAGAAAATGGCAACCTTTTAGGTATGTAGACTTGAGCAACCATAGTGTCTAAATAAGTGTTCTGATCTGTTCTCCTTCTGAGTTTTCTTCTTTGTGCAGTTCTTAATCTTGTAAAAGTAACTGAGAAGTAATTTGAAATAAAATGCCAACTTGCCCTTATGGCGTAGATATGATATCCTCTTACAGAAATAAACACAACATGACTGCTTAGAGATTGACCTCTGCATGCATCGAAGATTTTTATTTTTATTTTGTCGTTTTTGGAGGTGCTATTGATTCAGTTCAGTGGAACTGTGGAAACAGTAGGTACCAGAGCTCAGTAGTGAAAATTTTGGAATTTGAAGCATCGTGCTAATCAACTGTACAATGTTTCAATTTCCACATGTAAACCTTATTACAATTTCAAGTGTTCCAGACATTTTTTCCAGAAGCTCAATCCTTATTTAACATCTGCAGCTTCTCGTTATAGTTTTATACCAACAGAGTCTGATCCATTATCATATCTAATATGGTTGAAGGAACAGATCAGAATAGCACTAGAATAACCATTCTACTAAGCTGTATTTTTTGGTTTCTACAGAATGAGTATGTCAAAAAGGGCAGCCCATAAGAAATCGATAGAATGGACTTCTGCCTCATGCAAGCATATGTATGCAATGACATCTGATGTAATTGCACCTTCTCCGTGGAAAATTTTCGGCTGTCAAAATGGTGAGTGTTAGGTTCCCTACTTGCTTTTCTAGTAAAAAAATTACACAGGTATTCATATATTTTTCTGCTCTGCAGGATTACGGCTATTCAAAGAAGCAAACAATAGAGATTATGGTGGAAGGGTAGGTTTCTTTTTTCTTTTTTTGGGAGACAGCGATTATCGATTTGGCCTATTTTTGTTGCTGAAACAAATGTGATGCCTAGAATTGGGAAGATCATCCAGCAATAATGGCAGTTGGCGTGGTTGATGGAACGTCAGAGTCTGTTTTCCGCACGATTATGTCTCTTGGTCCATCAAGATCAGAGTAAGATTTCTGGAGCCTTCCCCTGATATATTCATCTTTTTAGATTCTAATACTTCAGGATGCAATCCAACAGTTGCTGGGTCACTCTTACAGTGATGGTAATTTTAGTGGTGGGTTCTAAGATTGCCTGTTTAGCTCCTTCGTATAAGAGTAGAGTACTCATGCCTTTGAAGCAGAAGCATCTCAAATGAGGGAAAGCATGAAGTTACTGTTGGAACTTGGAAGTGCTGGGCTTGGATAATGAACAAGTCTAAGTTACTGTTCAAACCCCAATTCTGGTTACTTATGCTGTTGCACACCGTCAAGTTTAACATGTCCAAGCAACTCCCTGAAATGAGTCATTATCCAAGCCCAGTACGCATATATACTTCCATAAGCCCCCCCCCCCCCAAAAAAAAAAAAAAGAAAAAAACCTATGTTCATACATATGGTTTTTTGTTTCCAAAAAGAGAACCACAGACGATGGTGTATGAGGAAGAACTATTTTGTTTAAAGCACTTCATGCCCTTTTCACAATCTAGAAGCAAATATTTCAACCTACTTGCTTGTTTCGTCTTTGGAGAGTTTTCAACTTGTATTCATATCCTTTCTGAATGGAGAGCAACAGCCAATGTTAGAGAAAAGAATTAGTAGTTCTGTTCACCAAACAAGAGGTTGGATTTTTTACACTAGGTGGCATTTCCAACCCCGAACTGATATACATGAAAAAGTCCGTCGAAAATAACTACTTTGTTTAAAGCACTTCATGCTCTTCTCACACTGGGGAACCAAACATTCCAACGTAGTTATTTGTTTCGGCTATGGAGAATTCCCAACTTTGGAACACCCTTTCTCGATTTGGAGCGTTTTGGGGACCTTCATTTAGCTGCCCGCCCCCCAGATTTGATTTCTTCAAAGCATAAACCCATTAAGACAGGCTTCTTGCATGATAATGAACTGATCTTATTCCAGAGGTAAAACTACAATGATCAGCTTTGATTTCTTCAAAGCAGAAACCTATCCAGATAAGCTTCTTGCATGATAATGGACTATTATTATTCCAGAGGTTGAACTACAATGGGTTTTTTTTTTTTGCAGATGGGACTTCTGTTTCCACCGAGCTAGCGTGGTCGAGCACCTTGATGGCCACACAGAGATTATTCACATGCAGTTAAACAATGAATGGCTGCCATGGTCAGATTTTAAGCTCTTTATTTGCGCCACTTAAGTTATGTCCCATTATTTTATGGAGTATGTTTTGCAGGTTGATGAAAAGAAGAGATTTACTCTTGCGACGTTATTGGAGAAGGGAAGATGACGGCACATATGGTATTAATGTTTCAAGCTTATTCACAAATTGGTAACCATTATAAGGAGGGGCTAACTTTGTTCTGCTGATTCTGTTGCAGTAATTCTTTACCATTCTGTGTTTCATAGAAAGTGCCCGCCACAAAATGGCTATGTCCGAGCCAACCTTAAAAGTAACGTATGCTTTAAGTTTGAGAATTTGAAATGCCTCTCTGCACGTATTTATGATGCCAGTTGCTTGCATTTGATACCGTTGCTTAAATTTGAGAACATTGACTAGCTTGAGAACAAATCTTCTATTTTGATGTTCCTTTTCCACATATCACCATGTAGGTTGTTCTCATTTTCTTCGTCATTATAGAATGTTGCAAATTGAAGGAATTGAATACAATGTGTGTTTGGACAACAAGATACACGTTAAACCTCACTGAGGAGTATGAAAAGAATCATCTTAATAATAAACTGAAAAATGTGGCAGAAATACAGTGAGGTATGGACAATATCCATTGGATAGTTGGAGGTAAATACATTGCATCAAAGACTCAGAGGAAAATCCTTGATCTAGCATATATCTCATGAAAACTAATGGTACACGGAGTTATTAAGATTTCACAGGTCAAGAGGGAGTCTTCCTAATGGTTAACACTTCGAACTTGCAGCATAAACTTTGCTTTTTGCATCAACATACAACACATTGTTGCTCTTTGGAAGTTCTATAAACATTTGTTTATTTGGTAAATTAAATTTTATTAACCAAAATCCAAAAAACAGCACAGGGGCATACCCCAGAAACAGCACAACCAGCTCAAAGAGCAACATCTAAAAACAGATCACTACACTCCCAAGCACACTGCTACCTGGAAATCCAGACAATCAACCAATCATAATGCAGAAAACAAACAACCAACACGCAGCATTCACATCCTTTAGACTAACTGGGATAAGCTAAGCGGAGCAAAGAGCCAACTTCATATCAGTCCTCTCGATTCTTCTCCAAGAACTAGCACAGAACTTTATATGAGTCAACATTGTTGCTTCCAACCACTGCACACTTATGCCATAGTGCTGAAAGATCCTCCTATTCTGTCCCCCACCCACCCACCATCCCACACTCACACACATGGTATATCAAAGCAGCCAAAGGCAGCTTAGCCACCAAGCATGGGAATTGAGAACCAGAACCATGCTGCACCATCAAAATTCCATGATGTGACCAAGTCATTGAAAGAGCAAAGAAATCTACTCTTACTTTGGATAGACTGCCAAAGTTGAGAAGAATAAGGACATAGAAAGAACAAGTGCTGCACAAAAAACTCACGTAGCATACAAAACATCAGTGTAGGGAAAAGATTAACCACCCCAGTGCTGCACAAAAAACACCCTGAACATACAAAACATCAGTGTAGAGCAAATGTTAGGTGAGATAGATTGCGATCGAAGGCCAAAATAGTATTTAGATGCTTTGTTGTTTTGAAAAGGTGTTGAATCCTCGGCGATAAGCATATGATTTACAAAAGTTTAAATGGCTGATTGACTGCTTTCTACCAGTTGATGATTCGGTCTCAACAGTTAGGTTATTTATCATCTCTAGAAACTTGACCGTCCTATCTATACCTAGAACTCTAATGCTCTTATACTTTCCTAAACGAATCTTTGACATGTTACATATTTTTTTGTTTGATAGACCATTGCTTATTTTAATTTTATCATTGTTTATTCTTTTTTAAATAATCCAGGTGGAGGATTTGTCATACGTCCTGTAAACCAAGGGAAAGAGTCAGTGGTCAAACACATGCTTTCTATCGATTGGAAGTTCTGGAGATCCTATATAAGAAAAGCTGCTGGGAGATCTGTAACTATCCGTATGCTAGAGAGAGTTTCCGGTATTGTACCCAATTGAAAATATGATTGGCGCAAAAAATCTCAATTTAACATTTTTTGCAATTGGGATATGTTGTGTAAGGAGGCCACCTTTGTGTTTCTATATTTTGCAGCATTAAGGGAGCTGTTTACAACAAAAGCAGGAAATTACTACTCTTATGAATTCTCATATGGGGAAATGACTAAAGATCTTGGATTGACTCAGAGTGAAAAAGAAAGTGTCAAACCAGAAGTTAAAAGGCCTGAAGAGATAATAGATACAGAAGAGGGTAAAATGGAAGTTGAGCTAGAGAATAATGTCCTTTCTGGGACTTCAAGTCTGCGGGGACTGAATGACGCGGCTGATGAGTTCTTTGATGTTCCTGAGCCATCAGATGATGACCACGAGCATGAATGGCTGCCCGATTTGAGTCCGAAATTGCACTATCCAGTACTTACTACTCACCAAACTTGTCTCATACATGTGCAAGTAGCATAACCTAACTTTACAAACTTGGGATTGGCTTTTATCAGTTCTTGATTCCAAGTGTTCCCTAATTTATGAGTCGAATCTTGCTGCAGAGTCGATGGAGCCCACATGTAGATATAAACAAGAATCAAGCATCTATTAATTTCTTTTCACTATAGCTCTCTCAGGTCTCATCGTTCTCTTCATTTGATTTGGAGCCAAAAGGACCTCGATGAGACGTAAAGAATCTATCGTGTTTCACATATATTTTAAGGGGAACCTGTCAGCCCATAGTGTGTTGCATTTTGAATCTATATTTTCTTTCCTCCCTTTGGAAAGGGTTCACTTTTTGGGTTCATGTGCTGTCCCTTTATTATTTATTATAGTTTTGTTGACTATAGCTGCAAATGAATGTAACGCAGTACCTTCCTGACTCCATATGAACACCTTGTTAGGGGTTTTGATGTGACATTGAAAATTGAAGTGGTTCATTATGTTTTCACAGGAATTTGAAAGAACCCTTTTTGTCTTTCGAAAATCTGTCTTTGTTTCTTTTACATTTTTTCTTCAATACTTGCTTAAAATAGTTGTCAACTTCAGATTGTACTGCTGACTTTCTGTAAGCATTTGATGGTTTTTTTGGTGGTGTTTCTGCTTAATGTGACCTACTAATTTATTCAACTTCCAAGGTGAACTGAAGTAATTGAACCCTTGACCACAGAACTTTTGAATTCTGTTGGCTATTGTCTTTGAGAAGTGTCTATGCTGACACTTTTTATCTCCTATGCTTTTAGGATGCATACCAACCTCGACTATCATCTGCGGCTGGTTTTGTGAAAAAGTTACACGGTCTTACTGGTGGGTGCTGCTAACACAACTAAAGCTATCTTAAGTTGCTGCTCAATGTAAAAATGGAATTATTTTTTTTGTTGTTTTGTCATTGATGCAGCTCAGAAGAAGGGTTATATGGACTTACATGAAGTGGCTTGGGAAGAAAATGTTTCTCGTAGCTATGGGGCCACTCTTGCAAAAGATCCAGGTTGTAATTTGCCCTGCAGTTGGACAACTGCCGATCCTTCAACATTTCTAATTCGAGGAGAAACTTATTTACAAGACCATCAGAAGGTACTTCTCCAATTCCATCTGTTTAGTTGGAAAGAATTGAAATTTATAAATCTACATTGGACATTACAAAGTGAAACATGAAAGCTTGATACCATGTGGCATACATGGTAATTCTAATTTTTGGCTTATGTCTTGTGCTAAATTTCATGACCTACGACGCATTTTGAATGTGCTACTACTTCATATGGGCATGTTTATATGTACCTGAGCTTATTTGTACTGCATTTTGATTTGATTTATCATTTGTATTTCCCTGTCAAAGAAGTTTGGCAGAACTCTGTTGGGAGGAAGTTGGGAATGAACAGTGGCGGCTCCAGAATTTCTTGTCAGGGCAGTCCTTAAGAAAACCTGTCAACAACTCCCATAACTCACCCCAAACTGATTAATCATTTTAACTCTAATTTGAACTCAAAATTCATTTTTTTCATTATTTGAAGATGCAATATATATATATATATATACACACACACACACACACACACACATATATTATAGACAAAAAAAGGTCATGCTCTTATTTGAATAAGTGGCCTCCTGATCATTTACACAACCCAAATATGTACAAAATTCAGTAGTACTTGACAGTTTGTTTAACCAACACATGGATAAAAAATATAATAGATCAATAGCCAAATTGATTACCAATCTAGCAATGACAAGAATGAAGTAGAGAGTACCAACAAAAACGAGGAAACGTGGGGAATACAAGTGGAGGGTGTTCAACATGGAAGTTAGAGAGTGTTCAAAAGTCATGACATCTGTTAAGAGTATGAAACTTGCAGTACTAGAGTTCTAAGTTCAGGGAATTCAACTGACCAAGCTTCATGTGGTGCTGCCTGTGGGAATGAACAACTTGATACTTATTGCAATCAATCCAAAGAAGGAAATAATACCTTTTCATGGGGTTTCTGTTGAAGCTTCTTCAATTTCTAGATAGAAGTTGACCCCCCTGACCTTCTACATTAGGCAAAGGGGTTACTGGCAATGGAATTGATAATTTTATGTTTTTCTGAGTGTTTCACGTGGTTTCCGAAGTCTCATAGGTGATACTGGTTTCAGCTTTTATCATCTTCAAAGTTGACTCGTATGATTGATTTATTGAAACGGCTCCTTCTGGGTTAAGATACTCACGAAATGATATACTCATAAATATGCCTTTTATGCTTTTCTATTCTGATTCTGCGATAATCTTTTTCTTTGTCCAGGTTAAGGCAAAAGGCTCCTTGATGCAAATGGTTGCTGCAGATTGGATAAGATCTGACAAACGCGAAGACGATCTTGGCAGCCGTCCTGGTGGCATTGTTCAGGTTTGATCTAAAACTTGTGGCTCTCTTGTCATTATGAATTCATAGAAATCATTCTTATATTACCGAACAAAATTTCTTCTCAAAAAGCCTTTTTTGGATATATGTAGAAATATGCCGCACAAGGTGGACCTCAGTTCTTCCTCATTGTTAATATACAGGTGAAATTGTTGTTGTTGCCATCTTTTCATGTGATTTTGATTAGATCATTCGGAACTAGTATACATACTTATAGCATAGAATGTTTTGCGAATCAGGTTCCGGGATCAACTACATATGGGCTGGCACTATATTTCATGACGAAAACTCCTTTGGAAGAAACTCCTATACTAGAGCGCTTTGTAAATGGAGATGATGCCTATAGAAATTCAAGGTTTAAGCTCATACCGTACATTTCTAAGGTCAGTGTACTATCATTATTGTTTGAGATAAAACAATCGCCCTAGTCACTCTATGAGTCTCATTTAGTTCATCCAATATGAGACCAATTTTTTCACCTTTTTCTTTTACTTGTAAGTTTGTTGCTTTTATTATTTCCAAATTTTTTGAATCAACGAGTCTTGTGCATTGGTGGTGATTTTTTCCTCGCAGGGATCATGGTTAGTTAAGCAAAGTGTGGGGAAGAAAGCTTGCTTGGTGGGACAGGCACTAGAAATAAATTATCATCGGGGAAAGAACTACTTGGAGGTAAAGTACAACTGAAAAACATGAAGTGAATTACTCTCTCTCTCTCTCTCTCTCTCTCTCTCGTATGTGTTTGTTGAGTCATTACATGTCTCTGTTTGTGGTAATTCATCATATGGTTAGCTTCCTCTAGTCGGATATGCTAAACTTGGAAACCTACCTGGGATTTTCAGCTTGGGGTAGATGTGGGGTCATCAACTGTGGCAAGGGGCGTAGTCAGTCTTGTTCTCGGATACCTCAACAATCTTGTTATAGAGATGGCATTTTTGATACAGGTAAACGAACTATAACCTTGTTGGCTTGATACACTCTTGATCCATTCAACATAGGGTTCAGAATCTTGTTTTCTTGAGATTGTGGGTTCATGTCATGCCTCAGCGGCGATGCCAAATTTTTTGGGTAGTGGGATAAAAAACTAGAATGGGTAGGGGGCAATTACAATTTATAGTGATGGCCTCAAAATAGTAAAACAGGTTTGAAAATGCATAATAGTCCTGCAACATTTCAATATGAGGGGATTAGTTGAGCCAAGGTATCAACATACTTCTGCCGCTAGGTCACAATCACCCCTAATTAGGGGTGATACCGGTTCGGTTTCGACCTGTTGGATGTATTTTTCGGTCGAAACTGGTTATCCGGTTTGAGATTTTTACAAACCGGAATCGGTTGAGATAAACCGGTCCGATTTCAATCGGCTCAATCGGTTTCGGTCCGGTTTATCCGGTTTCCATGTGTGTGTGTGTGCGCGATTGATTTTATATAATAAATATATTTATTAGACCAATATACACTACAAAATATCAACCAAAAACCCATAATTCAACCTCTCCCCTATGTTTATATATTTATATATATATATATATATATTTATATATAATCCCCTTCTCCTAAGGACCACCTCATTTTAATAAAATGAGAACCTCCCTTTCCCGATCGAATTTTGATGATCCGAGCCGCTCAATGTGTTTAGAACGTGATTTTAAGGGTACCCGCGAGAAATCGACAAAAAAAATGACCGGGAAGGGCTTCATCCGAACAGTTTTTGTAATATTTTTATCGAACGGTTCAAATAAAAACTGCTCAAATCAAGCTCTTCCCGGTGATTTTTTTTTCTGATTTCTCGTGGGTACCCTTAAAATCACGTTCTAAACACATTAAGCGGCTTGGATCATCAAAATTCAATCGGAAAATGGGAAAATGGTTAGGACCTCCTCATTTGAAAATCACTGTATATATATATATATATGTATATATTATACATATATATAACCGGTCTGGTTTCAACCGATTTTTAAAACAAATAAACCGGATCGAAATTATTTTTTTGGTTTATAAAATTTTATAAACCGGAATCGGATCGAAATTATTCAACCGGTTTAAAAAATTCGGTCTGGTTCGATTTTTCCAGTTTCGATCGAAATTCCAGTTTCGGCTAACAGCCCTACCCCTAATACTCGTGTCTGTCCACTTCATGCAGATCAGTCTAATTGTCTCTCCACGTTCAAGACATAGTCAAACGTGAGGGGAAGAGTTAGTTTAGGACAAAGTTATGGTACACAGGGTATACCGTATGTCTAAATTATGACAATTTGTGATTTTCATTATGACGATTTTTGGTTTTCTAATGCATATTTTTTATGCTAGTTACGACTTCTATTTTAAAATTTATCTGTTAAACAGGTCATTAGCAGGTTACCCATAGTTAAAAAAATATTGTTATTATGTAACTATAATTATTCGTACCGGAAACCATAATACTTGTACCCCAACCAAATATAGGTGTACAATATCACAAATTAAATAATGCTATCGACAAATGTTATGACAACACCATAAATTGGCATTATCTTACCACAATGAGTCTTACCAAAAATTCTTTGACAGGTATGATATTCCGTAACAAAATCAAAATATGTCGTACAAAAATCAACAATTGTTATATACAAACAAAATACATGTGTAAAATACCACAAATTCAGTAAAATAACCAAATTTGTTATGACAATACCTAAAAATGTTATTTTCTTACCACAGCGTGTCGTATCAAAAGAAAACATATTTAAATACTACAAATTATATAATAAACCATAATTGTTATGACAATATCATAATTTGACATGTTCATGCCCACAACTGTCATAGCATAGCAAAGGAAATTGATTAAAATATTCCGTAACAAGACCAAAATACCACAAATTTAGTCATATAACCAAACTTGTTATGACAACACCATAAATTGACGTTTTCATACCCACAATGTGTCGTATAAAAAAATTCAATCGAGATGTTCAATTAACGATAGTTATAATCAGCAAAATTCCATATCACAAATACAGTAATATAACCAAATTTATTATGACAACACCAAAAATTGATGTTTTCATATCCTCAACGTGTCGTACCAAAAAACTTCAATCGGAATTTTCAGTTAACGATAGTTATAATCAGCAAAATACCAAATCACAAATTCAATAATATAACCAAATTTGTTATAGCAACACTATGAATTAACGTTTTCATACCCACAACGTGTCATATAAAAAAATTCAATCAGAATGTTCAGTTAACGATAGTTATAATCGGCAAAATACCATACCATAACTAAACGTCGTTAGCGAGTATATTTTTAGAATGATCGATTATAACTGTTAGAATATCAAGTCATATGATATTCAGCAATGTCACCAAAATAAGATATCGATAACTGCGTAATCGAAAAATATTTAATGTATCCAGATACATTAAAGTCTAACAATGCACCACCAGAGCCCCATGTAAGGCATTTTTTTTTTCTGATGGAACCGTCTATCTTTTACATAATATGAATAGATCACATGTACCAAGAATGAAGTTGATCGCTTATCATTAGACCCTTAATCAGACAAAAAAAATCCTTTTACTATTGAATTCGGGCGCCGATGAAAGGGTTTTCTAAACCCTATCGAGACAAAAAATTACGTGGATTATATAATCAACAAATATAATGAAATCAATAGTTTTGATTGTCATTATTGTGTCGTGGTTGCAAGTTAACCGTACATTCAGTTATAACAGAGAAATTGGTTTTATATCAAGTATATTGAATGCACAATTCTAAATTTTCTTTTGGTACGACACATTGTGGTAAGAAAATGTCAATTTTTTGTGTTGTCATAACAATTATGGTTATATTATATAATTTACAGTATTTTACAAATGAGGGAGAGGGAGAGAGAGTCAGGTAAGAAAGAATAACCTATTACCTGCTAAGCCATTTTTTCATTTTATTAATTGATTTAATAAATGGGTGGTCTAGATTATTTACTTTTAAATCCAATGGTTTAAAATTATGGTGTGTATGGTACACCTCCTAATAAGGGGTGCGTACCATAGGACTACCCGTTTAATATACAAAGTTGAGTCTATTACCAAACTGCTTAAATTTTTGAGACGTTTGAATGAAATATGCTTCACAAAGGGAGAATCCAATACTAAGAAATCTGGCAAATGTGAACTTTTTATCCACAAATAGTGAGTTGTATAGAGAATGTTCGTCTTAGTATAGAGAAATTTTTCAGTGCCGGGGGGGCACGCGCCACGTGGTGTCGAGCACACATCTCGGCTGTCCAAATCTGTTTTGAACTGCCCAGATCTGTTTGGGCTTGAGGTAATTTATACTAAAAAATTACCAAAACAGATCTGAGCCATCCAAAACACGTTTGGACGGCGGCCAAGATTGTGCTCGGCAACACATGGCTTGTGCCCACCCAGCGCTGAAAAACTTCTCCTTAGTATACGTTGGGGAAACAACATTTTGAAGTGGATCCTTTCACGTATATCTATTGTATTAACCTAAAAATATATTTTCCAGGCCGACACACAAGAAGAGCTCCCAGAACATCTCCTTGGAATGTGTCGTCTTAATCATCTGGACATATCGAAAACGGTTGTCGTAACACCATGATCATGTTGGTTACACCAGACGATGGATTATTAGTTTCCTGTTAAACAGATAAGATTGGCAAGAGCGATGAAGTGATGCTCGTGAAGGCTATTCATGTACAGGTTTTGGTCAAAGTGAAGATGACAGATATGTACAGTGTTAGATGATTCTTTGATTTGGGTGGGGGGAATTTAAATTGCAAAGTTCTCTTTTTCCTTGCTGTGGCTTTTATCTTCAATTTTTATTATTTGGGATTGGTACAATTTTTGTAATGTATGGTACAATTATCATAATGAATTGAAATTATTTAATAAAATAACATTGCTAAATTGGTGAAATTTTGATGTGGTCGCAGATTAGAAGTTTCCACCTCAAATTGACTTTGTAGACCAATTACAGTACTACCCTAAGACTCGGTTTGGGCGACAAGAACTTTTTACGAGGCACTTAAATATTGGTCCTCCACACTAGTGAAGGTTATGTTTTTGTTCTGTCGACTTTTGGGGGTTATGTTTTCATCCTCAAATTAAAATAATCCTCCAACTACCCGTTTTTCCCTTATTCCAGTGATAAATCTATCCATATATTGACAATGAATTTTGGGATGATATCTTAAAGTTGGGGTCCTAAATGTTATTCATGGGATATTCCACGATTCTCTCCATCATCCTCTCCACAATCCATCGTTGCGGAAGTTTTGCTGCAACTCATGATGGTCAATAGCAGGGAAAAAGCATAGACCATAAGACGATTTTTCCATGGCCCGAGTCCGTACGTGTCTGCAAGTATCGCGAATTCTTTTTTTTATTCTTGTTCATTTGATATCTTAATGAATCAATTGGTGTATGCGAAACTATTTTAGCAGATTTCATATATTATCTATGATTTGGTTGAGGTTTTGAATGGGATCAGGCATCGGTTGCATTGGGTTATTTTGACTATGTTGGGGCATATCATTCGTATATCTTTGCAGATTATTGATTGAGTTAATTTTGGTCTCAGATATATAAATTTTGATAGATTTTCAAAAAATTTCCAATCCTTGTTACGAAATCTACCATGAATATGTGATGCAAATATTCTTAAGAATGGATTTCATAATTTACCATGACTAAGATAAATTAGTCATATGATCCTAATTAACCATATCTCTATATCAGTTGTGAAGTCTCATTCATAAGTATAGATTTTGTAATTTTTTCTTTGGAACACGATAGATTTGTAATTTACTATGACTTTATATGATAATTGGTTGTAGATCCTATATGATAATTTACTATGACTTTACATGATGTTGTGATTCCAATGTTGTAATTACAGACAAACAAACAAAAAAACATTAGTGTTCATGATTTATGTACCATGATCATGGTGTGATCCAATATCATTTTTTTTTTTTTTACCATGATCCCTATGTAAATGTATATTGACCAAAATTTATCATTTTTATTATTACATCATTTTTACCATAATTCTTAAGGGATGGATCATATTTAACTTTATTACATTGCTAATAAATTTACCATAACTCCTGCTATGCACATTTGTTTTTATCATAATTTCTTCATACATGCAAATTGAATCACAAAAGCATGGAGACCGTGATGTTCTGTTAGTTTTGGAAAGATAAAAGATTATCTTATTTTTTCAACTTCTCCCACGATAGCACGTAAGTTTTCATCCTTGTTATTTCAGAACCCAGCAAACCTAACCATGGTTTAGACATTGAACCATTTTATTGGGTCCCATTAATATACCTCATTTTCTCTATCAAAAAGTCTAAAGCCACAAAAAGGTACACAAATATTCACATAAACAAATAAACTATAGTATTGTGCCTGTTCGATGCACAGGACAAACAAATTTTACATTATTATTATTTTATTCTCATTCATCAAACGAGCACAACACTTGTAACAATATAAAAATTAAATGGTGGTATTAATAATATTGGTTGCAAGAACTCCTATAATGGTGGCACCGAGAAAATAATGCCAACCTATCTCATAATAAAAAGATCAAACGAACCCAATTTGCCAAAAATGAAAAAGAATTCATAAATTATAAGTAATAAAAAAATATGAAAATTTGTTTAGGAAAAAGGTTGGATCAGAAGTTTCTCGTCACATGAGCACATAAATAGGAACTGATCACACAATGATCTTAACACAGGGCAGTATCTGGGCGGAAGAAAATTTTATAGGGTAGTTGGACAATCGATGGAAAAAAAGGGGGGGAACAAATAAAGAAAACTTTCAGATATTATTGAACACCCTTCCATTTTTTTTATTTTCCACCCCGAATCCAAGATCCCAAAGAAGCAAGTGAATTTGAGCAAAAATAAAAAACTTTCTGAGCACAGCAAATTTGGTGGTTACTAAAACTTTCTGAGCACAGCAAATTTGTTGGTCCACTAGCGAATGCTCGTGCCTGAAGGCACGGGTCGAACAATGAGCAAAGGGAGGACACGTTGTAAAAAAAAATTGGATAGGAACAAAGTAAACTACGGTATATGGCCTAGAAAACCAAACGAAATGGTTCCAACTCATGTCATAGAAAAACATAGAGCCTGTGCATGGAGAAAAAATTGTAAAACCTCAAGGCATGACAATTTCATAACACATACAATTTAAAGAGTGAAAATACTACAATCCCATAAAACTAAGCAGGCATGTTGCAAAAATGCCAAGATTGTGGAGAGCACTTATAGCAATAAAAAAGAGCTGAATGCTAAAAAGATAACGGACGTTGAACGTGTACACACATCCTCATCATAATGGTTCGAAACGTCTTTGTATCATTTCCACATACCAATTTCGAACAAGCACATCATCTAGTTACGTTTGAGAACATAAAATCAAATAAACAATGAAGTTCAAGGGTGGTGGTGGGTCTTGTGAGATAGAGGGAAGAGCAACGATGTACTTTTCAGACAGCTTTGTTAGGTTCTTATGGTCTTTATAATCACTCAAACCTAAAGGAAAGAGTGAAGATAAAATAAGAAACAAACAGAGAGCATAATGTGCAACATCATAAGTGATGATGCGAAGTTGGGAAAGAAAAAAAAAATTGAACATTGATGTATTTTGGTCAACACCTTAACCGGCAACAAATTAGAAAGTATGTCTAAGCCCCATAACATAAATCTAGCAAACAAAAAAAAAAGATGGTTAGAAGATGTAGATAGTCAAACATGATTTTGATTAATAAGAGTCTTACACTTGTATGTACCGGCAAGTGTTGTTCCGGTCACTTTACAGTGCTTTGCTTTAAAATTCATTCTCGTTATCGTCGGGCACATTGCGCAAGTGTTCCTTTTGATATCTCTTTACTGAATTGTTCCTAAAGTATGTGTAGCATCAACTTTAAGAAATTAGAATGTCGTTTAGCTAATTGACTCTCAATTTTTCATTTCAAAATAAAGATAGAAGATACGTCAAAAAGTGATACTTGTGAATCTTTTTCACCATTGCCCACACGTGTTGGCTTTCCTTTGTTGGTCATTGGCTAATGCAAGGGAAATGGCAAACAAAATTAAAAAAATATTATAAACCAAGATTGGAAAGAAAAAATTGGACGGAAGGTTATGTCACTAATCAAACAAAAAATTACCTACTACCGTAACAATTGGTCCTTCGAAACATGTCAGATTGCAATTCAAGTGGTTTGCAAATGCCATTTCCCCAAATTACATACTACTACTATATATTTACCAAACCAAAAATTACCTACTATAGCTTTAAAAGTTCAGTTTTCAACAACTTCATGTCATAAACTTCTAGAGCATAAGTATTACGTATAACCCTGCCATGAGTAAGCAGCTACACATCAATAGAACAAAGCATGGGAGTTGAATAACCCTGCCAACATCAGTGAACACCTTGGGTGAGGTATTCTTACAAACACCTTGGTGCAATAAACCAATGAACAGCTTGTATGAAGCATTCTTACAAACACCTTGGTGCAAAAACCAAGGAACATCCGATTTGCGTCTTAACCGGTTGAAAATTTTTGCCCGAAGACAACCGCTTGAACTTTCACTCAAATGAAAGTATTAGAACAGAGAGCCTCAATTAAAAGTAGTTATCTATAGAAGAGTAATTTAAAGCAACCAAACAAAGTGCATGTTAGCTTTGCGAGATCCTACTATCATCCGGTATTGGGCAATTCCACCACATGTATGTTTTCTGTATTAGCGGTTCATCTCCCTACTCTCCAGTGGCAAAATTTAATCGCCCTCCCGTTCTCCCATCATTTACCCTCTCTAACCAAACATAACATAACTAATCCTATGATATGAAATGAAAGTACTGCCAATTTAACCCATATGGAAGTTCGTAAATACTGAATGTGAACTCTTCCTCTTTCAGATTCACTCCTGCAGCTTTAGATAGATTTGCATGCTCTCAAAATATGAGTTTTTCCTTTATCTATAACATTTTCTGATTTCCTGGATGCTACCAGATCATGGCTTTTGGAACCTTAGCCTTATGCTACAACAATGTTGAGGTCCTAGAGGTGAAATCCTATGTGTGAGGCATTCTTACAAACACCTTGGATGCAATAAAATAAGGAACATATATAATGATATTATTTAATTCAAATTGTGTGAGACATTCTTACAAACACCTTGGATGTAATAAAATAAGGAAGATAAACAATTTAAGTCTCTATTAAAGCATTAAAAATACAGTTTTTGGAAAATAAAGAAGATAAAAAGAGAATGAACTTATCTAGGAAGGTGAAGGCAGACCATGTTTCCATTTTGCCCGGCTTGAGAAGAAGAGAGAGGGTGAAAGGGTGACAACGAAGAAGGGGGGGAGGTGGAAGCTGGAAACAAAAGGGAGGGAGAGAGAGAGAGAGAGAGAGAGAGAGAGAGAGAGAGGGATAGCGAGAGTGCGTCTCATGAGAGGGTGAGGGAGAGTACTATATCAATTAAGCTTAGCAGTTTAGATTTATGCAAAAGGAGGGAATAAATCTTGAGCGTTGGTTATCTATTGGATTCAAACACAGCTTTGTTTTATTATATAGATTATTATTGTTTTGGATGTTCCAAAATATTAGCCCTCTTAAAAATTTACAAATCTAAAATTGGTAAGTTTTCAAAAGGATTGTGATTTTGACACTTCAAAAACTAATGGGGAGACTCCAAAACTGAATTGTGATACACAAAATGACGTTGTTTTGGAGCCCTTCTATCAATTTTTGGAGTGCTAAAATCAATTTTCTTTTCAAAATTCTGTTACGCTACACTTACACACACCTTACACAAACTCACTCACATCAAACATAGGGACCACACCCACGTGTGGTCCCTATGTTTGATGTGAGTAAATTTGTGTAAGTGTATGTTAATTGTCCAAAATTATCCTCATAGATGTCTATGATCATATTGGAGGCGAGTTACAATAAGAGATAATTTTGGAAAATAACATCTTGAGATGTGAGGTAATTTTAATAATTATAGTATGTACTTTTGAAAAGTTAAAATTTCGAAGGAGTAAACAATTAGGAACAAAGGGAGTAAGAATTAAGTAATATCACACAAATTTGATCGAATATGATTAGTTAAACTTTTTAAGTATAGAAAAAAAGAACTAAGATTTGGTTGTTTAGTTAACCTAATATTCAATGGCATTTTAGTCATTTAGTGGCAGAAACTAACGGTGTCCGTGTAAACTCTTCTTTTTTTGGGTCAATTAATAGAAGAGATAATTTACATCATGTATGAGGTACAAAGTATAAATTCGGGACACTAGATCAATTGTGAGAGTCCAAGAGATAACTAAACCCAACAATTCAATCAATATAAGAAAGGCTCCGTTCCGTTCCGGTTTCTTAAAAAAAGGAAGGCAATTTGAAGCTCAAAAATCATGTATTTATACAAATAATTTTCCTAACAATATAGATATTATTTAATAGATTTTATTGAAATCTTTTAAACGATGCAAAAAAAATTAAAAAATTATTTTTCATTTTCATTATATTTGAACTTGAAATTACATTCTTTTTGAAAATGGAGGTTTTAAAAGAAAGTGGAATGGCACCTAAGCTCATTATAGGGTAGAAACAAAGAAAGAATGAAAAAGTAGCGGGTGTTGCAGAAATTCAAACTCCTAATCTCCCTAATCAGATGTAAGAGTCATGACCAATTGTGCTAGTTCCAGTTGATTGTGTCAATATGAACTTGAAGGACTGGAAATCTAGATTACTATAGTAATACTAGTAGTTTGTAATACTATAAGAGCATCCGCAATGTAATAATCAAAACTAAGAGATTGCTAAAGTTAGCAATGTTTGCTCAAAAAAGTGCACACATTGTAATAATCAAACTTAGCAATCTCTTAACAACTCATCAAATTTTGGCCTTTGAATAATCAAAACTAACAACTTTTTGCCAATAATCAAATCTAATGATCTCCACATTTTCTCAAACAAATACACTCATCATTATGCAAAACATTCTCTCTCTCAACAATGTTTTCAAAAAATAACTTTTCAAAGCTATTTTTTTAAGAAAATTTTTTAAAAAATAGTTTTAAAAAACTGTTATTTTGAAAAAAAAAATTTTTAAAAAAACTGTTATTTTGAATAACTGTTTTTTTTTTTAAAAAAATTGTTTTCAAAAACCGTTATTACACAAAAAAAAAAATTGTTTTCTTTTTGAAAAAAACTAATATGTTTCACTAAACTCCTTTTTTTCAAAAAAACTATTCAAATTATTATCACAATTGTGATTCTGATTCCATAGTTTTTTTTTGATATTATTCTGATTCCATAGTTTGAGAATAGTGATTTTCCATTGAAGGAAGAAAGAAGAATAAATAGGCAAGAATGGCAGTAGGGATGAAAGAATTGGACGGGGCGGGGAATAATTGGAGGGACAAACCGGCGGAAATTTTTTTTTGGGATGAAATGAAGGGTAAAAGTTTGGAGGGAAGGAAGAGTTGGCAGTGGACCCATTGATTTTGATTATGGGTACAAAATGAACAATGTGAAACTTCATATTGCTAACTTTAGCAACCCTCTAAATGAATAATCAAAAGCTGACGTGGCAAGTTTTGATTATTCATTTTTGATTATTACATTGCGGATGCTCTAAGGGGAGGTCAGTGTAATTTTAATAACCTCAAAGGAGGTTCAAAATTTACCCTGAATCACGCGCCCAGTAACAAGCCACAGTGTTGTCTCGTTGGATGGAATGACTTGAAAACAAAGATTCACTACGAGCGTTGATAAAACGCGCCCAGAAAAGCAACGACCGCTGTCCTGACTCCATCAACACATTCCACATAGGGTTAAAAATGTCAATTGGAGTTGGTAAAAAACAAAAAAAACCGTCGCCTAAACCAATGGCGGTTACAGACTTCAAAACCCACGCGCGTATATTATATGTATATATACACACAGCCCTGGCCCATCCTTTCTTTCCTCTCTCTCTCTCTCTCTCTCTCTCTCTCTAGAATTCTTTCAGACTTTCGTCAGTTCTCTTCAGAAAAAATGGTAAGTTCCAAAAACTCGAACCATTTCGATTTCCTTCTTTTTTCCTTTTCTTCTTCTTCTTCTCTTGTTGTTATTGTTGTTGTACAAATTACATTCATTATTCACATGTATTATGTACTCCATATGCGTATGTACTGTACGTATGCGTTAAAATTGGGAGCGGTGGGGGACCCGTGTGGGGGTCGGAGACGAAGTACCCAAAAAAAAAGTAATCAGAGGAGTGAGAAAGGCAAGAGAGAGAATTGAAGAAGACTTAAACATCACGACAGAGGAGAAATGGGGGGTGGGGATAGTAAAAGACAGCTAGCAATGAAGGAGGATGCTCACCTACCGTCACAGGCTTCACTCCAAATCCCTATCCCTTTTCAGTTTTTCTTAGCCCCTCTCTCTCTCTCTCTCTCTCTCTCTCTCTCTCTCATTTCAAAAAAAGCAAAACCCCCAGCCCCTCATTCTCTTTCTCTGTTCTGTTCACAGAGTGACTAGTAGCAGTATAATGGAGGTCTAGAGAGTAGGTGTTTCTGTCCTTTTGTCGTTTTTGTTTGACTTGTTTTGGCCTCGAAATTACCGCCTGTGAATAGTTTTGTTGGCTTTTAGAGGGATTTTGAGCGGGAATTGCTGTTGGGTTTTAGCTCAGGTTTGCCTATGCATTTCATTTTGGGCTTAGTAGATTTCTCATGCCCAATTTTCCGCTCGGAATATTGATTTTTTTTTGGTCTTTGGCCTCTCAATTTGAGTTTTCAATGCGGTTTTAATGGCTGCAAAAAGGAAGCTTCCTCTGTATTTCTTTCATTTTCTTTCTTTTTTCTTTAAAAAAAATGCAAGAAAACCAAATGCTTGTTTTATGTGCATTTGAGCGCATTTTTTTTTTCTTACTTTTTCCTACGTTTTCGCAGTAGCTAACCGGTCACTTAACAATTCTTCATGGTAATGTATTCCAGCCCCCCCCTCCCCCATAATAATATCTCTGTTCCTTCTTCGTTGCAGTGCAGGTACTAAACTATTAAAGTTTGGTGTGTTTTTCTTTCTGCATTCCAGCCTCCTTCTCTCAAGGTTTGCATTACAGTTTCTCTTCCCTTCATTTTTTTTCTCCCCGTTTTCCATCCCACCAAAAAAGTACTATATAATCTTGAAAACCCAGAAAAAAGCACCGAAATTCTTCTGTTTCAAATGTAGAATCTTCATTAGATTTGCTAAATTTAGACTCAAGGGATTCTCACTATCTCTCAACTGCAATGAAAATCCAAAAGAGTGAAAAAAGAAAAGAAAAGAAAAGAAAAAAAAGGTTTTATCTAAAATCTTTTGCTAACATACGCCACACGGCGCATGTGAAAGCCCAAAATCATCGACGCATTTGTGGCCCGCATCACAGCTGTGTGTTAATTATCCCGCTCTCATTACCTCACTTTCCCTTTGGGCATTTCCTGTTTGCTTCTCAGGAAAAGTTAAAGCAAAGGAAAAAAAAATGATGGGGTCTGCTGATTTCGCGGAGGAGATAGACTGCGGCAGCTTCTTCGATCAAATTGATGACTTAATCAATTTCCCCGCCGACAATGGGTGCGGTCTCGGCTCCGGTGCCGACGATTTTCCCAACATTTGGTCTAACCCTTCGGGTTGTTTGCCGGGTTCTGAACCGATTTTCACCGGCAATAATGGCAACAGTGCTTCCGACCTCTCTGCTGAGCTCTCTGTTCCGGTGAGCATTATTTTATTTTTCATTTACGGAGTATTTATCAGCACAATTTTCTTCAAATCAAGATGGAGAAAGGGATAAATGGTGGTGGTGGTCGACACCTCATGGATATTATAAAAAAATTACATCACTCTACTTGTATTTTATTCCCTCCAGGCTCCATACCGTTCTTTTTGTCTTTGAATTTCATGCCACCTTTTATAATAATTTTTAAAAAAAATTAAGTTACTCATTTTTTTTACGCCATTCAAAAGATGTCAGTAGTCAATACCTAAGACCAAAACAATGAGAAGGAGTGAGTACTATTTATTGCCTAACTATGTAGGCCCGCTATATCTAGGTTCTCAATACAAGAAATCTAATATTAACCGTTCCTTAATTCTTAGTAACGAATTCTGAGCTATGAAATACAAGTACTTTAAAAGTAAACAAATCCTCATGTGAATTACTTGGGCCCGTTCCAGATTCTCAAATAAGGACTTAAAAAATAAAGATTTATTTTCAAATTTAAAAATAATACTTACAAAAATAATTTTTTAAATTTTTTTGCAGAGTTTAATAGATCTCATTGAAATCTATCAAATAAGATTCATATTGTATATTTTTTTATTTTAGTAAGTCTATTGTTTTTAAGCTTAAAAATTGCAAATAAGTATTTATTTTTCAAGGGGACAAAACAAAACACACTCTAAATCTGTTTTGGAAGATGCTAAAAAGAGCTTATTGGGCTGTTGTTAATTAACTATATGCATTGGCCTAGTTAAAGTTCTGGCTCCCTTGAACGAGTTTGCTGTTGTTAATTTAGTGGTATTTCGCTAATTTTTCTCGATATTGAACTGATGATGAATTTGTAAGTATTTGGATAACATTACTATTATGTTGTTGACGGCCCAAACTGTGTCTGCGAGGAGAAGAAAATTTCAACAAAATGAAGAATTAAGAAAAAATTGGGTTCCAAATTTCCAATGGACATATATCATGTATTTGATTGAAATTCACATACATCGACATACTTTTTGAATGGTTAGTATTTATTTACGCTCGATGGTGAAATAATCTTTTTGTATGGCAAATGTATTTATGGCTTTTAAAGTATGGTTATAAACTTATCATGGATCCTAGGTTTTAGCATTTGACCTCGATGTTGCTCCTACGAGATTTGAATATCTTTTCCCTCAAAAGTCAAATCTTTGCTTGATTTCAAAATTCAAATCTTTGCTTTTGCCCAAGTTTTTTTTTTAATTGAATAAGAAGTAGGGAAGGAGTAATTTTTTAGTCTATACAAACAGAAAAATAGTCTTGGAATAGAAAATGATGTCACAAGTCTTGAAATTATTACTTTTGCAAATCAAGGCAGCGTATATGTCTGCAAATGCCAATGTTACATCATTCTTATCAAGAATGCTGTGTAAACTTACAAGTTTTGAATCTCTGTTCCCTTAAAATTGAAATTTTTGAGAACTTTTTTTTTTTTTTTTTTTGTGGGGGGGGGGGGGGGGGTTTTGATTAAAAAATATCGGAGCATTGATACAAACTGATGCATTCGTAGAAGTCATAGTTTGAAAAAATGAAAATGTCACTCGTACATCATTCTGGTGTTTAGAAATCATTTCAAAATGGGTTTTGCGTGTTTAGTTTGTACATCCTTTGGCACTTGACAGGGTACCGTTTTCCAATTGGTTTTTGCGAGTGCAAACCAACTCACCATCGGACAAAGTCAACGAGAGTTACACCACCAGTGACATGGATACTTAGTACTACTAAATTTATGGGCATGATCCTATTTGAAATGGTGCAGAACATCTTGAAGGTGCACCCGCTATGTTGTGGTAGCTGGTGTAATGGCTCTGAATCATTAATGTACCCAATTGTGCATATACAGACATATTATCATCGCATTACCTATTGCTCTACCCGACCTTGAACTGTTAAAGGACTGAAATTTTTTTTTTTTCCTTTTTTTCTTCCTTTTTTTTTTGAATTTGGAATGACTTTATACATTTAGCTCTCCTGCACCATAAAATCCTGTGATCTCCCTTTTAAAGCTGGGTCATCGCGTTCAACAAAATCTTGTCATTTTAACTGATTACTCTTCAATCGTCTAGTCCTGATTCCTGTTTTTTTTGTTGTTGTTACCGTTGTTGATTTTGTTGTTTCTGATGTTCCGTTTTCTCTCTCAGTATGAAGACATTGTACAACTCGAATGGCTTTCAACGTTTGTGGAGGATTCTTTCTCCAGTGGAGGCATGACCCTCGAAAAACAAAACCCTTCCATCAACAAGGACTCATCTCACAGCCATTTCCAGACTTCCAGTCCCGTCTCTGTTCTCGAGAGCAGCAGCAGCAGCTCCTCCTCCGTGGGGAAACCAGCCACACTCAGCCCAACTCAACGCGGTCCCCACCGTGCTAGAAGCAAGCGGCCACGCCCTGCAACTTTCAATCCCCGCCCGGCAATCCAAATCGTGTCTCCAACTTCCTCTCCCACAGAGAATCCCCAGTTATTAGCTCCCCTAGTAGTTTCCTTGGATTCTCATAATTTTCTGGAGTCTCATTCTATGAAGAAGTTACCAAAGACATCCGGGGGAGAACACAAGAAGAGGAAAGTAAAGATGTTGCTTCCGTCGGCTCCTGCGGTGATGAATCAAAATCCGCCATCACAAAGTGTCAGGAAATGCATGCATTGCGAGATAACAAAGACGCCACAATGGAGAGCAGGCCCAATGGGCCCCAAAAGCCTTTGCAACGCGTGTGGGGTCCGGTACAAGTCGGGTCGGCTGTTCCCTGAGTACCGGCCTGCTGCAAGCCCAACGTTCGTCCCGTCATTGCACTCCAATTCTCACAAGAAGGTCATTGAAATGAGAACCAAGACCTTCGAGCCATAACTCATTCCAAGCAAAAACCTTTCACTGGATTACTAGTTGGAGTTCTGCTCTTCACGACCTTGATTTCCTCAGTAATCTTATGTGATGTCCCTTACAGTTTTTCATTTGTTCTTTGTACAGAGTGTAATGGGGGATATGAGTATTAGATTGCCTTATTTTAACTATAAGTAGAGGAAAACAATGAAATGAGAGGACTCAAAAAGTAGGGAGTAATGGATGTTTAGGCTCTAGGTTTGAGGTTTAGTGAGTATCAAAGTATCAATCTTTTAAGATGAATAGGCGTTGAAGTCAGTGTTGTATCTTTCATCTTTTTTACGGTTACACTTTGTTTCCCAAGTTTTGGGAAGTCTTTTTGCAGTTAATTTGTGTTGGCATCTCCGATTTGTTGAGGGATTCTCTTCACAAAATGATCTAGGATTTGTGGCGGGATTCCCTTCATGAATCAAAGTCGTGTTTCTTCGAGATTTTTGCCTTGAGTGTTTTTGAGATCCAACATGTTGGAAGGACTTTGTTCAACCTGTTAGTGAGAAATGAGAAGTTCACAGACCATAGCATTGATTCTGCTGCAGAAAACTAATGCTAGTATAACCGTAGATGAAGCATTGGGTACTGGGATTAGCTCATGCACTGGATAAAGAGGCTATTGATGAATGGTTGATACTTTTTTACCGTCGTGAATTCTCATGGTCATGCTATATTGCTAAGCTTGGAATTTGGATTTCTCTTCACGAGTAAATGAATGCAATTAGAAAGGCTCTTGTTGATATTTTCACAGAGGTCGTTAATTGTCAGTATAGAGAGGCTGCAGTCGTGTCCAGTTTTTGTCGGTCTTCAAACATTCTCAATGATACTCTCCTCCATTGCCTAACCTTACACACTTTACCTTCAAGTTAGCTATCTCCTTCTCTACCCTGGCATTTCACTTCTTGAATATTTCAGACTCCTCTGACCTGTACTTAATTTAATATACCCATAACTTCCTCGAATGATTTTTGGTATCTAAAACAGCCAAGCGAAGACATTGTAGTTGGACCCTATACATCTATATAAACAAGCTCCATCTTGTTAGACCTAGGAGGTCTGTCTCCTTTATGAAAACTGACTCATCTATGCTTGTAGAAAATACATCCTCGCACCTTTTAATATCAACTGACTCAATCCAATCCATGTTAGCTTTCCATGTGACTGCATGACTTCTGTGGGTGAATGGGTCTCGTATAGGACTGCTTACGTGTAACTATCCGTGAGCTGGAGAGGTGCGATTGGTTGATGACTAGTCAAAGGGGAAGAAGGAAGATCTCGCGGGGAGGAGAAATGAAAGCAAGACGTACGGGAAGAACAGAGGCAACGTGTCTCCTTTGCTTTTCTGCGTGGCACTCAATTTTTCCCGGGTTTAGGCAAATGAGGTCACCTGTTCCTTTGAGGAAGAATGTTCTCCTCTCTCAAATTCAGTACTCACTCACATTTTTTCAGAAAAAGGTCGTCATCAATCATTGGGAGTGTCAGGGATATTTATAGGGCACCTGAGCCTGGGTCAGACCCAGGACAATACTCCTATTAATTCCCGACACGTGTCCCTCCTGTACTTCTTGGCCTTGGGAAAGCTTGCCTTCCCGCGGACGATCTTCAGCGGGAGGACTCGTTTTCCCGCGGCGTTACCTCCAACTCCAAGCCACCAAACCACAAGAAATTCCCCAATTCCCGCTGTAGCGAGGTCGCGAGCTGCAACGATCGTTCTCTTTCTCCGCGGGGTTCCTTCCCCAGGACCCTGCCTCTGGGCCTAGGGCAGAAGCCCCACGGTTCTTTCACTTCCCCAAATGGGGTCTCCCCGTAGTCACGAGATCAGGGGACCCGAGGGATGTAAGCATAAATCCCGCGGGGGATACTGATATGTGAAGTCCGCGGATTTGATCCGCGGATGCTCGCCCTTTTCCGCGACACCCCTCCGCAGAGACTCTTCCGCGGAGGCGACTGCTGGCCGATTTTTACGCACGCGTCGTTGTTTCACGGGATGGTCAACCATTCTTCTCACGCGGGCCCCACCTCCACGTGTCTTATTGCTATTGTAGGGTCAAATAGTCGTCTCTCCTTTTAACCTAGCAATTCTGACCGCACCTACAACTTCTATCCCCTCCTCACTCATGCGTACCAATCCATTGTGCCACAAACTTGAACTCACCTTGCTATCCGCAATAACAAGTAAATCACACCCTTGCGAAGTCAAGTGGACAGTACCATTCTTCTTACTGTGAAATACCATCATAGTACCATTGGAGACTTTTCACGTGTACCTGTTAATATGTTGAAGTATAACCCGGTGCTCCTAGTCACTCAAATAAGATTTCTCTTCAGCTGTGGGATGTGTCTGACATCTTTTAAACACTATGAGTACCCATGTGTGATGTGTCTCAATCTGCATGTCACCTCTACCCATGAGACTACATGGCTCATCATCACCCAAGAACACTTTCCTAAAGTCTCCTGCTACCAAGTCTTCAGAATCCCGTATCAATCACCCATGACTTGGCCATACCGTCCATCACCCGTATCCACAGTTCATAAACATTTAATCGAACATCTGGAATGCGTCTAAATAAACAGACGGGGAGATATAGAGAGAATAGTTTACCTGGATTGAGGTCGGAACTATATCTGCAGCAGGTTCGAACTTTGGTGGTTACTTGAGGTGGTGGTTGCCGTAGAAGATTTGAGAGAGAGAGAGAGAGAGAGAGAGAGAGAGAGAGAGCTGGTGGTGGTGATGGTGGTTGGCCTCTGTGGAAGAGGACGGGAGGAGTGAAGAGGGAAAGCCATAGCAGATGAGAAAGAGTGGGTGAGAGAGAGAGAGGGGTGGGCGTGTGGGAAACGGTTGAGGGAGAGGCATGGGGCCGTGGGGAGCGGTTGAGAGAGACGGGTGGGATACAGAAGACCTGGTATGTATGCAGGAACTGCCGTGTGTGCTGATGAGTTCCAAAATAGATACGTCAAATCCATGTCAACCGTTGCTAAATTTGGCTCTTAATCTCGGCCCTTGAGTAAAAAGGTCCAAACCAATCTAGACCATCCATTCAGGGCAAAATGATTCCATGGTGTTAGATTTTTGTCCCCTTAATATAGATATTGTTAGTAAGGCTCCGTTCCAGAACACCTTCTTAAAAAATAAGTACTTATTTCACATTTTCAAACTCAAAAATAATATAAATGAAAAATAATTTTTCAATTTTTTTTGCACTGTATTAAAGATCTCAATGAGATTTATCAAACAAGATCCATATTGATAGAAAAATTATTTGCGTAAACATATAATTTTTGAGCTTGAAATTGCCTTCTTAAAAAATAAGTACTTATTTTGAGTACCGGAACGGAGCCTAAGAACATAAAGGGCAATGTTAAGTTAAAATCAGACTTTGTCTTGGACTTTGCTTTAGGCAGGGGGCGTTCCGCTTTCTTTTTAAACACTCTTTTTAAAAAGAAGGTAATTTCAAATTCAAATATGATAAAAAAGAAAAAATAATTTTTAAATTTTTTTTGCACTATTTAAAAAATTTCAATGAGATCTATCAAACAAAATCCATATTAATAGAAAAATTATTTGCGTCAAACACATAATTTTTGAGCTTGAAATTACTTTCTTTTTCTAAAAGTTCCTTTTTTAAGAAACTGGAACGGCACCTTAAACAAATAATAATGGCTTGATTCAGCTCTCTTATGGTCTCTAAATAGAAGCCATTGAGATATTATTTTTATGATCCAAATAGGTAATTTGTTAAATAGCTATTTTCTGACATATGTATTAAAAATTCAGTTGTTCGGATATCGATGAATGCTTAATCGAGTTTTATTAGTGTAAAACTTTCTTTTTAATCAGAGGTGGGACAGGCCGCCCTGCCCCTCTATATAGTTTGGCCCCTGACTTGAAACACAATACCTAGCAACATATACTAACCGAACTACAGTTGTGTTGAATTCACTGAGATGCAACATAGACGAATAATAATCTTCTAGCATATTCAGATTGAAAAGCATTTTTATAAGATGAATCTTGTTTGCTGTGGAAAGCTACTCATTCATCTCTGCGACAGCTGCCATGATATCGAACTTACGTGCTCTTCTTCTTCTTCAATATATATATATATGGTGTGCCACCGACTTCGCGAACGAATAACGATAACCAAATCAAATCAATCATCTTCCAGTTATGCATGAATAATATACCAATCTTCGTTTCACCCGCCTGTTTTCTTCCATGTTTTAAACCCAGCAATGGCCTCTTCCATTTTTTAAACCCACCAATGGCCAGCTAAAGATCCTCTTGGCAAATATATATAGCCCTCTATCTACGTCTTCTACGAAGCGAAATTCGAACCCTCGAACTAACCAATCTTCGATTTTCCGTCTTCCAACCCATAGCTGCCACTGAAAAACCCAAGGTTGTTTAAACAAGTCCTGAAACCCTAGATTGTACGAACCCCGTCTTCGCGATCTCGGCTCTGATACTGGTTGTTGGAAATTAAGCTACGAGTTTAATCTCCCCAACACACAGACCCTTTTGATCCTCGAAAGCTATGAATCACAAAATCACACAGACAAAACAAAAGCAAAGGAAGACACCATGTCTACTCCTCGGGAGCTACACTAGTTCACTAGTAATCTAATCGATGGAGTACACTCACAAGATATAGCAGCCTCTTTGACAAATATATGAAATTCTAACCCTAAAAATCGTAATAGGGATATAAAAACAAGTGTGTCTGTGATGTGCTTGTCCGGATGCAAACACGCTGGTTTGGATTGGACATACTGAAAGCTCTAGTTTCTAATTGATTTTGCGGCCGTTCGGATGGTATAGGCTTCACACCCCGATATATGGTACCAAGCTCATAAAATAAGGATTTTTGTTTTATGTAGAAGAGGGAATTAGTTGGATTTGCTCAAGTTTCCGTCCGAAAAGGTAGAACTGTTTGGTCCAATCTTTTCATAGAACTGATCTCCTATCAAAAAACAAAATCCCAATTCTCCTTAAAAAAAAAAAGAGTCAAATTCTGTTTCAGTCCTTTGATTGGGCCTAGAAATGGGAAGAACCAGAGACATCCAACAAACGCTGGCCAAAAGTCCTTTGTTAGTTTTGGGCTGGAAACCCACTATTGGTCTTCAAAATTTAAAGGCTGGCCCAAGAACCTTTCTTTCTTCTCTCCAACAAAATCCTCCAACCAGGAAAAGAAAAAGACAAAAACAAAATGGGTCCTCCCCTGCTATGCATCATCAATGCATGTCAACCAAAAACGTCATTTTTTCTCTTTTGTATTATTGAATAATTTTGTAACACCTAGCACACATTTCTCACTCTAGACTTAGGAGCCTACGACACAACAAATGAAGTGCATGTGGGATCCAATCTGTCTTTTCGAAGTCCCAATTAGTATGATGGTAGTAAAGTTTGTTAGGCCTTTAAGCAAGCAATCCATTTTATTTCAACACATGTGGATATCTGGGCCCTTGACTAATCTTTCAGCATACGTGTCGTGCAGCTAGTCTTTGGACGCATATAGATGTATTAGGTAACGATGCGACTCCTTTGCAAATTGCAATCTAGGTTTGTACTCCAAGAAGCAGCAGCTGCATCTCGACCGCTCATCTCAACAATAAATTTTCTGTGCTTATGGACGATTATTATAGATCGAATATTTTTATTACAAGTAACAAATACTCCTAAGTGTAGATACTCCAATCTGAGTCTTCCAATTGGTATACTTTCTTTTTGGTTTTTGATTCCCCGATGATTAAATAGATCAAGAACATCCCGAGAATGATAAGTGGTTGAGTTTTGAGTGTTTGAAACCCCCCCTCCTCAGTTTAACCTGAACCCTACTGGCACGCGCTGGTTGAGAACTAGCTCGCGCGGGTCAAAGTGCCAGGTGTTGGTCAAATGGTCAAATTTTAACTGTTGACCAACGCGTGGTGGTTTGGGTAGCTTGCGCGAGTCCATGACCTGCACGTGCCGATCAAAGCACTGTCCCATCACCTTTTTGGCCAACTTGCAATAGTCATGATCAGGGGTTTGCAGGGCTTTGTGACTTACTGGCTACGTCATCTCACCTCCTACTCCTATATATACCCCTTATATGCTTCCATTTGAAGGGTTACCACTTTTAAGTTCACAAAAAAAGGGTTACAACCTTGAGTTACAACTTTGTGTTACAACCTGGATCCAAGTTTTCCAAGGTTACAAAAATTCACATGCCTCATTCAACCTCAAACATCAAAGCTTAAACATCCATTCGAACTCAGCCAAAGGTATAACACCTGCTGCTTCCTGTTCTTATCCCTGAGGGGTGTTGGTAGGGTCAAGGCTGGTAATCAATACTAGTCTTGGCCCTAAGGCTAGCAAGGTTCAAAAACCGTGTAAACAAGGGACCTGCGCGCATCGGTCCTTAGCTCACGCGTGCTACTCTGTAGCTGCGCATGCGTATCTGCGTGGGGACAGAGACCTTGTTCTTTTATGTTGATTTCTTTGTAGATCATCCCTGTGAGCATATAAAAGTAGTTTACTGTTTTCCTATGCTAAAACTGCTAGCCTGAATTTCAATACTTATTTCTGTTCTATTGGAAAACCTATTGGGGTATGTCTGGACATGTCCCAGAGCCCCAATCATGTGAGAACAAGTACTGGAAATAGCCTGGTTGGGCGAGCGCAAGTTCCTAACCCACACGCACAGGTGTTCTTATTTCAATGGCTTTCCAGTGCGTTGCTCTTGCATGAATAACTTGGCCTTTGGCCACTGTTTTGTCCCCACACTATTTATGGAGTGTTTTGTTCATGTTAGGCTTTTGGGCCTTTAAATTGTGTAGTATAAGTACAATAAATTGCTTGGTTTGGTCCTAGGTGTGCATTAGTCCTTTCAGATCCCAAAAAGAGGTAAAACAGAGGTTGTGAGAAAAGCAAAACCGTGCGCATGTGTTTGATATTGGCGCCCGCAGGTTGAAACTGCGTGCAGTGACTTTGGCCAGTGCATGCAAGTTCCTTCTTGCGCATGTCAAATTTGGGATAGTGCACTAGGTTTGCTCTTCTAGACATAACCTGGTTTTACCCTATTAACTGCTTTCGCATCTATACTATCAATCACATCTTGCAAATGTGCTACAGCTTTAAACCCCATTAAACTATTTTCCATCTTAATTGGCTAAAAATTGATTAATCAAACAGAATTGCAAATACTCAAGTAAAAATTGCTCTCCAGATTGGTTGAGAGGAGTGCCTTAAAACCCTTCCCCTCTCGTAACCTGGCTCCCGAACCAAGATATGGTTATGACGGATTGGTGTCTTTACCTTTTCAAATCAAACAACGTAGAAAGCGTTTCAAGTTCGGCTCCTAGGGTGTCGAACCTTCAAACCCAAGTTGCGACTCTGAATTGAGCACTCGTTTGCCAGCTGTCCCACGATTTTCAACATAAATATAAAGGGTTTTCATAAATAAAATTTCACAATATTCCGTACAATACCCCAATAGAGATTAACATTTCCATTTTCAAAATTACACATCAACATTCTATAGTTCCCAAAAGTTTACATCTTTGGCTCCGAAACCCAAATCAACATAATTATCGAATACCAAGTCATTATTCAAATATTTCTCATGGGTTCCTGAAAAAAAATAGTACAATCTGATATCTGTAAGGGCTATTTCAAAATTCTTAGGATGCTTTAGAATTCGTAGGACGCCTTATGAATTCTAAAACAGCGCTTACCGATATTGGATTGAGCTAATTTTTTTCAGGAACCAATAAAAAAACATTTTAAGAATGACTAGCTTTTTGAATAATTTTTGTAAGACCTGTAATGGATCCCGCAAAAATCAAAAAAATGAAGTTTTTCTTGCCCGTACCAAACATGCCCTATCTTTGAATGTGTGGTAGCTCAAGATTTGAAGAAAGTTTGAGATGACAACATTAAAATAATGTTTAACGGATGAGTAGTTCCTCGTTTTCTTCCGCATGCAACTATAGCAATGTTACTTTGAAGCAAGGCAGAGGCGAGGCTGATGGTTTGTAGACACCCCAATCCGAAATTCGGAGGTTCTTTAAATATTTCGATGATGAAATAAAGGAAACAAATACCTTCGAGAATTTGGATGTAGTACTCCCTTAAACCAAAAGCCCAAAAGCCCAGAACAAACCCAAGGGCTCGGAACTGGACTCTTAATACTGTACGGCACATCTCTATACCACGCGGTATAACAAATCTCATTATGCCGCACGAGATCATAAGGTCAACCGCACAACATTTTGGATAAAGTTCTGACTGACTCAGCTAGCTCTCGGCCACGCCCACTTGAGCCACAGTTACAAGTTGGCTTAGCTGAAAAAGCACTTATGGCTAGCTCAGAAAATACCTCCCCTATTTGAATTCAAAATCATTGGCTCTTGCCTATAAATATACCCCTCCACTTAAAAGAAAAGGGTCTGAATTCTCTTTTTCTCTCATCATGCTTTGACACCCACTACTCACGTCCAAGTTTTAAGAAAATTACTCTAAAAATATTCTATAGGCTCTTTCTTCCTCAAAATCCTCCATTTTTTTCCTCACCATTGCAGTGAGTCTTTTACTCACTTTAAGGCCCCAACTATCCAATATACCCATCTATTACTCACATCCACAACCTCCTTTTCTCAATGAATCTTACATGCACTCATCAGTAGCCGTCCATCATCATCAAAGAACAAGATCAAAAAGGTATAACTAGTTTCCTTGGGATAGGCTCTGTCCTTATCCCTGAGCGAAGCCTTCTTTAGTTAGGTTTCACCCTTTTGGTTAAACACTTACTCAAAAATCGTTTTCAAAAGCAAAAACAAGCCACTGTGTTGGGTGCACTACCCTGCGCCGTGCTTTGATGCGTCGCACAGCATAGTATACTCACACACACGGGCCACGGCGTTCCATATAGCTACTATTTTCTTGCTCAAACTGTCTGGATCATAGTCATCCTTTGTCATGCCTGTTTTGTTGCTACAATATCATGTGTCGGTGCTTTCAAAATAAGACCATATCTACAAGCCATGTTTGGTATTATAAACAAAGCTTCTTTGATTATTTTGGATGATTAAACGCATTAAAAATCGTTTTATGTTCATGGTTTGAAGGCATGATACCCTCTCAAAATGATCCAGTGACGAAAGTACCATATGATTTTTGGCAAAAACCCTGTGCGTACTACTCAATACACCGAGCGGCATTCTGAAACTTAACGATGGCCTGAAAACAGAACAAATACCCCGCACGGCGTACTGTAAAGCCGTGCGCGGTATTACAATACGCCGTACAGAAGGATGTTGAGATCCAGACAGTTTCTGTTGGAAAGTTCTCTTCTTCTGCATTATCTTTACCATCCTTGTACAAACCCCACCACTTACACGTCAATCTGATATATTTCCCATGTCCTTTCCCCATTTACTTGTTTATTAAAGAGTTTGATTTTCCAAAAGATATTTAAAAATCTCCTTTTGAAAATGTTTAATAGAGACTAGTTTCGCTGGGTGAGTGGGGTGCTTTTTTCAATAAAACGTTCCTCATTCGTAACGTGGCTCCCGAACCTAAAATCTTGACGTTTTCGTTAGACCAAACGCCTTTTAAAAATGGGCTTTAAATTTCTCGGATCATCCATCTCAAAAATCCAGGTGGCAACTCTTTTTTGTCTTGCGCCGGTCGAGGAGCCCACATGCATCCACCATTTTTGTCTTTGGCTCATTACAATAGTGCCAAATGGAAAGTAACGATTGTGATGCAGATGCTCTAATGACTTATTTCACGTTGATTAATTGTAGACAACTTGAATTTCCCAAACCCCTCTAAGATTGCGTTCTTGTAAATTTATAAGTCTGAAACAAGTGTCAATCCCGATGCTAGAATTGTCCAAGTCCGACCTCAAATTTGGTTGCCTACTTAGTATTAGGTATAAAAATAAAATAAAATAAAAAGACATATAAGCAAAACAAACAAAAACAAAAACAAGGTAATATTGTGTCTTTAGCATGAATTACATCAAAAATTCAAAATCAAAATGAAGCCCAGTAATAGTGCTTTATGATTAGCACAATTCGATTAAAAAAAAAAAAACAACTCCTCTTATTTTTTGAAGCAAATTCTTCAATTAAATCATACTCCCTCCGTCTCTTTTTAAGTGTCCTACTTCGTAATTCCAATTTATGAAAAAGACATCATCATTATATCTTTCACATCAACTTTTTCCTCCACTTTCCCTACTTACCCATCATCATTACACTTTTACACACTAACTTTTCAAAATGGAATCTATTTTTATGGACAAAATAGACAATATACCAATTTTTACCCACTAACTTTATAAAATGGACACTTATTAAGGGACAACCCAAAATGAAATATCGGACTATAAAAAATGGACGGAGGGAGTAGTACTTTAACTTATCTAAGTACTCATTTTCACATGAGATCATAACCAACCCACTTAATTTTTTAAAGTGGGAGGAAACTGTACGTATTTACGGAAAAAAATTTTGAATTTGCAAAAAACAATTTGGATCATGCCCCTTATTTTTTTTCCACTGGATTTCTAATTTTTTTTATATTTACAATTTTTTTTGGATGCCCCATGCCTGGGATTTTCCAAGCTCGCAGGCTTGCGGGGCTTACCGTCTAGTCGGCCCTGTCTGAAACTTACTATTTCGATATTTTTTTATTTTTTTGTAACTTTTTATGTAGCTTTTTGTTGTAATTTTTGGAGTTAATTGTTCATCTCGACAAGACGAATCGGAATATATGGACCGATGTTGAAAAAATTCAAATTGAACGATACTTTAGACAAATAAAATAGCTGTTTGATACTTTTTTCGTTTTTAGTGAACTTTTTTTTTTTTTTTTTGCTTTCCTTCATAATTTTGAACTTTTTAAACCTCTCCCACCGAGTCTGATGATTAATCTAAAAAATATGACACAAATCTAACAAAATTTCAAAAAAGACGAATAAAACATTCAAAACAAATAAGAAAAATAAATTTACAAGAATGGTTTGCCTTTATTTTTCTTTTTGTCATTCGTTAAATCTAATCTACTCTACTCAAAGAGACTTGGAGAGGGAGATGGACGCTTATGAAAATCGAACTCTAGTAATATGCATAAAAGTACGAGGGAAATACTAACTGCACTCCGCTCTACTTGCTTTTGTCTTTCCATAAAAAAGAGAAAAAAGTGATCTTCAAAGCCCAAGAGGATCCTAAATATGCGTGGGATCCCAAAATTGTTGACCAGATGTGGAGTAAGCTGCAAACGTGCATAACTCAGCAAAGGAAGAGGCGGGGCCGCCGTGCGCGGCCACCGGAGCGGCACATCAGCAGCCGCCACCGGTTAGGTGTCTGACACGTGAAGAAAATCAATGTCTTACAAAAAGCTAAGTCAAAGTAGACTTGCTCATGTCATGTAAAATGGTAAAAATTCAGGTTGACAGTCCATGTGGGCCACATTTGTTATTGCTTGCTTTTTGTCCAACTGGTGACTGACCTTTTCTCAAGTCTATTCACAGAGCAATTGTGCAGATCACGATGTGGAGTGGAGATCAAGTTTAAACGAATAATTTGATATGTTTATTAAATTTAAAATATTTTTTTAAAGATTTTTATAAAAAAAATTAGTTCAATTTGATATCTACAAAATATATATGCTCGATATCTATATGTTCTTTATATGGAGATTCCGTATAGCAGAAACTTGATAAAAAGAGATCTAGACACAAAAATTAATTATTATCTTTAAGGATAAAATAATTTGAAAAATAAGATTTTCACATGGTTCAAATGAATTGAAAATTGGGATAATTTTTTAATTATATTTTTTAATATATAACCAGTCTAAAAAATTCTTTCCAAAAAAAACAGTCTAAAAAATTAAATTCTCCAATTTTGAATCCGTTTGAACTAGTACGAAAATTTTATTTTTTTGATCATTTTATCTTAAAGTGTCATAATTAATTTTTATCTCTAAAACTATCATAATCAAATTTTTGTTATACAGAGTTTCAGAAATTAATTATTATAAAAACAAGTTTGAGGGAGCATAACCTAGGAGGAGAGGGGCCATTAACCTGCCCCACGAATTAGATGATGTGGCCACTAGCTATTGGTTTCCCGCACATACAAAACACGATTCTACCGGGAGTATTTACTTTTGGGCACGATTCTTCAGATGGTCTGGGATTTGGACACCTCATGGTGTAATGTGGAATAACAGTGGCCCCGTTTTTACTAGTAAAAAATAGAGTACTAAGACTCCGTTCTAGAATACCTTCTTAAAAAATAAATAAATACTTATTTCACATTTTTAAACTCAAATATAATGTAAATGAAAAATAATTTTTTGATTTTTTTGCACCGTATTAAAGATCTCGATAAGATCTATTAAATAAGATTCATATTGCTAGAAAAATTATTTGCGTAAATATATTATTTTTGAGCTTAAAATTGTCTTCTTAAAAAATAAGTACTTATTTTGTGTTCTGGAACGGGGCCTAAAAACTTAAAGCATTTCACCATTTCGATTTTATAAACAAAAAAATGTTAAAAATTTAACGCATTTTATCAATTGGTTTCCCCTAAAAAAAATTTTACCAACTCAAAAACTTTTTCACTCATATACCCAGCAAAAACTTTTTCACTACCGGAAACAACTTGACATTTTTCAACAACTTATTTACTGCTAGAAAAACCTAACAACTTTTCAACCATAAATAAAAATTTAAATGTTTTTTCACTACCTGAAACACCTTCTTAGCTTCTATTTTGAAACTCTGTCGTTAGGCAGATTCTATACATGTTTATTATTTTGAAAGGTGAAAAAATTTCATTAATTTCTGAACTATTACAAAGATTAACAAGAACAAGGAATGATGACATGATATCCCTAACCCGAGACCCATTAGAGTTACACAGGTAAGAATAATTATATACTCATCCGAAACCCAAACTCGAGGTTAGCAAGAAACCAACCAAGGAAACACCCAATGAGACTAGCCCACACCTGTTTGGGACAAGTCCACATCAAATGGGTCAAGCCCAAAAAACACCCAGACCTAAAGGACCAAGTAGCCATTATCGAAAACCTAAAACCTTAGTGCTGCAACCGCCACTGGAGCATCACTCAAGCCTAAATTAGCCCAGGCCCAAACAACTGTAGCGAAGACTGGCCGCCAAAAACAGCCTGAAGAGGGCAGCAGCTTGACAACACCAATAGACCACCACCACCACCGCAAACCCTCAGGCCGCCCACCACCGCAGCCACCAAAGCAGCAGCAACGACAACCGCAGCCCGACCATCGTTCGAGCATAACTCCAAGCTCCAATACAACCATTGTCATTAGGCCTAGACCTAAGGTTACCCAGCAGTAACTCCGGTGGCTATACGAGGAAAAATCGAAGAAGAAACGAACCACAGCCGCCTCCGAAACCCCGATCAACACCAGCCAAGATCTAACACCCATTAGGCCCAGACCCAGCATACCCAACAATAATGCCAGCAGTGAATCAAAGAGAAATCGGAGCGAAACGAGAGAGAGAGGAGGGAGGATGATGACGATGGAGGGGAGTGGGAGAGGAAAGCGATAAAGGAGAAAAAGAAGGAGAGAGAGAGAGAGAGAGAGAGAGAGAGAGAGAGAGAGAGGGAGGGAGGGAGGGAGGGACGGGGGGTGCACGGAAAACCCTAAAACTAGCTATTTGAGAGGAAGAGAGAAGGGGAAGAGTTTTAGGAGGGGGGGTTGGGGGTGGATGAGTTTTGAGTATAAAATATTTTACCTAATTTTTGGTGTTTGCTTCTATAAAAAATGAGAAAAATATTTTTCATTAATTAAATAAAAATAACTTACGCTTAAATCTTTCGTAAGTTATTTTTTAAACTCACTGCCTTCTACTGCAATTTTGACTACTTAGTTTCTTTGATCATCAAACTTGACCCACATTCAATTCCCCCACCCCCCTCTCTCTCCTAAATTAATTGAATTCCACCGCTAAGTTCTCTTTTATCTTTACACTATTTTGTTGATTTTTGAAAATATTTTTCACCTGCCAACCAAACCCAGAAAAATAAAAGTTTAAAGTTTATTTTCTGAAAAAATATTTTACATCGAAACAAACGAAACCTTAGGATTCATTTTTCAAAATTAGTCGACTATAATATCTAAAGCACCCTTGCTAGTACTCACTTATAAATAATGCCAGGGTTGTTATCGGTGCAATTGCAAAACAAATGCGTTTGGTGGCATTAAACTATCAAAAAGTACACCGAAAAGTATGAAGTTAGCAAGTGGCAATCTTCATTATTACTATTTTTAAAATCAGAGCAGTCTTCATTAATTTGTTTAAAATATTTGTACACACTTTATGAAAATATGTACAGTGCAAAAATTAAGATTTTTATGCTTTGTAAATTGACAGGCTCCGAAGGAAAATCTTTTTGGATACCCCATATATGTGGGTCCGTTTAGGGAGAGAGCCGAGAGAAAATGGCCATAGGGCTGGGTGGGGGATGTGGGGGTTTTTTTTTTATCGGCTAAATAACTTTTTATTAATGAAAAAAAGGGACCCCAACCTACAAAAGTTTTTTATAGAGTGGTTAATTGGAGATGAAGTTCATGCTAAGTTTGTAGAAATAAAGAAATGAAGGGTGAGTCGGAGACTTCGAGTCCATTAGTTGTTCACACATGTCCGGTTAAAGTGTCTCTTTCTATGTGTTATTAAAAAGGTTAGGAGATTCTCTACAACCCCCTATCACAAACTAATTTTTTTGCCTTGTTTCTTTAGAGAGAGAGAGAGAGAGAGAGAGAGAGAGAGAGAGAGAGTCATGTGGAAGGCACCCAATATAATTTAGTCATGTAAAAGGGACACATACATATATATATATATATATATATATATATGAGAGCGAGAGTATTATATAATTTGGTACATTCTTATTTGATTTGACCCACAGGTGAAGCGCACAGGTCACTGCTCTTGTAGAGCAAATAAATTAATCAGACAAGAAACGATGATTTGCATTAGGGGTGATACCGGTCCGGTTTCGACCGGTTTCGGCATATTTTTCGATCGAAACCGGTTATCCGGTTTGGAATTTTTAGAAACCGGAACCGGTTATAATTTACCGGTTTCGGTCCGGTTTAGTTTCTCATGCCATAAAAAAACCACCATACACGGCCACCACGACCAAAATCCCCGCCGGGCCACCATCATGCCCAAACACATTGAAGGGTTTCACTAATTTAATATGAAAATGTATCCGAAGGGTATTTTGGTCAAACAGAGATGTAAAGGTGATGGGTTTTGGCATCCAGATTTTGTAGTATTGGAGGATATAATTTGGTACATTCTTATTTGATTTGTAATAAATATTTTCATTCCCCACAGGTGAAGCGCGAGGACGCCAGGTACACATATGTATTAACTGCGGTTTCTTGTAGAGCGGTTTTAAAAAAATAAATTAAACCGGAACAATCGAAATTAGACGGTTCAGACAAGAAACGATGATTTGCATGGTTTGAATTTGATTTATGCCTGCAACCAGTCAAACGAGAAAAGATTCCACAATCAATAGAATCTAACACTCTAAAAAAACTACTCCCTCCGTCTCTTATTTTGTGTCCAGTATTTCATTTTGGGCTGTCCCTTAATAAGTGTCCATTTTGTAAAGTTATGGGGTAAAAGTATATTTGATTTTGAAAAGTTAGTGAGTAAAAGTGTAATGATGATGGGCAAGTAGGAAAAGTGGAGGAAAAAGTTGATGTGAAATGTGTAATGATGATATCTTTTTAATAAGTTGGAATTACGAAGCAGGATACTTAAAAAGGGACGGAGGGAGTACATTTTATTAATGGAATTACAATATCCTTACTTTCGTCCGCCTCTCTAAAAGTAAAATTTCAACCAATTCATGTTAATTTCCTTAGGACACAAGTCCAAAGATAAGTTGGAAATATCCAAAGATAAACGTAAATGTTGCTCGTTGCCCCTGCTCGAGCAATTTCCTCCAACCATCAATTTCCAAAATCAAGCCAAACAGCTAGCTCCACACTACCAAATAGTTTATACATATCATTTGATGGTACAACTAGCCTTATCATTGAAAATTGTAGGCAATATATGAGTTATCATTGAAAATTGTAGGCAATATATGAGAGTGCCTTCTCAGACTGATTGCAATTTTGTTGTACTTCAAGCTACGAAAAGATGACCTATAGGCATCAGGATGTCTTGGTTTTGTGAATAAGAGTCTTGGTTTTAATTCAATGGTGAATCATACGAAACGATTTTGATCATATTAAGTCTTAATGTTTTTAAACGTCATTGTACTTAGTGATTACGCAGACTACTCTTCATTATGTCGATTATAGATTGAGCTAGTCCTGCGGTTTACACATAAATATAGAAATAGCATAAGGAATTGTTCTAGGAGCAGCAATTTGAGATCCCTTTGATCTTCATGTGCTGTTCTCCATATTCTTTCTATTGTTATTAGCAATTGATCTCTCTAAATTCAAAATTGGGATTATTGATAATATTATGGGATTCTCTGGTTAAAAATGGGTAGAAGTTTTTCTAAGCCATTGTGCATGGCTGGTGATTTCAATGAAATTAGAAACCTTGGAAAGAGGCAAGGCTGTCCCAATAGGGATAAAGGTATGATGGATTTAAATGCATTGTAGAAAGAGACAAGCTTTTGGATCTCTCAATTGTTACGACTTTAAGCATGTTGACAAACACTTGGCATGCTTCTCACATAAAGAGATTTTTCTCGAACAACCTAGAGTTTTCTAGAGCAATGTGGAAGCAGAATTCTATGGAACTTTTAGAACCATCTCTCAGAATAAATAATCTAAAGTATTGTGCATAAATCTAAACTTCTGTAAATAATTACAGAGAATTCTAGAGTAGGGTAGTTGAGAAGCTTTTAGGGTATGTTCTAGAGTTCTAGCTCCTTAATTGGTGTATAATGGGTGAGGGTCTCATTTACCCAAACCACTTGAAAGCTTTGTATTCAAGTTCATAGTAAAAGCTCTTTCTTCTCTACCAAGTTCTGATCACTCTCCTACTCTTCCATCTTTTGGTTTACTTAGGTGCAAGCAAGTTAAGATGGACGTGACATCTAAGACCGCACAGTTGACGTAGGAAATTCTAAGGTTGTGACACAATGCATGTGAAAGGCTTTTCGCTCGCCGATTGACAAAAAGCAAAAGGGGTTGAGAAAACAGAATTGCCCACATTCGAAAGGATAGGTTATTGAGTGCCCTCGGGACAATGGTCTAGACAAATCAAAACACACCTCATGTCGTTATGTTTCTTAATTTATCAATATAAAAAGTTAGGGATTTCACAGTTTTTACGCGTTACGACACATGTGGGGTACCCATGGCGTATCACATGGCCTATCTGCCAGAGCAGGGAATAATTTCTCCATTCAAAAGGGACAAATCATTCATTTTCCAGAATTGCACTCTATCCTTTCCTAAATTTTGATGTCACTAAACCTGGTCATCCAATCGAAATATCGGGGACACATCCCAACAACTAGTTACTCTTAAAGACATTAGCGACCATGGTTAACGAACTCCCCACTAACTATGGTTAGCTAAGTCTTCTCCGGCTGAGACAAGAGCAAGACTGCAAAAATCAAAGACTCCGCTAATGGTTCTTGAAAAGTAAGTACTTATTTGCAATTTTCAAAGTTAAATATAATTGACTTATTAAAATAATTTTTTTGTGTAATATAAATCTTGTTTGATAGATCTTGATAAAATCTTTTGAACAGTTAGCGAAACAGGGCTAACCGTGATTACTACTTAAATGTTGCTTTGATTTCAATGTTAGCCCAAATGACTCATGATATATTGCAAACATAGCATGAGTTAAAGACAAACACGTAAGGTTAATGGTGTAAGTTAGATTTGATTAACATCCAACATATGATTCATTGTTTTTATAATGTTTAAAAAGAATTCCCTGCCTAAGTAGTTTTTTTTTTTTTGAATGGTGAATTTTTTTTTATTAATCTCTAAATAAGGAGGACAAAGAGAACGGCATGTATGTCTAGTTCGAGACCCAATCCTTTAATTGACAAGATGCCAACCAAAGAACAACTATGGGACAAGCCAAAACTCCTAAAAGGCTTAAAAACTAAAATAAAATGGGACAAGCCCAAACAATTAAGATCCAAACCTGCAAGTTATTAACTAACAAAAGTAATATTGTATTAACAAATTTCATGTCATGCCATGTTTATATACGTCAACTGACTCAACTCTGTCGTGGGTGTGTTTCTCAACTTGTTTCAAGTGTCTATTTATGAATTACACCGGCTAGGCTACCTTAAATGTTGCAAGAAATATGTTTATGCAACTAATCAAGAGTGTCTCTTTTAAAAAAAAAGAAAAAAAAAGACGACATCATATATTAGCCCGTAACCGGCCAGTAAATACAAATTTCAGTCTTTCTAATCAGAAAACATCCGTTTACCTGTCTTTATCGTGTAAAACTATGAAGACTAAACCCTTGTTACTTTACTCCCAAAAGCATTTTAAAATATAAGGTTATATAGAAGGGTTTGATTCATAATTTGACAAACTAAAAACAAGAAAACGAATACTTTCGGTCAAAGGTGGCGTTGGACAATCACTTTCTATAAACATTAGAAAATAAAATAAAATGCTTTCACACCTTTTGTCTGCACTCATCTTTTGTCTTCTTGCATGTGAATTTACAATACTGTTATTTTACGTGTAAAAAAATTCACACTTAATAAAGGCAACGCTATATATTTACATCATGAAGATGATACAAATGAGTTTAGTTTTTAAAAGATAGTACACCTAACGATTTTACACTCCATTTTTACCACTTGCATATTACTTTTTTCATTTGCTTTGCCAGCAAATCTATAACAGTTATTCTCTATTACACATGAAAAATAAAGTAATTAAAAGGATAGTATCGTAATTTTATATAAATAAGAATAAAAAACTATAAACAGGACTCCCAATAGGGAGTGTGAAAATCACTCCCTAAATAAGTAAAAAAAAAAAACTATGTTGTCCAAAGATGTACAACAGGTTGTATGAGACTCATCTCGTAATTCCAAACAAATATTCGAGCCGTTTAATTTGTTTAAAATATTTTTAAGCATTTCAACATAATAATCAACTCAATCGAATATTGTTAAAGCTTTATTTGTCGGAGTTATTCAATTTTTGGTGCCTGAATTTGCAAGGACCATAAATTGAATGAAATATTGACAAACTCTTATCGATATTCAATTGAGTTTATTTTTTATTGATACTTATAAAAAAAATATTTGAAATAAATTGAACAGTTTGAAATATTTGTATCAAATTCTGTGGAGGGTCTCACACAACCTGATATACACTTGGTGTACTCACAATCGGACTATAAAAAGGGGGTTAGGATCCCATCCAATTTTGTTAATGTCCATTTTGGTCCGATCGACGGCTGTGATTAACTCTACGAAATCCAAAGTTTCACCTCATGCCACGTTAGACTTTTCTCTTAAAAGAGACGGCGAATGATAATAACGGAAGTTTGTCCAAGAACTTTTTTTCTGTAATACGTCCAGCTAAGCTTTTTGGCCTTGTTTAGCTTAAGCTAGCTTCTTTTTTATATATATAAAAATTCACATATTTATGTATTAGTTAGTTTTTTTTGTCCTAGTTTAATTTTGGGATCGGCCCCAAGATAAGTTGAGATGCGTGTAAATTGGTCCGAATAGTTGAGTTATCAAAAAAAAAATTGTGAATTATTGGTTGTCTCGACGAGAAGAATATTCAAAAAAGTAAAAAAAAAAAAAGAAGATGCAAACACAATTTTCTTTTTAAAAAAGAAGTCGCTCAATTTGTTTAATATTACACAAACACGTTCTAATAGAGAGTTGTCAAACAAAACCCTAGAAGATGAAAATTCTGTTAGCAATTTTCTGTTGATAAGCCTACCTAGATTACAAAATTAAACATTTAATGTTGTCAAATAAGGTTTGAATAGTGTCGGTATTACCCATTAAGTAATGATCATTTAATAATATGACCGGGTAATATTACACAACTTGAGCGACTTTTTTTTAAAAAAATAAAATTTTGTGTTGAGATTTTTTTTTTACTTATTCAATTCCTCTCGTCGAAACAACCAATAATTCACTTTTTTTTTAATAACTCAAGTGTTTGGGTCAGCTATCGCGCACCTCAATTAATCTTGGGGGCCAAATTCCACCACCTACTTACAGGGTATCCAACTAAAGTCGGAATAAGTTTCGTATGAACTGACCCCAAATGATAATTCACGAAAACTTGACACAAACTAACAAATACAGAAAAAATTAAACTTGGACAAAAAAACTCACAAATACAAAAATATTTGAATTAGTCTAAAAAATAAGCTGGCTTATTAAGCCAAACATGGCGTAGTGCTTAGCTGGACGTATTTAGGGAAAGAAGTTCTTCAGGTGGGACAAACTTCCGTTAGCATTGTTCTCTCTTTTGAGAGTAAAGTCTGAGAGTTCGACGTGGCATGAGGTGAAGCTTTGGATTTAGTTGAGTTAATCACAAGCCGTTGACTGGACCACAATGGACATTAACAAACTGGATGGGATCCTAACCCATAAAAAATAGTAAAAATCGAGTAATTATTCAGTGATTCATACACATAGTCTTGAGCCTCGCATACATATGTGATGGGGTGGGTCCAGAACCACATAATAATTTTTCTCGTAAAAACCAGGAATGGGAGAGACACAAATAAAACTCTGGGTGCACGTACACCAAATGTCCACCGTGCCATCATGTGAGATTCATCTTTGAGTTCCATATAAATGATCGAATCCACTCAATTTATTTAGTCTAATTTTTTAAAAGGTTTCTAGAAAAAATCAGTAGATTTTTACCCATATTCAATGCATTTGTTAATTTTGTATCCAACTTTTGTGACTTATTTATTCATCTAAAAATAAGTCAATTGGGATGGGTTCCGTGGGTTATAAATTTGACGCAAAACTAATAAATACAAAAAATAATTGAATAAAAGACGAAAAAAGTAGTGACGTGCTAGCGATTCCGATTTCGTAAGCACCAAATTGTGATTATTCCCGTTTTTTTTTTTTTCCTGCATTTCAGTTAAGCTTTTCAGGTATCCAAGGGTCCGTTTTGATGTTGTGATCAACCTTTGAAGGAATCCGAGCAGGAAGGCCTTGAATATCGCAACCGTCGGGTGACAAGATGGGAAGTCTGCCAGAAAAGCTCGGTATCGATACGGAATCGATACTATATTAAAACAGAAAAAGCGTATCGACACGGGATTTGCGTTCGATGATCACTACGGGAACTTTTGGATTTGGTATCGTCGGATTAGGGGTTCGATCGGGAGGCTCACCGAAAATTTCAATTATGGCAATTCCTTTTTGGATATTTTCTAAAAAATCTTGTATAAATAGCTTCCTCTTATTTTTTCCAACTAGTTGGTTCTTTCTCTCAAAACTTTCTAGTTAAATCCTTCAAGAACTCTATAAGTCTTTGCCGTTTATAAACGCTCTAATCTTTCTTTTGTTTATTTTCATTTCGCGGTTAAATAAAACTAATAAATACAAAAAATGGTTCTCGAATTCTCGAACTTTAAAGCAATTCACGGAATAAAAGACAAGGGGTGAAAAAAGTTGCCAAGCGGTCTTGGCAAATGGCTCGCCGACTATGTTTTTTTCAAACAAGCGGGTTTGCCTTCCAAACCCACCATGAGCTGCTTTTTACAACGTGCTTTAGAAATTTTTAAATTGAATTTAGCGATTCCGATTATCTGTGTAAGATTTTGAGGTGTGTCTCACACGACGCGATATGTATACCATGCCGAGAAATTTTTCGGTGCCAAGTGTATATTTCACGTGATACCTGCTCAGCACATTCAGGTTGTCCAAAACACTTTGAGATGACTCGGATTGACACTCGATTTCTCCTCCCACCCCAATACTCTTTCTTTCTTTTTTCTCTTTTCAAATTCAAGCCGTTCAAAAATCCAATAGATAATTCAGATGTTCGAAGCGGACATCACGCGGTACACACCATGCGCTGAAATTTTTTCCATGCCGTATTTTTTTTTGATAAACAAAAGGGTGGGAGGGGGCAACCAGCGTAGCAACTCCCCTTGGGCGTGACCATAGGGGCTCCCGATCCGCTGTGGAATGTCCGGATTGAGCCATAGCTACTGTCCGTGAGGACAGGCCGTCACCACAGCACCACCTAGGTACAAGTGGACATAATGCTTTATCCCACACCTCCATGCCACTGACAAGGCTCGAAACCGAGACCTTGCCTGGGAGTGAAGGGGACCTGCCCACCAGACTACCACCCACGGTGGTTTTTCCATGCCGTATGGTTTACCCAAAGTCGGACTCGGAGGGACATGTGGGAACAACGCGCCATACACTGGGGTGGGATTAGTGCTACGAATGGGGAGATTCAGTCTTTCAGATCTGAAGAGAGGGAGAGATTGAGGAGCGAAAAGAAAAGGATCTCCGTAGGAGATACTGTATGATAGGGTGAGAGGGAGAGACAGTTTTACCAAAAATAAAAAAATAAAAAATAAAAAAAGAGGAGAGAGAAGAGCACCTGGAATGTCAAATGTTTTGGAAATACTCGAAACAGCCTCATCCCAAAATCCAAAACCCCTCTCTCTCTCTCTCTCTCTCTCTCTCTCTCTCTTTGCTCTTCCCAAAACGAAAAAAAACTCCTTTGGAATTTTTTCGCTTCCCCCATCTCTCTCTGTATCTCTGTCAACCGTCTGGTCGGCAACTTCCTTGCCCTGTGTGTGTGAGACTGCAGAAATACAGTGTGTGGTCTCACTCACCCTCTCTTCGCAGAAATACTCCATTTACTATTCTCTCCCTCCCCAATTTATTGATAGAGAGGATTTTTCCCGAGATCCATTCACAGCTTAGCGTTTGGTGTCTTAGAAGGGGATACGGAAGAGATCATCATAGGAGTATCTATGTTTTACCTCCTGATTTCTTCGTCTTCGGGAGGCCTTGTAAAAAGGTGAAATACGCCTAGTAGATCTCAATCTCTCCCTCTTTCTTTTCGATTTGCTGCTTACTACAGAGGAAAATGAAGCAAAAGGACATCTTTTTGCGCTTTATGTGTTGTGAAATTTAATTACTAAAATCTTTATATATTTGTGGAGTAGGAGTTTTAATTAACCGCTCCCAGTACCCTTCATCAAATCCGTTTTTCACAAACTTTCCAACTTTGTCCCAACCACTTTAGGGAGGAAAAAAAATCTACTTCGTCAAATCTTTTACTCCCATAGAATTTGAAGTTTTCTTTTTCCCCAAAAGTAATTTGGTGGCAGAACTTTCCAGTGGAGCTCTTTTTCTGCAATTTTGAAATTTAATGAAAGGTTTGGTGAAGGGGTTTTTTCTTCCTTCTAGTGTTTCTTTGTTGGGTTTGTTGGGTAAGTTGTTTGGTCAAGTGTTGGAGATGAACTAACTTTTTGGGAATAAAATTTCAAGGTTCGAAACTTGTGTTCATACATACCTCGATCCAAAAAAGGAAAATAAAAAACTTGTGTTCATACATTTGCCTCAAAAACCAAACAAACCCTTTTGTTCTTTCCTTCCTTTATGATCTGACTAAAATTTGTGTGATTTCTATCCATGTTTGCAGAATTTACTGAATCTATTAAGCAAAGAGGAGACCTTTTATTCTCGTGAGTCTTAAAAATAGCGATGATAACTGTAATGAACTCAATGACCAAACCAATGAATGAAGTGGAGAAGTGCTTAGATTCTCAACTGTGGCATGCCTGCGCCGGCGGCATGGTGCAAATGCCGCCGGTGAATTCGAAGGTGTTTTATTTCCCTCAGGGCCACTCTGAACATGCCCACGAGAAAGTTGAATTTGGGAATTTTTCAAGAGTTCCCCCACTGATACTATGTAGAGTTTCAGCTATCAGGTTTTTGGCCGACACTAAGACTGATGAGGTTTTTGCAAAAATCAGGCTAGTTCCATTGATGAATAACGACTCCGATTTTGAGGATGATGATGGGTTTATGGGATTCGATAAAACCGAGAGCCAAGAAAAACCGGCATCTTTTGCGAAAACTTTGACCCAATCTGATGCAAATAATGGTGGGGGTTTCTCAGTGCCAAGGTATTGTGCAGAGACTATCTTTCTGCGGTTGGATTACTCAGCTGAACCACCTGTTCAAACGATCCTCGCGAAGGATGTTCATGGAGAGGTGTGGAAATTTAGGCATATCTACAGAGGGACGCCGCGCCGTCATCTTCTGACGACGGGGTGGAGCAATTTCGTGAATCAGAAGAAGCTAGTTGCCGGTGACTCCATTGTTTTCTTGCGAGCAGATAATGGGGATCTTTGTGTCGGGATTCGAAGGGCGAAGAGGGGGATTGGTGGTGGCGGGCCTGAGTCGCCTTCGGGATGGAATACGTTAGGTGGAAGCTGTGCCTCTCCTTTTGTGGGATATTCGGCTTTCTTGAGAGAAGATGAGACTAGATCTACGCTAAGTGGTAATGGAGGTGGTGGTAATGCGAATGGATCTATGAAGGGGAAGGAGGGAAGAGTGAGGGGTGTGTCTGTTATCGAAGCAGCTACTATGGCTGCTAAAGGACAGCCTTTTGAGGTGGTTTACTATCCACGAGCTAGTGCTCCGGAGTTTTGTGTGAAGGCATCGGCTGTGAGGGCTGCAATGCGGATTCAGTGGTGTCCTGGGATGAGATTTAAAATGGCTTTTGAAACAGAGGATTCATCCCGTATAAGTTGGTTCATGGGGACCATATCTTCTGTTCAAGTCGATGACCCTGTCCGATGGCCTAGTTCTCCATGGAGACTCCTTCAGGTAACTTCCACCAGAAATTTGCTTTGTATTTTTTTTGTTTTGGTGCGCCTTATTATTGTTGTGAACTTTGTATTTGCTTCCAAGTAGTTTTTTTGTTTTTGTTTTTGGTTGATCAGATTCCATGTAGTTTATTTAAGGCAACTACTGTCGTATTTAGTTTTCTTCATTCTGTAAAGTAGTCAAAAAATTTTCTTGTGGTCTTTCAAGCTGCTTGTTGAGTTCGATACTTAGTATTATCTCTCTACGTGGGGACTTATGCTGCGTGTACCTTGCTTGGGTTCGGTGGTTCCTGCTTGAACTTTATTAGTATTTAACAGTAATAATCTTTTGGATCTTAGAGGTTTCTATGGTAATGGAGGACACAGCTCATGATTTGATCCATTGTTGCCTCTTAATGATTAGTGCTACAAAGCAAAGAATGACATGAAATTGCGTCATTGCACCACACGCACCTCTTCTCTAATTACCAAACAGGATGGAAAATTCCTAATTTTGAATAACACTTTACAAGTTCTACACTCTTCTTTACCTGTTCTTCATTTCCATCTTTAGTTATCTAGGACTTCAAAGTGACATGTTTTGTTAGGAGAAATCCACATTGATGAAAAATGCAGGCTCACATTTCTTGTATCCTGGCCTTTGACTTGATAGCTCTTTTCTCCATATTTTGGATTATCTACCTTTGACTTGTTTTACTTTCAATAAAATAAAGACCTCTCATAAAATCATGCATACGGGGGACTTGATGCTTTTCATAACTTCAAATTGCTTGATGGTACTTCCTTTCCCCATACATCCAGTTGATTTTTTATTTCTGTCGAAGGCCTATTATGAGCACCACTTTGATGAGCATATGATGAAAACAAAGAAATAGTTTTTGTAAACTTTTCAAATTGAATCTGCAGTATTTATCATAAATCCATAACACTTATTGAGGAAGGAAATTTATCAAATCAGACAATGGTGCTAATCTACATTTGCATTTGAAAGATGAGATTTGTGAATTAGTTGTTGGTTCTAACTCGTGTTGTTTAAAAAACATCTTGCAGGTAGCATGGGATGAACCAGATTTACTTCAAAACGTAAAACAAGTCAGCCCATGGTTGGTCGAAGTGGTATCAAACATGCCTGCCATCCATCTATCTCCTTTCTCACCACCAAGAAAGAAGTTGCGAGTCCCACAACCCTTGGATTCCCCCTTTATTGGACAATATCCGATACCATCATTTCCAAGCAGTCTCCTCAGGCCCAACAACCCGTTTTGTTGTGTGCCCGACAACATTCCTGCAGGCATACAGGGAGCCAGGCATGCTCACTTTGGACTATCTTTAGCAAACCTCCACTTCAACAAACTGCAAGCAGGTTCGTTTTCCCAACCACCACCGAGGGTTCCCACCGAAGATAATGACAGTCTTTCTTCTTTGCTCTCTATGGGTGTCTCTACCCAAAATTCGAAGGACACTAACGAAGTAAAGGCACCCATGTTCTTGCTCTTTGGTCAACCTATTCATACAAAGGAACAGATTTCCCAGAGCTCATCTGATGGGAATCAAGAGAAGACCCCGAATTTCTCTGATGGCTCGGGATCGGGAGTTGTCCAAAATGGTCTACCAGAAAACTCCTCGGACGATGGGTCCCCCTGGTACAAAGATAACCATAAATCAGAATTTGGATTGGAGATGGGTCAATGTAAGGTGTTCATGGAATCAGAGGATGTTGGTCGGACCCTCGATCTCACTGCCCTCGTTTCATATGAAGAGCTGTACAGAAAACTGGCCAATATGTTCAGCCTAGAACGATCGGAGATGTTGAGCAACGTGCTGTATCGGGACGCTTCGGGTGCTGTTAAACATATTGAAGATGAACCCTTCAGGTGAATGTCGTTTTTTTGGTGTTTTCCTTTATTTCCTGTGAAGTACTCCATTTTTAATTACAATAAAATGGGTGTTTGGTTTATGAGTTTTGCGTATCGAGCATGCACAAGTTCTTCTCACAGAAGTATTGTTGTGGTGTTGTTGGTTGCAGTGAATTTTCAAAGACGGCAAAAAGGTTAACGATTCTAATGGATTCAGGTAGCAACAACATGGGGAGGTAGATGAAGGGGCGGTGACGAAATGTGATTGTACCTTGTTAAAATGTACAGTTAAACTATTACCTATTCTATAGCTTAGGATTCTTGTTTGTTTCCTAAAGTTTCTGGGGGGTTGTAGGAGAAGCCTACTTCAACCAATTTTCAGTTTTTAGTTTGAGACTTGTAGCTGCGGTTCGATTGGTCTTTTAAATGATGGTTTTTTTTGAGTTACTCCTGTTTCGTGAAAAATTGTTCAAAGTTTGGAGATGAAATGTTCTGTGTATTGAATACATTCCTTTCATGCAGAATCACCCTTTGTTTCTTTTATGAGAAGGCAATGCAAAGCTTGAGTTAATATTATGTGTTCTTCCACACCAACTTCTCAAGTTTTGATGCAGAGGTCCATTTTGTACTTAAAGATCAGAATACCTTCAGCTTCTACTTCTTCTTTCTGAATTCCAGTTGGATTCTGATTAAAAAAGAAAAAGAATTCCAGTTGGATTGGATTGCATTTGTCAAAGAAATCTAAAATTACTCCTGTTTTGAGGTACGAGGGTTGCAATAATATTCTCCAGTGTTTGTGTTTCTCTTGATCCTCTCCCTTCTTCGTGATTGCACTTGTGGTTTGTGATTGTACCTTCTTCGTGATTGCACTTGTGATATTAGAGCCATGGCCCTGCTAGCTTAAGCTCCTTCTAGGGACTTCTCTTCCAATATTACTTCAAATCTTTTCTACAAAGAAAATTGAAGTGTATGCTCTGGTTACCTTCATAGGATCCTCCACATCAGAAATTTCAAAACCTATTTTGGTTGTGAAAATTTTGTATCAGTGGGTTAAAAGTACTTTGAGACTTTAGCTTGTGTGGAAACAGTGTGTCTCGATTTATCTACCCTATCATACAAAATTCAACTAACCAAATTGGTAACGCAAAAAAAAAAATAGTATTACATCATCCAAACAACCTTGCTAAAGTATAACATTTTATCACTGTATTAGTAGAATAAAGTTTTAACTTGGGATATCGCTACTGAACTATTGGAGATGTGGTCATATATGACATTCATATCCTTGTGTGTAAATGCAAAAACCTAAAAAAAAAGAAAAAAAGAAAGAATTAAGACAGACAACATACTTATTCATTTTCTTGCAATTTTTTTATGTGTGCTCTATAAAACAAATAGAATTAGCTATTTTACTTATACTCACTCCGTCCTTTTTTAAGTGTCCCGCTTCATAACTCCAACTTATTAAAAAGACATCATCATTACACATTTCACATCAACTTTTACCTCCACTTTCCATCTTTCTTTATGGAGATATCATCATTACATTTTTACTCACTAACTTTTTATTAAGAGACAGCCCAAAATGAAATACTGGACTCTAAAAAAGGGAACGGAGGGAGTATTTTTCTTATGACTTTGTTCCCTATCCAATTTACACATTGAAGGAGAGGCTTTATTGGAAAAAAGATGGACAAATGTTTTTTTGGGTTCTTTTGATTAGAATGAAAATGACAGCAAGAGAAAAAAATGGATTGTGCAAGAAACTGAAATTTAATTTTCTTGTGAAAGTTAACGAATCTTATACTCCCATTAAATCCATAGTCTTGCTTCCTATCCAAATTCACATCATATGCTAAGGTTCAACGTCCCCGAAACCTTTTATTTTTGCAAAAAATATAGAAAAAAATTTCACTTTCTTTTCTATCATTTCACTTTCTTTCGTTTTCACTTTCCATCATTCTAATCAAACATACCCTGAGAATGCTAAGGTTCAACGTCCCTAAAACCTTTTATTTTTGCCAAAAATATAGAGAAAAATTTCACTTTCTTTTCTATCATTTCACTTTCTTTCGTTTTCACTTTCCATCATTCTAATCAAACATACCCTGAGAATAGTTATTCTCATTTCTCACTCTTTAATTGCAATGTTTTCAACATCCAACCATGGGGGCATTGATTCTCATTTTTCACTCTTTAATTGCAATGTTTTCAACATTCAGCCATTGGAGCCTTCTCTAGTGCCGTAAGAACAGGGAAATAGATTAGTTATATATCCTTGGGATTTGAATCCGATTATTAATTAGCCTAAAATGAAGGATTGACCACAAGGCTTTTAAAAGGTAACACACAGATTATGCTGTCAGAAAACTACTTGATCAATCCCACATCCATTAGTCAATTGGTTCATGCATTTCACTCTCAACCTAACCTATTTATGCTCTCTCTTTCTTTTTTTTTTTTTGGTCTTTTGCTTTTATCAAACTTCAATTCATACCCATTGTCTATTAACTCAGATACGCACTGTTAATAAATTTATGATATTTTTAGTTAGGGATCAGAGCCTTGGACTAGAGGAAATCATCGAAATTTGAATCATACATTGGGATCTGCTCAAAGACTCTTCGCTGTCACGGCCTTAGAATTTCCTAAGCCAACCATGCGTAGGCCTTAGATGCTACGCCCGCCTTTATTTGCACCTAAATAAGCCAGAGTAGGAGAGTGACAAGTTTGTAGGGAGAGAAAGAGCTTTCACTATGAACTTTAGTACAAAGTTTTCAAGTGGTTTGGACAAATGAGGCTATCACCCATTTATACATGAAGAGAGAAGTGTACGTAGAACATTCTCTGAAAGATTCTCAACTGCTCAACTGTAGAATTCTCTACAAGTATTTATACAAGTCTAGAATTATATACAATGCTCTAGATTATTCGAGGGAGATGATTCTAGATACATTGCTCTAGGAAACTTTAGATAGTTCCATAAAAACCTTCTTGTCTTAGTGGGAAGCATGTCAAGTGCTTGTCAAAAATGCTTGAGTCATGACATTCCTCCCACCTATGGAGAATTCGGATATGATCCTTTGAGCACATCCGAATTCTTCCAGCGAAGAGTTTTTGAGCAAATCCGAATTCAGATTTCGACTATCTCCTCCTGTTCAAAACATGGATTGGAAAGAATCCGCTTCCTTTTAATTACTTCATAGAAAACAAGTACTTACACGTAATCACTTCCTCTTCTATTTGACAAGTCAAACTCAAGCCGAGTAATGGGTTAATCAAGCTTGACTTCAAGACAATAGCATTCTAAACCAAACCGCTTACCCATTCGTTTGACCAAATACAAGCTTTGAATTAACTTATATCTTCGATCAAACATATGGTGTTCGATTAAATATTTATTATCCAGATCACCGTCCACTATCAATCTCTTATTTCCAATAGTGCAAACAAGCCAAACCAATTCTTTTATTGAATAAGCCTCTATAAAAAGAGCCAAGCCTATACAAACAAACCAAGCTTTTAGAGCGTTGAGCTTGGCTCATTTACTACGCGAACTTAAAACTCGAGTTCGAATTGCTCTCGGACAACTTGATTTGTTTGCAGCCCTAATTTCAATAGTGGCTAGGGACGGATGCAAGATTTTGAGGTTGGAGTGACAAACATTCAAAAGAACTTATAATATTGGAAGACGATATTATCAATAGCAATTGTAAAAATGCCAAAAAATAAAAATAAAAAAATTTGTCATATATAGTTTCGATCAATCGATTCAATTAATATGATATGATTATGATTGATTGTAATTGCGTAGAATCTCAGACTTTATATTTATTTTAGAAAGCAAAATAGTTTTAGAAAAACAGTAGGTAAAGGTATTGTATTAGTCCTATAAGACGTTAGTTTTCAAAATACATTGGTTGGACAGGCGTTGAATTAAAAAAATGCAATCTTTAAAATATTATAAAAACATTATTGTGGTTTCAATAGAAAGTTAAAAGACGATGATGTCGCTTATGCTCGTCCACCCCTAGCCTTGATGGTGGCTAATTTACATTTATAGGGATATACTATTATACTCCGTACTCCGTAGTAGTGTTATATATATATATATACTCCGTATCTTGGATCGTTTTTGTGTGTGGCCGTGTGCGGGGGTGGGGGGATTGAATTTGACAGTACAGTACAGTGTGGGGATATTTATTGGACAGGACAGGAAGGAAAGAACAGACAGACAGCAAAGATTGACATGTACTAGTACGGAGTATATACACTAAATAACAAACTACAGATATGTATGCTTCTGCTTTATGTATGATGCTATGGTGTCTCCGGTCATTTTAGAAACACCGAAGTCATTCCCTCTGTTCTATTGATTTCTTCTTCGTTCGTTCGTTTGTTCAAGAGAGAGAGAGAGAGAGAGATTACACATTCCCCCATTACAATGGGACCACTCCGCTCATAAAAAAGTTGTGGCTATTGATGTAGTAATTACAGGGTCGGCCATGAGCTAAAACTCAAGGTGGTGCGGTCGCTTTAAGCTTCCAAAAGTTAACTTGAAATTAGGCTTCATTTTCCATATGCACATTTTAATAATATATATATGTAAGTTGTTCCATGTTTTCAAAATGTTGAGTGCTGGTCCAGCAATCTTTTTAAATCCTTGGCGTTCCGGGTTCAACACCTAGGAGAATCCTTTTCTTTTGCCAAAACTCACTCTTTTTCACTGGCGCAGGAGGTCCTTTGTCTTTTGGCAAACTAATTTTTTTTTTCTTTTGGAAAACTAATTCTTTTTCACTCCCAAGAGGCCCTTTGTCTTTTGGCAAACTAATTTTTTTTCTTATTTTCTGTAATTAGATCTAGGTTGGTATTATATAATTCTTGCATCCCTTGTATTCTAAATTAGTTATGCTTGAGTGATTATAGATATTACTCAAAACCTATATTCAATTTTTTTGCATGATAAGTGTTTTGATAAGTTTTGTTTCCTTTCATTTATTTCAATTTTATTTTCAACTTCTAATATCAAATTCACAAATAAAATACTTTTGACTTTAAATAAACCAAAATAATTAATTTTCACTCTACAAACTTTGATACAAAAAAATTCTTAAAATAAATAATTCTCTCATTGCTAAAAATAGTATTCTTACGGTTAAAGTTAATAACATGATTAGTTAGAAAAAACGCGGTGTATGAGTGGTACTTCGTCGTGTTTGATTTTTTTCCTCTAATGGTATAAAACATTTTAAAATTTTATTTTAGTTAAATTAGAAAACTAAAATACCATGTTTAATCCTTTTATCTTATACTAACCACCTATGTTGGATTTTTTTTTGGTTAGAAAACCTGAGGCCTCAATTTTAAAAGTCGCTTTAAGCCTTCAAAAACTCAGGACCGGCCCTAAGTAATTACTACTAAATAAATATGGAGTACCTAGCAGCTCGTCCGGCGTCAACTCGGCTTTGGACCACCGGTTGCGCCGTTTTGGTGGTCGGATCGATGGATCATCTCCTCCCCTGTTTCTCATTCCCAATACAAGTACCGATAGTGATAGAGTAGATCGAGGATCAAATACAGTAACTATAAGGGGTGGTTTAGACAAGTTATTTCTACTAAATGGACTCTCAATTAATACATGTAGGTAAGGTAAGGAGAATATTTATCTCGAAATCCTTGATTTTGTGGGTTTTGGCTAGAGCTGTAAACGAATTGAACAACTCACGAGCTCAGCTCGGTTCGGCTCGTTAAGGCTCGGCTTGTTTAGTAAATAAGCCGAACTCGAGTTTTTGGCGTAAACGAGTCAAGTGGAGCTCGCCTCGTTCGATAAAAGCTCATCTCGTAAAGGTAGGCTCAACTCGATTAAAGAGGCTCGTTTAGTAAATGACTAAGCTCAGCTCGTTAAGGCTCGAGCTCTAGTTTTTGGCTAGTTTAGTAAACGAGCCGAGCTCGAGCTCGCTGAAGCTCGGTTCGGCTCGACTCGTTTACACCCTTTGTTTTGACCCGTTTAGTCCACGATAGGGACCCTCAGTTTTTTTTTATTTTTATTTTATAACCTTTACTAGAAATTTCTAGTAATTTTTTTTATCTTTAAGGTTTGCATACACATTTACATTCTTTTGTCTCATTGTTAACGATGATATCTAATTATTTCAAAAAAAAAAACATCACCAATTTGCCAATGTTGTTTCTGGTCTGTGTTAACTTTTTATTACCCCTTTTAGAAGTGTGACACTCCAACTTTTAGTGCAAGGCGAGAATTTAATGGTAGAAGTTTTTGAATTTTACGGTGAAACAGTTGAAGTTTGAGCATATTAATTAATTGTAGGAAAAGTGAAAGAATTTTACGGTGAGAAGTAGAAGTATGTATGCAGATATTCTTTTGACAGTACTGGAGTGTGTGAATGGTGTGGGTTTTATCGAAGGGTCAAAAATCTCTTTTAATGAAGTTACCGTTATTTGGGTGGAAGTAAATTTTTATTTTTATTTTTTATTTTTACCTTTCTGTTTCAAAAATTCTATTGTCCAAATTTCGTACAAATCCAGATCGATCCTACCTGTTTGCATTAGGGTTTCTTTTACGGAATTGATATTTTTACCCCGTTTTTGTCTTTTGCCAAAAAAAAAATACATACACTTTCTTTTACCATCCCGATACAAAATACTGTACATATGAGGCAAAAAATGTGCACGAGGACACAAGGCGTTGAAACTGAGAAAGTCGTTGCATATTTCCATGACTTGAATTTGAAGCTGTGATCCAATTTAATACTCTACTAGTTTTTATTTCCTATTAGTTAGTGAAAACCAACACAAGATCCAAGAATTTTTTTATATTTAAATTAGAGATATTAATTAACAACGTTCACATAAAACCAACCCGAGAAATTAGGTTTTCCATATGGGAACTCCCCAATCTTGTCCCTCCATTTCCCTCTTTATCCTAACTCTCTATAAGAAGAATCAGTTTGGCAATTGAAACGCTAGACATATTTTCCCAATTTGGACGATTCTGCCCCTGTGGTTGGGAGGGTAATTCCGTCATTTAAACCATATGTGATATTACTTTGTTAGCTCCGCCACCCCCTTTTTCTTTTGTTCAGTCTCGCACTCTTCTTTTGATCTTGGGGTTCAGAGAAAAACAGAGCGAGACAGAGAGAAACAGAGAGAGAGGGAGAGAGACAGACGCCGGTCCTCTCTCTCGCGGCCATCAGCCATAGCTTCATTGACGCCGGTCATCTCCCTCACTAGCCATAAGCTTCTTAGGTACAGAGAGAAAGTACGAGCAAAGCATAGAAAGGTAGCGAACTCAGAGTAAATTACAGGTTTTTGGGTATTTGGTACCATGTAGTGTTTGTCCTAACTCTCTATAAGAAGAATCAGTTTGGCAATTGAAACGCTAGACATATTTTCCCAATTTGGACGATTCTGCCCCTGTGGTTGGGAGGGTAATTCCGTCATTTAAACCATATGTGATATTACTTTGTTAGCTCCGCCACCCCCTTTTTCTTTTGTTCAGTCTCGCACTCTTCTTTTGATCTTGGGGTTCAGAGAAAAACAGAGCGAGACAGAGAGAAACAGAGAGAGAGGGAGAGAGACAGACGCCGGTCCTCTCTCTCGCGGCCATCAGCCATAGCTTCATTGACGCCGGTCATCTCCCTCACTAGCCATAAGCTTCTTAGGTACAGAGAGAAAGTACGAGCAAAGCATAGAAAGGTAGCGAACTCAGAGTAAATTACAGGTTTTTGGGTATTTGGTACCATGTAGTGTTTGGCGTTTTGTTCTTTTTCGTTTGTACTTTTTTGGTTTGTATGTTTGATTGTTGTGTGGAGCTTTAATTGATCCAGGTTTTTGGGTGTTCTTTTCATTACAATTTACGATAATTGATACTGAAGTCCACCAAAAATGACTCAGTTGGAGGGCAAAAAGAAGAAACAAGCTGCATTCTACGCAGTTTTTAAAAATTGATTATGGCTCTTTGTTTTGTGATTTCTATGGCACAATTTACCATAATAGAATACGTTGTTTCACAAAGTTTCCTTTCTTGTTTGCTATTCTATTTGTGTTGCATGTGTGTTGTGTGCTTTGATAGTCCCCTTCTCATCTAGAATTTACAATAATTTATACTGAAGTGCACTAAAAATGACTGAGTTGGAGGCAAAAAAAACAGAAAGTCTCATTGATCATGCGTTTTATGATTTATTGATTTTTTAATCCTAAGTTTTGTGATGCAGTAATATGGCCCTGCGTGTTCCATTTCGCCGGTGGGTGCATGTGAAGCATCGAAATCCTCAAGCTATGCATGGAGGGTTTTATTGTCTTCTCCCTATTCAAGGCCGAAGGGTGATTGCTGCGGTTGGACGATATCAACGCTCTGGACAGTTGGAGTATAAAGCATTTAGTATCTTTGTGCGCGAGTATAGAGACATTTTGGGTTTGGGTGAGAATTTGATATGGGCTGTACGCGATGATTTAGTTAAATGGTTGGATGCTCTTGTGCATAATTCATTCATACGCCACAGTACTCCAGGTATTGATTTAGTTCAACATATAGGATACATTGTGTTATAACTTACAGATACATGAAATTCTATTGATTGTAATACTCTTTTTACTTTGCCATTTTCTAGGTGTCCAACGGTGTTGGTATATTAAGCACATGTCTCAGCTCTATGTGTTCGCGCCAACTATGGTGTGGCCATTTAATTTGTGTTTATTATTATTGGAATAAGTCCTCTGCATTCATATGTTATTATTGCTATGCTGTGAATTCTTTAAAATATATTCTTTTCTGTTCTGTAGTTATTGCCTCAAGGTTTACGTGCTTCTTTCGAAGGCATTGGTAGAACTACTTGGATTTTGATAAGACATGGATGTAAAGCTTGGCCTATTCAAGTTGTCGATGGTGTAATGCGGAATGGTTGGCGTGAGTTTCGTACAAGTCATGCCATAACGACTAATTATAAGCTTATCTTAACATGTGAGCGAAGGTGGATTTTTAATGCAATAATTCTTGATCAAAATGATGTTGAAGTGTCATATGATTGGACAATGTTATTGAATGAACATTGGCATCAATTGCATGCTCTTCAAGGTAAGTAATTTGAAATATATAAGTAACATTTATTAATTTCCTCAGGTTAATATTAATATTGTGATTTATAACATCAGGTAATTTTGTAACCGCTTGTCTGCCTTCCACAATTCAACAAAATCTCCCACTCATGAAGTCCGGATATTGGTGCATGCCACAAACAAATAATCTTCAGGTATACTTTCAGTGTTTATGTTCATTAGTGACTTTTATTCCATATATTACAAACTGAATGCCTTTCTAATTAAACGAGTGTATTGTGTAGGAGTTTCAAAGTAGACTTGAAACTGTACTTGAAGATCTAAATTTGGAGGTTATTTCAGTTCGAATGGGAAATAGAACTTGGTCCATTTCTGTTGACAATGGACATCTGAATACTGATATGTTCAATCAGCTCTTGGATGTTCTGCAGCTTCAACTCTATGATTATGTGTTCATTACTATGTTACCAAACCTTGATGTTAGGCTTGTCATCCTTGATGCTGCAAATGATAGAGAAAGAATTTATGACTGGCTTTAGTATGAAGTTTATGCCTACTGCCTTTTGGATGTTGTGCAATGAAGAATGAAGAGTCCTTACATGAGTATGCCTTTTTGGGAAAACCTAGCAGCACTAACTTATTTTGCTCCTGTTGTTTTGGTTCCATTTTGTACTATCATGAATTCGTGTTCGCGGATTCTGATAGATTATGTTAGCTATGTCTTAACTTTTGGAAAGTAATGAGCCAACACAAGTTATGTAGATGTGTCTAGGTAAATTGTACTCTTTTGGCACAAATCTATTAATATATGTTCAGTTTACAGTTTATTTACTTTTGCTTAGTTTCCTTGGGCTGATTCTGCTTCTTTTTTTTTTTTTTTGTGGTTTGTATCTTTGCACGTATTTGTTGTTGTTTTGCCCCTTGGTTTGGCTTGGGCAGGTTTCAACCTGTCACTTGCCCTCCTTCAAAGTGACAGGGAAAGTGGCAAATCAGTTTGATCCTATGTAATTCACAGCTCCATTTTCTTGATTATTCGTCTTTGTAGCCATTCTGTGTGCATGGAAAAAACAGTACTCATGAGCAACATCTCATTCAATCTCTAAAAATGGCTACACTCTCTCTGTGTTATAAATCGTTGTGCTAAGTTGCATTGAAACGCAGTCAAGTGCCAAATAAGCCCTCTCATGATCCCAATCTCATGATCTTCACTGTCACTAAAAAATGCTGATACTCTAACGAGTTGCAATTGTTTCTAATACTCTATATTTTTAGTTTGATGATATATAAAGACAAAAGATTTAGCCGGACAAATGCCAAGAAAAATTTGGTCATAATACTTCCATAAATGCGTTTTACTTGACTAATTAGCAAAACAATATTCTATCTAGCAAGAAAAATTTGGTCATAATACTTCCATAAATGCGTTTTACATGACTAATTAGCAAAACCATATTCTATCTAGCTGGATATTTACACCTGACTTAAAAAAAATGGATGTTTTTGTCTCTTGAGTAAATAAAATCTAAGCTTCTAGCAATAAAATCCTATTCTCATCGTAAAGCCACCATAGATTACATCAAAATATTACACCAAAAAAATACTTAATTAAAGACAGAACATATTTTGATTTCTTGTCTTTACAAAAGCTTGCCATTTGCCACCTTTTGTCTGCACCCCTTAAAACCTGCACTTTCAAGCTTTAGCTTTTGAGCAATAAGTTCTGATTTCCCCACTTCGTACGTTAATCTCTTGAGCAATACTACTTTCTTACTCAACCTTAGCCATGCAAGTCCTTAACGTTTGCCACGTTTTTCATCTACCAGTTGATTCTCCATTTTCTAACTCCACACCATCCTACAGTCACTTCACTCCTTGCACAAAAGAATCTCTCTCAAGCACTTAGCTTTTCATCTAGCTGATGCAACAAAGCTGTGAATTTCATCTGCCATTGCACGAACTCTTCAGTAATTGAACTTCTGTTCAGCAATCTTCAATACTCTAACTTCCTGGTACAAGTATTCTTCTCCTCTTCTGTTTCTGTTATATATAAATTATTTCCGTATATATTAGGACATTAATTTTCACATCAAAAACATATATCTGCTATATTTAAATCATGCTCTGAATCTCTGCATTTCTTATCAGATTTTATGTCTTTCCTATCTTTTGAGAGCATGCATGTTTATTTGATCAATTTTTTTGAATTTTATTATCTCATAAATTCAATGCATGCATATGGTATTTCTTGAGAAAAAAACAGTACACTCTTACAAATATGTTAGACACGTATCCAGAGAGTGGCCAAAAAGTGTCGGTGTCTAAAAAGTGTCTAACTTTAATATGTGACTCCGGCGAAGTGTCCGTACTACATAATCTTTCTGTGTGTGCATATAGAGAACAAAATAAAAGACACATGCAATTCTTCACTGTAACATGATTATCGTAATGTAGCAGCCATGCCATTCATATAGGCTAATAATATTTGCCATGTTTTCTGTACTGATCTGATGTACACAACAGAAAAATGGACTCAAACATATTGATCTTGATATGTTGTGGTAACTAATAGATGAGAAGAACCAATGACCTTAGCCGCACGGAGAACACTTGAACTAGAACATTTGAGATTGCGAACGTTTCTAGCGCTAATACATCAAGCTGCCGGGTACTGGATTTTTTAGAAATAGTGTTTCTTGGTTTTATTAGAGTATAGGTTTTTTCCTCTTCTTTTTTCCATGTGTATTCAATAATGGAATGAATAGAGCCATGAAGCATGTAGCATAGTGAATGTTCAAAGCTGTGTGTACCGTTCTTATTCTTAGTGAGGCGACAAGATTTTTCTCTCAATACTCTAGGGAGACATCCTGAAAAGCAGCACTCAAAGCAGATATGCCTAGGTTGGAATGAATCCAGAACTGGACTGAACAAAGAAAGAACAAAACTTTAACCACCTCAGGCGAAACCCTCGACCTTTTTAGAATATTAGAGTAGTAACATTATTTGGACCAACAACTTTTCCTTTGGCACTGTCTTCTGGTTATTCAAAGGAAACTCATAATTTATTCTGTTGCTAATGAAACATTTGTCCATTCTAGAGAATGAAGAGGATAATTCTCACATAATTCCTTTGACACTAATGTTATTCTTTCCTTTTGTTATCACATAGTTCCAGTACATGCATTTAGAGGATAAATTCATACCTATTAATTCCATTTATTTAGATTACATGCATCTTAATAGATGTTCTTATGACATATGCATATACACATAAGAACAATTAGCTAAGACTAAGTTACAATAACATATTAATCTAACTAAACTCTTAATACTTCCATAGCAATTAAACAAAAATGTCTCAGAACAAGCGTGTAAGAATCCCATATTGTCAATTCTCACAAGAAGAAAAAGATAGATTAAACGCACGGCGAAGGGCTTTGTATGCAGAACGAAGATCCAGAACAGAAAATACACTCTTTCCAGTTGAGATACAAGAAGAAGTTAGTGCTGAAGAAAATATTGAGTCAAGCATAGGCTACAGCTATATGGCAAATAGTGCTTCGAATGATCAGCAGATACTTGATGAGCATAATGCTACTTCTTTACATTCTCTTCCATCAACATCAACTTCAACAAATCAAGATGAATGTATGATATCTACTGACTTCATATACTGTATTCAATGTACGGAATGTATTCACTGATAAAAATTAATACTTGATCTTTTAACTTTCTATAGGTATGCTATATGATGTCTCCATAGGTATGTCTATAGACCTTCTCTATATTCATTTATAAAATCCAATTGGTAATGCATTAAATTTTAATATAGGTATAACAGTAGATACTTTCATGCCTATACAAAGTTTGCTACAGCGAGCTATACCAACTGAGGCATATAAACTACCAGATGTGCAAGATTGTCGCCATTGTGGTGCCAAAAGATTTCCATATGAAACACCCAAATTCTGCTGCTCTGGAGGGGAAATTTCTCTTTATCCAATTGCTATTCCTCCTGAGCTTCAACATTTGTACTCAGGTTCAGGGCCAGACTCAATGCATTTTCTGCAATACATAAAGCCCTACAATGAGATTCTTGCATTCACATCAATGGGTGTTCATTTAGATCCAGCATTTGCAAAGCGAGTTAATGGAATATATACTTTCAGAGCACAAGGACAAATCTATCATTTTATTGATAGTCTTTATTCCTCGGGACAAATGCCATCATATCTACAGTTATATTTTTATGACACACAGAAGGAAGCTGAGCTCAGGCAAGGTGACAAAAATAAATTGCAGCCCCATATGATATCAAGCTTGATTAATCTGTTACAAGCAAATCCATATTCTCAGTTCTTCCGTAGTCTAAGTCATTTGCCAAATATTGATGAATGCCAAATCATATTAAGAGCTGATCCTAAAGTAGACTACACTGCCTTACCACCAACTGTACCACAAGTTGCTGCTATCTGGATAGAAAATGAAGAGGCTGCTGACTTACAAGAGCGTGATATAGTTGTTCAGAAGCATGACGGCCATACTCAAACAATCAGTTATTATTATGGCTGTTACGATCCTCTTCAATATCCGCTCTTGTTTCCATTTGGTGAGCCAGGATGGCATGAAGGAATCAAGAAAATTAGGCCATCAGCCATGTCTCAGTCCTGTTTGGGCCAAGGCAGAGTCTTGCCAAACCACTCATCAACAGCAGAAGAACTTATTTCCAATGAAACAGCAGGTAAATCTCACTACTTTTCATATTCAGTTCATTATGCTATTCAAATGAGAAATATCTCCAGCTTATGGAAAAACTAAAATCCTCTTATTTATTTAGTGCGACAGGAAAATGCCCGCAAAGGCAATATGGTCTCAGCTCGAGAGTTTTATGCATATCGACTACAGATCAGAAAAAATACTAACTCTATATTATTGGAATCTGCACGTCTTCTACAGCAGTTCACAGTTGATATGTATGTTAAGATTGAAACTTCAAGGTTAGACTACTTCAGAAACAGACAAGAAGAGATTCGAGCTGATCTATATCAAGGAATCGTTGATAGCGTCGAACATGGTGAATCTGATCCATCCAAAATTGGGAAACGGATTGTTCTCCCGGGTACTTTTATTGGAGGGCCAAGAGATATGCGGAAGCGATACTTAAATGCAATGACTTTGGTAGAGAGGTATGGCAAACCTGATCTGTTTTTAACAATGACATGCAATCCAAATTGGCAAGAGATAAAGGATCAAATGAAACCACATGAAGAAGCCCAGAACAGACCAGATTTGCTGTCTAGAGTGTTCAAGAGTAAACTCGAGCATCTGCAGAAAGAAATAGTAAGAAATCAGCTCTTTGGTCCAGTTGTTGCATATACTTTTGTCGTTGAATTTCAAAAGAGAGGTCTCCCGCATGTGCATATGTTGATGATACTCAAAAAACCCTTCAAGCTTGACACAATTGAGAAGATTGATGCATTAATTTCAGCAGAAATACCAGATAAGAAGAAGTACCCACATTTATATGCAATGGTCATAAAACATATGATGCATGGGCCATGTGGAGAATTAGATATCACAAAAGCATGCATGCAAGATGGAAAGTGCAAGAATCACTATCCAAGAAATCACTGTGCAGAAACTTCTATTGATGCAGACGGTTATCCAATATATAGAAGACGTGTAACTGCTGAACAAGTGCAGATTCGTGGCCAAATGCTCGACAACAGATGGGTTGTCCCATACAATCCTTATTTGTTAGCTATGTTTGACTGCCATATTAATGTCGAAGTTTGCTCCACTATTAAAGCAGTCAAATATCTATATAAATATATCTACAAAGGACATGATAAGATTATCTATCGCTTAGTCACATCAAAATTCCCTGGAGACATTGACGAAATCCAGCAATACCAAGCAGCAAGATGGATATCACCACCAGAGGCAATATGGCGAATATATCGATTTGCTCTCCACGAAATCCGACCAGCTGTTATCAGTTTGCAGTTACACTTAGAAGGTTGTCAGTTGATACCATTAAAGAAGGATACTAATCTCCATAATATAGTGGATAATGAGTTCATGTCAAGAACAATGCTCACGCAGTTTTTTTGGATGAATGCTCACAATGATAAGGCGAAGTCATTAAAATTGTTCTACAAAGACTTCCCACAATACTTTGTATGGAATGGTCCATCGAGAACATGGACAGAACGAAAACAACAAGAAGTCATTGGCCGAATCGTGACAGCAAATCCAACTGAAGGTGAAAGATATTATCTCCGACTACTGCTCACGCACATTCCAGCACCTACCTCATATACATATCTCAGAACAGTCAATGGAGTCACCATGAATTCATATAGAGAAGCAGCTATTAGTCTTGGCTTGCTGGAAGATGACAACACCAATGAAAAATGTATGCAAGAAGCATGCTTGTATCGAATGCCAGTGTCACTGAGACAACTATTCTGCACCATTCTTGTTTATTGTGCTCCAGTTAATCCATTGGAATTATTCTTCAAATTTGAAGATGATATGGCAGAAGACTATGTCTCCATGCAAAAGCTAAGCAAAGATGCTGCACGACAAGTTTTACTCCAAGCATTAAATGCAGAGCTGGAATCTATGGGCAAAAATCTGCACAATTTTCAATTATCAGATCTTCTTACTTCTAATTCAACAACAAAACCAATGCCAAAAGAAGTACAAGATGAAATGAACATTCCTATATCAGAAGATGATCTAAGAAGCCCAAGTTTATTAAATGCAGAACAAAGAATTGCTTATGATGAAATTCTTGATGCTGTTCTAAATCGAATACCTAAGAGCTTCTTCATTGATGGACCTGGAGGTTCTGGCAAAACATTTCTTTACCGAGCTTTACTTGCAAAAGTTCGTTCACAGTATCTAATTGCATTGGCCACGGCAAGCTCTGGAGTTGCAGCATCGATTTTACCCAATGGAAGAACAGCTCATTCTCGCTTCAAAATCCCAATAGATAGTGACGGCAAACTCTGTTGTAGCATTTCAAAGCAATCAGGCTTAGCTACTCTTATGAAACAAGCAGCTCTTATCATTTGGGATGAAGCATCAATGGCCAAAAAGGAATCAATCGAAGCCTTGGATTCCCTCCTCCGCGATCTTACAGAAAATGATACATTATTTGGAGGAAAAGTCGTGGTTCTAGGAGGTGACTTTAGGCAAGTATTACCTGTCATACCTAAAGGAACAAAGATTGAATGCATCAATGCAAGTTTGGTCAGATCATACATATGGCAATTACTCATCAAATTCAAATTGAAGGAAAATATGCGTGCAAAGACTGATCCAGCATTCAGTGCATTCATTCTCCGAGTTGGGAGCGGTCTGGAAAAGGAAAATGAGGCAGGAGAAATCAAATTACCATCAACCTTCATCCTACAACCAACCACAAACACAACACCTTTAGATCAGCTAATCCAATTTGTTTTCCCATCCTTTGACCTTCACAGATTGGACCCACTTTCTTTGACCAATTCTGCCATTCTCACACCCAAAAACCTAGCCGTTGATGAAATCAATGAAGCAATGATTGGAAAATTCCCAGGCAAAGAGCACACATACTTAAGTTTTGATGAAACAAGTGATCCTACTCAACAAGGACTCTACATCGACTTCTTGAATTCCATAACACCTCCAGGAATGCCATGCCATCATTTGGGTTTGAAAAAGAATTGCCCAATTATGCTACTCAGAAATATCAATCCATCGCAAGGGCTATGCAATGGCACAAGATTTATATGTAAAGAATTCAAGAGCCACTTAATCATTGCTCAAATAGCAGTAGGTGAAAGGAAAGGTTCTACAATTTTTATACCAAGGATCCCTTTACAGCCAAATGACCCCCAACATTACCCAGTACAGTTCACACGTCGCCAATTCCCTGTGAGAACATGTTTCGCCATGACCATAAATAAAGCTCAAGGTCAAACGTTGAATACTGTTGGTATATATTTACCTGAACCAGTTTTTGCTCATGGTCAGCTCTATGTTGCATTATCTCGAGCAACAACAGCAGCTAAAATACGAGTACATCTCAAGCACTCAGAAAATGATCGATTACCATGCTACCACACAAAGAATATTGTATACAAAGAGCTGCTAGAAGAAGCTAATTGTTTATAGTTACAAAACAAAATTAAAATAAAAAGCCTAGGTACATAAATACTGCAAGAAACAAAAAGGTAGATGCTATAGCATTCATTTATCTTTGCATACATTCATCTTTTTTAATTAGTTAACCATGTATATTCTTTGCTCATGCTCAATTCTAATGGTATTCACTTCTAATCTGCTTATTTCCTCTATCTACTTGTAGGCATCTTAGTCTCACAGATCTGGATGGCTCCTAACATCATACCATTGAGAGATATTGTCCTCACAAGCAAAAACTACACAGTGCAGGCCATGGTCATTGAGAAAAACATCCCAAGAATGTCAAGTACTAGCACTTCATTCTATCAAAGGATCATGTTGCAAGACAAAGAGGTACTATTCGTAATACTTCAATAATCATTCATTATATACATCCCAACATAAATACTCCATCCATTTACAACACAAAAAACTCTACCATTCAACAGGGAAACAAAATACAAGCATCAATCTTTGGACAGAACATCAGAATTTTGGAACAAACACTCAAGCTCTATCATACATATTCCATAACAAATGCTGCAGTTACTGAAACTCCACAACTGTTTCGATTTCTGGAAAATAAAAACCAATTGGCCATCAACGCACGCACACCAGTTGAAGAAATCCACATTGATGGACTCACACAAAGGACAGTGAAATACAGCTTTACTCCAACCACTGCTCTCCACCAAGTCAAAAGCCGTGATGCAAAACTTGGTAAGTTTCTATACTGACTAATTTCTATACAAGCGCAAAAAATAATTAACATCATTATCATATTGTAGATGTCCTCTTTGCAATTCTGGAAGTTGGACCACGAAAATATATAAATGACTCATATGTTGTCAATGTTCGAGTACTTGATCACAGGTAAACCCCAAATAAAAACACTAATAGTGACTGCTACTTCTATGACTACTAACAGTACTCACCACATAATTATGAAATGTTACTAGCTTCCAACCCTCAATTATATCACTGTGCGACCAATTTACTGAATATGAAGCACCAGCAATGGCAAATTTACCAGGAAATTTCCCAGTGGCAATTGGACTGCGATTGAAAACATCAACATACTGCGGTAACGTAATACTTATTCATAGCATTTATATCACATTTCTTCCATCAAAACTCACATAACTATCCTAATACAGGTCTAACGCTTGCCACACGAAACTCATCAAGTTTCATCTTTGACCCACCACCACTACCAGAAGTAACTGCACTGCGGTCATGGTAACTACTATATTACATACAAAATAAAAAGCCTAGCCCATAATTATTATCTTAGTTCAAACAACTGCAAATGTACATTCTCTGATTTAACTATAACAATTGCAGGTGCGCAGCCAATGCAGCAAAGATCAGAGAACTACCAATAGCACCAGTACCACAACTTCCCATGCCAAAACCAGGCGAAGATTCAGAAGATGATATCACCAAAATTGCAAACCTACCCATCTCAATAGAAAAGGTATTACATTCACTAAATTTCCCATCATGCTCTTATAATCAAAGTACTAATATGGTTTGCACCAAGAATTCCTTTTCCTGTACTGCACATTCGGTAACGCTGTTATGAAAGGGTTCTCAATTTCATTTTGCATGAAATACTTACTAACTGTGCTATTATACTCTGCATATACTATTACTTTACTAATCAGCTACCCTTAACCTTGCTTTCATACTCTTCCTATCCAGACACAATACCTAAATGTCCAAGGCATAGCAAAGGTCACCGATTTTGCTCAAAGCTTCTACTACCTGGCTTGCTCAATCTGCAAGAGAGCAACAAATGCATACGGAAATGGAGACTTTTGGTGTAACTACTGTGCCAAAAAAGTACCCGCCTTGACAAAGTAAAAAACCTTCTCCCATACCTTCATACAATTTCTAATTCAAAACAGAAACCCCACTATCCTACACAACTAACACACACTACTAAATAAAATCTTCCTCATTTGCAGGATCAAATTCAATATCCAAATCACAGATGCAACTGGAAGCATCGAGGCAGCAATCTTTTCAGAAGTTGCAGAAGAAGCCTATGACATTACACCAGCAGATGCAACAGATGTAAGAAAAAGCCACTTCATTCGCACAAAACTCAAACACTCTACATTTTAAAAAAAAAAAAAAACACTAACTAACTACTCAATGCAGGAAAAACTTACCCTCCCAGTGCTTCATAAGCTAGGCGAACCAAGAAAATGCATCATGACTTTGAAGGCTTACATGCACAACTATGCAGGACGCAGCCAAATAAAGTTCAACGTGCACTCCATGTCAACCGAAGACCTTGCAGAACCAACAAACCGTTCAGAAGAACTTCTTGCTTTGCCTCCAAACACTCCAAATAAAAAGAGCAAGAGAAGCGAGCATGAATCAAGCAGCTCAACCTCTGCCCCAACAACTGAAGAAACTCCCAACAGCCCTAGCAACAACAAATAATCAACATCCACAAGCTGCAGAACTTTAAAAGCTTTTGGCGCCAAAAACTCTCCACCCAAAACCTTTTGCTTAGTCTAACTTGCACAAACTTTGCCTTTTGCAATTGTATAAAAAAACTTGTAGCCACAATCGTGCAGTTAGCAACCAAAAACAGAAACATATCTACACCATGACAGATACATCTACCTTTTGCTATGATCAAGTACTTCGTCAAACTAATGCTTATAAATTCTGCTACGAACAACTACATGCAAAATATTAAAAACAACCAGGAAAAGATTTCCACAACGGGCATGCCGGGCGTGCTTTGCACGCAGCCCCGCACCTAGTCTTAATATAAATAACATTGACACACATAAACAAACAAACACATCCCAGTATATATATTCGTGCAACAATATAGTAGTAATTAAGAAGTTAGAAATAAGAAAATTTATTGGAGGGATGGTCTTGGGGCACCGCCACGAGGTTCTCAAATTTTGTTACACATAAATGTATGGTAGAGAAAGGTGTTGGGGCACCACTTGACGGTGCTGTAAGACCAATAATTGCCATAAAAATAGATGGATCACATGAAAATGTATAGTGGAGAAGGGTGTGAGGTGGTGGTGCTGTATTAACTCCTAAATACTACTCCAGTAATTACTAGCTAGTACTATACGAATAGGAATGGGGGGTACAGAAATAAAGGAGCATGGAACAATGGGGCCAGTTGGTGGTTGTTGGATCAATTGGTTCACAAGTCTTTGTTTTTTTTTTTGTTTTTTTTTAACAGGGTTGGGTTCAAAAAGTCAAATGAAGGTTGTCAAAACAAACCCAACCATGCATAGTTTACGGACACAGCAATCTTTAAATGACCTCATCATACAATCTTGGCCTGTCATTCTGTTTCCACTTGCAAATCGGTTGGACAGATAGACAACTAACTAGTAGAAAACATATCACGAGAGAGTGAGAAAATTGGATTCTCATTTTGATCTGGCTAAAGTTGATTTGTGACGGAATTTACTAACGGCAAGGGGAAAGTCAAAAGGGAAACAAAGGGATTATTAATAGAGAACACAAATTTAACAACAGTATCCAAGTATTCGTTTTTTCCTTTGGCAAATCTCTTTACAAATTCTTGATCCAAACACGATTATAAAATTACTAGATCGTACAATTATTAGTATTTTTACAACGAGGGTGCACTGAACTTCGTCCCTATTAATTCTTTAGGTACAAATAATTTTCGGTCCCTCTCATAAAGTTAACACCTAGCCTAGGTCCAAACTAGGAAACTCGAAACTAGCAGCGTCAAAATCGTCAAGCAATTAACAACTCCTGGGTCCGAAAATAACAAGTTTTTTAAGTAAACCAACATTGATGATACCCTTCTCAATTGGCCCAATAAGAAAAAAGAGATTCTTTGTGTGTGAAAAAGAACTTTGAAAACTTTAAACTTTGAAAAAGAGATTCCTTGTTCTTTTCACTTTTCAAAAAAAAAATTCAAAAAATACCCCCTATATTCTCTCTACTTTCAATTATTCTCTCTCTATCTCTCTCCACTTATTACCCCTACTATTTTTCAAAAAAAATTTCAAAACTCAAACCAAACACAGCATAATACTTCTTAAAAAAGGTATTTGAATGGGGTAGTGGGAGATGGTTACAAAATCCCAATCATGAAAGATTGGTGGGTGGTCTGGTGATGGACCCCTCGTTGAGGTTGCTACTAATAGCAATATTGGTTAAGCATGACCAAGGTCAAGGACCTTATGGATGATATTGTGGGTTGGCATACCCTACTGCTGTCCCAAAGTTTTCAACTTAAACATTAATTGTTGCAACTATTTGAATATACACCTCCCTAGTTTTGTTGTTTTTTTTCGAAAAGCCCTTATTGGAGGGGTTCCCAGTCTGGTATTTTTTTTCTACCTCCGCTTCTTTATTGGATATCAGAAATGAAAAATAAAAGTTCCTCAAAATCAAAGATTGGACCTCTGTATGCATGGAAAACTTTTGATGTGTCATATGGGGGTTGTTAGGGGACTTGATGTTCATGCAAGTTGCCCTATATCTGACAGAGTTCTGGAGGACATGGAACACCTGTTTACGAGCTGCCACAAAGCTAGATAAGTTCTGCGAACCCCGCAAGCCTTGGAGCTAAGCATAAATTATGTTTTGGTAACAATATTACTTAATTGGGGGATAATTTTTGTTCTCTCTTATTGGCAGATTTGGAAAAGCAGAAACTTGAAAGCTTTTGAAAATGTTATCACTGACGCCCAAGCAAACGTGACAAAGACTCACTCTAGCACAATTCAAGAGGCTTTCAGGACCTCGATAACCTCTACTCATAGAGAACCAAGACTAATTACTTGGTCTCCCCCACCTGCGAGTAAGATCAAGATGAATACTAATGGGAGGGCAAAGGAGGATGGAAGGAAAAGTTGGCTTTGGAGGGTTATTCAGGAAGGATAATGGTGATTGGGTATGCAGACACTTGGGCGAAATAGAGGGATGCAATTGCTTGGAAGCGGAGCTACGAGGAGTTCAAAGAGGATTGCTAATTGCGCAGGGGAAAAAATGTCGTCATTGAATGAGATTCAGATTTGGTGGTGGAACTGAAGAGGAAGGGAGCAATCATTGAAGACAACAGATTCCTCATGAAGAGGGGCAACCGTTCCATTCATCACATTCTGAGGGAAGCAAATATGTGCCCTCATAAGCTTTGCTAAGATTGGAGCTAGGGGTGGCATGTACTAGATTGCTTCGATGCTATAGTAATCCAAAAACCAAACCAATACATAGAGGACAACTGTAAAAGCCCATTTACTATTGTCCAGATTGTAATTTATCCTAGCATGGTGAGGAATACAGAAGGATGAACCCTTTCGGCACGCAAGTGATCCATTAGAGGTTGTACAGGATGCCAATGATCAACACACACACCGAGAAAGAGAAGGGGAGGGGGGGTGGGGGCGCCAGAAATAGAGCAACCAGCACCAATAAGAACCTTGAAAAGCCCTTTTTTCTCACGCGCAATAGCAAACGGAAGGTAGAAACAGTGTTAAAAAGAACAGTGCTGCTTAATAACAAATCTATAGCTCCATTGAACCCATTAGGATATTGGGGTGAACAGCGCATATAGGCCTCCCCAGTACCACTGTAATCAGAAATTTGGTACACGTGCCTATGCACCTCGCCTGCATGTTCATAAAAAGCATCCAAATTGGGTAGAATTACCCTCCTATACATGCACATGATAATTCACCTGATCTTTAATGACTAAATGCTTGGATCACGCATTGATCGATGAAGAGATGACAGAAACGGAGATGGATTCGCATGAACACAAAATTTTACGACCAATTATTTTAAACCATAAAAGGATGTTTTTGTCATATCTGTTCATTTTCTCCTAAGTCCCTAAACAACCATAAAAAAGAAGAGTGTAATGAAAGAGATCATGATGTAACAGAACAAGTTATATGCCCATATAGACGATCAACTTCATACAAGTCTTGATGTACAAATACACAAGTACCAGTGATATTTGTTTGTAATAAGTAATTAGACCAAGCACATAAAGGCAACTACTTTAGAGCAATGGGGCTCTTCATAGAACTTTAACCCAGCTTCATTCTTCATGCATTCGTATACCATCGAACATGAAATGCCATACCTGAAAATAAAGGGCGTGAGCAGTTACCAACCTCGACATGTTTCATGCATGAATGCCAGTGGATATCTCATAAGAAAATGCATATTTGACGATAGAAATGATCTATGTTTACCAAGTAAGAAAAGATATCAGATAGTGTGCGTGACTAACAATTTGCAACTATACAACCTGCTGTGTACCTCAACTTAAACTAAGGCCTCAAGACCTCCCACGGTGCACCACACGAGAAAATCAACTACTAAAAGGCTGGGGCAGAAATCAAATGGAAATTTAGCTTATCATGTGACTGCAATCGGAAATCTTGAATCACGAACCAACAAATTACCAAAACTAACCTAAAATGGGCTATGGGACGGATTCATAGGCCGGTCAATTTTTTTATAGCCTCCTGTATATTTTCCATCAGGTATCGATACTTCCAAGATAGTCAAAAGTTAAATTTGCAAGACATGAATCTGTGGCCCTGTAGGAGCCAGGCTATGCTGAGACGGTCATCTTGCCTTGTTGCACATTCTGACTGATTCGACCCCCGGAACTCGAATGAACTCTTGTGTGGATATATATGTCACACAACACATGAAATTTATGTGTCATTTGTACACTTCAAATGATCATGAAACTTAGCAAAGGAGGTCAGAAATTTGATGTCATGCTTAATTGGTTATGCCAATTCGTGCAACTTGTAGTTTCATTCCGAGTATGTCAATGCATGATTTTGTTTAATCAAGGGGTTAGTTAAGTCACAAGGAATAGAGATGTCTTGAGCTGTGCTATGACTTGAGCCGTGTCATGTTCTAGAGTGAGGTAGGCATGGCGTATGGGAACCTAGTGTATGGGATCGTAGTTTATGGGAACATCACAATGTTTGACTTAGTGGATTTTTCGGTTATTGAGAACAACGTTAAGCGTACATAAAACTCTTGCATGCTGATTTTCGACACTTGATTTACAGCTTTTCGCTATACATCATTTTTCCACGTCATGCATATGTGGAAAGAAGGGTAGCTTGCTTTATTTTATGGAGTGCCTAATACTCATGGTGCTATGTTGCCCTAACATTTTACACCCGGTGTAGATAGAGGTGAAGGACGTGGAGAACATCGAAGCCGAAGAACTTGTTGAGCAGTGGATCTATGAGTAGACTAGATGGCTTGTCCCTTGTAAATCATTTTGTAAACTTGTACCTAATGTTAATTCAAAAACTTATTTGATTAAAGATTTGGGTCGTAATAGTGTAATTTAAATTTCCGCACAAATTCTATCTGAAAGTTCGAATTTATCCTGGATTTTGTCTAAATTATTTTAATAATGAGCCAAATTTACGGGGCATTACTACACCGTTTTCAAGTTCATATTTGCCAACCATAGTCCTAATTCTTTAAGAGGATAACGAGAAGCTTCAAAGATGAGTGGTCTTTAGACTCTTTACATTCAATGGAGTTATGTTTTAGTTAAATGATATTGCATTTTTGGATTGTACCTGGCCTAAGAAGCATGGATATGGATATGACCCAACACGGACAAACATACACGGCACTTTCTAAAAGTTAGGAGACGACACAGCATGGACAATTCACTCAAAAAGACGTTTTCTCAAAAGGGACAAAATAAAAGCATAGAATAAGATCCCAATCTGCATATGCAGAACAATATAACACACTATATACACAAAGTGTCCAAACTAGATGCACTGACACGATGAAAGCCACCAGGTACGTGTAGTGAGTAATTAACTGGATCACGTATACAATATGCTCTTAGAAAGTATCACCATGTCAGTAATACAAAACCTTTTAAGAGATAAGCACGAAAGAGGAAATTTGTAAGAAGTCGTAAGAAAACTGATTTTTTATAAGAGAGGACAATTTTGCATGTAGACCCAACCAAAAATAAAGTTACAAATAAACCCAGATGACTAGATGAGATGAGGACAACTGTTGTAGAGCATGCCAGCACCGTTGACCAAAAACGAACTCATGTCGCTTTGGTCCTTGAACCTATCCAATAGTTGCTATTCTGAGTTCCTATTCTGTGGCTCTTTCCAAATATTTGCAATCAGCTATAATTATAGCATAGTCAAGGTGTACAGGATTGGTTTTATCAAAAACTGCTAGAATCATTCCACACTTGGGTCTTTTCTATACAACAATTGAATGACTAAACTCTTAGAAAAGTGAACACCTACCACTCCAATACCATCCCGTGTACAAGAAAGGATTGGTTTGTTCCTTATCAAAAACTGATTGAATTGTTCCACACTAAGGTCTTTTCTATACAACAATTGCATGACCAAACTCTTAGAAGAGTGAACGCCTACCACTCCAATACCGTCCCGTGTACAAGAAAGGATTGGTTTGTTCCTTATCATAAACCGATTGAATTGTTCCACACTAAGGTCTTTTCTATACAGCAATTGCATGACCAAACTCTTAGACGAGTGAAAGCCTACCGCTCCAATACCATCCCGCGTACACACACCAAAAAAAAAAAAAAAAGACCTAAGGGGCAACCACTCAACTTTGGAGATAAAATGAGCTGTAAATACATTACCTGAAACATCACAGATTCACAAGTACCAAATAACAATAGTACTCTTTGCACATTGACACTAAGGCAAAAATCTCTTACCGTATGAAATAGGTCTCATAAACGCAAGTTCATCATGGTATACCAAAGCAAAAACTACTGATTATGGTTTAAGAGAGAAAAAATTCCGTGTGCAAAGAAAACCAACTCACAAATTTATAGGGAAATGACATTGGGCCATAAGCTTACAAAGGGAATCGCACATTTTGATTATTGGTACAAGCATCTTGGACAAAAATTGGGGCAATATAATCCTTACATAAGGGCCATCCAATCCAACTTTTAGGCACTAAGCTGCTACAATTTTAGCACCAATGATTATCGTAACAGATGCCCAACACATCATAATTCATAAGCTTCCCGCAACAACAGCAAAGCAAATTCATGTTGCGTCCACGAGAAGTGATTGATTTCTAACTACTGCTATCTTGGTATACAGTATACCCTTAGAGCGTCCACATCTCTCTCCCTACTCCCTCTCTCTAGTCTAAACTAACGAGCCAGCCCCAAAAAAACTGCATTGCCAGTCTCGTGGAAATTGCGTGAGAAGTATCTCATGGAAATCACATGAGAAGTAGCAGGAGCTACAGTTCCTCATTGAAAGACATGAGGAACTGTTTACTCGCCCCCTTCCTCCCACCCATTCAACCGGGCAACTGGGGTTCGATCTTGGGGGTTGATCAACGGAGAGGGGCTTGTGGAAGTGGTTTGGTTTGCTGGTTGAGTTCGGTCTTGGAGGTTGATCGGAAGATCAATGCTTTTCTGCATCTCAACTGCCTGATCCTGATCAACTGAGAGTAAAGTTGGAGAGCGAACGGGTTTGGTTTGCTGCATTTAAAAAATAAATAAATAAAGATACAATATTTTTAATGGGATAGTTTTAATATAGAGAGTGATGCATAAAAGTGAGTAGCTAAAGTAATAAAATGGCTTTTAAGATGAAATTTGGTCCAAAATGTAGAGAGCTTGATGCAGATCTCTTATATACAAACTTTTTAAGCCAAATACAAAAGAACAAGTTCGAGGTAATCTTAAGAATCCTTATTAAGTTCGGACCTTTTCTGCATTGATCGTCAATAGTCTCTTCTAATTTCTCCTCAAAATTCAAATTCAGATACCTTGCTCAGTCCTTACAATGCCTCAACCCAATAAGCATCACCACGAATAGGAATCACTAAAAGGAATCTCCGTATACCTTCTAAAGGAGGCCATATATCTTCAAGACAACAACGCAGAAATCATAACATCGAACGAATACCAATGAACGAATTTACTACTTGTCCGAAATCGCCAACCCATTGAGAAGTCATCACAACCAGTCAATCAAATTAAGCACGTAAATGCAACGACAAAAAACCAGTTAAAACCCTCTGAACTGAACTGACCTAACAATCAGGAGACATCATCCTTATCACGCGATCAAACTAGGAACAAGATTCAAAATATAGGAAAACAGAAGGGTACAAAAAGAAATTAAAAGAAGGAAAGAGAGAAGTTGCAGACCTAATTAATTGTAGTAGAGTTCGAGGCCCATGCCGTCGTGAATCTCGTAGTCCTTGAGGGTAATATGGTCCTTGTAGACGTTGTACCACTTCTGGATACGGATTTTGTCCGCACGGGTGCCGGTCTGGGCGGCGACGAGCTTCTTGAGGTCTCCAATGGTGTCGTCGTCGTTGCACTTCACCCTCACCTTCTTCCCCAGACGGTCGTTGAGCACCACCTCTATCATCTTTTCTTCTTCGGCTGCTACTGATTCAACGATGGAGGGATGGTGGTAGGTGGAATTGGGAAACCCTAGCCCTAGACTTGATTTTATAGTGTCCAATTTGCGTGATGATCACACAAACAAACGAGACAGAGAAGGAGAACTCGGTGCAGCGGGTAAAGGCAGCAGAAGGAAGATGCGGTGTCGTTTTGAGTTAAATGTCTACATCCTGACTTTCATATAATTCCCATTTCACCCTTAATGATTGTTTTACCAAAATTTTATGGAATTATCCATTTCTAATTTTAGGGAAATATCCCTTGATAGCTGGTCCGGTTTCTTTGGCCCCCGTCGGCCTTCAGCTGTTAAATAATTCGGGATGGATTATCAAGCCGAACAAGATCCGCCCTCCATCAATTCCCTTACCCATTTTTTTCGTTCAAAACAAGGACGCCCTTGCCTGCTTACACATTGTAAGGTAATTTCCTAGATGGAAAACCCCCACTTCTGATTACGAACTGATCGGCAAAGGAAATCCCAAACTATACTAACTCAACCACGATGAATCTTGTAGGCACCATGCCCTTAAAATTCCGGTTTTAAGAGGGTTGAATTGAGGGAGCGCTAGCGGGACGAGCGCTCAATAAAGAGTCGTCATTTGGGTTTGAAGGTCCGCCACCCAAGGAACCAAACTTGAAATGCTTTCTATGCTGTTTGATTTGAAAAAGTGAAGACACCAGTCCGTCATAACCATATATGGGTTCAGGAGCCAGGTTACAGGAGGGGAATGGTTTTAAGGCACCCCTCTCATCCAATCCGAAGATCGGTCTCTACTTAGACATTTTTGTTAAAATATTTGAGGTTCTTTTTTTATTAATCAATTTTTAGCCAATTAAAACGGAAAACAGTTAAAATGGGAATTAAAACGGTAACAATTTGCAGGATGTGACAATATGGCATGGATGGATGTTACAAAGAGCGATAAATGAGATAAAAGTCAAAAAATTGCTGAAAAGCCAAAACAGTGCACTAATGTGAAAGGCATGAACAGGAACCAACTTGCATGCAATGATCTACGTGCATGCAAGATGTCGTGCAAGCACCAACGCGCGTGAGTCAGCCTGTCTTAGCATATCTGATTTTTATCTTCCTCTGAGCTCTTGAATGACCAGTGCTCACCCAGGACCAAACCAAACAGTTCTATACAGAGTTCAGTAAATAATAATTACAAACAGAATAGATATAAATTGAAACACACCCCATAAACAGTGTAGGGGAAAAACAGTGGCCAAAGGCCAAGTTTTCCATGCAAAGCCAACCACTGGAGGTCAGCATGCGCGCACAGATCTAGGATAGGCGCGCACCTATTCTGACTGGACTTCCAGTGCTTAGTGTTACATATCTGGGCTCTGAGACATATTCAGAAGCTACCCAGGGGTATTCCAGAGTAGCAGTTTAATGTATTGAAGACAACTAGCAATTTCTAACATGTAAAACAGTAAACAGGTTTTAAACATGCTCAACAGTGCCCTATATACTATTAAAAATAGAAAGACCAACACCCCTGTCCCCACGTAGGTCTGTGCACGCAGCCAAGGATTGGCGCGCGTGTACCAACGACCGACGCGCGCAGGTTAAATGATCATATGGTTCTTGTAACCCTACCAGCATTAGGGCCAGGACGGGTTTATATTACCAGCTTTAGCCCTGTCAGCTCCCCTTAGGGATCAAAACAAGAAAATAGTAAGTGTTTATACCTTTGTTTGAGGTTGTGAAAGAGTTTGAACTTGGTGTTTTAGTGGATGTATAGTGGTTGCTTTGAGTGGTAATAGAAGTATGAGAGAATTAGGGTTGAGATTCGATTTCTCTTGAGTTTTTGTAACTTGATAGCTTTGTAACTTGGTAACCATTGGCAAGGAAGGCCATGGAGGGTATTTATAGGCAAAGGAGGTGTAAGCAGCTAACAAAGGGCTAGTTTGGCTTACTTGGTGGCTAAGCCTCCCCATAAAGGTGATGGGAGAGGTTGAGGGAGAGGGGACACCCACCCTGCAAATGTACTGTTTAGGCAACGAAATCAGGGGCTCTACAAGTGTAATAGACCCCAGATGAAGATAAAAATCTGGCTAGAAAAAGGTAATAGGACAAGTTGTTGACCAGCGCGCGTAGGTCTAAGATAGGTGCGCGCGTTACAAACCAACACGTGCGTGGGTCAACAGTCAAAGTTTAACTATTGACCACCACATGTCAATTTGACCCACGCGCGCGGATCCTGAACAAACGCGCGCAACCCAAACCTAACCACATATTGGTCAACGGTCAAAGCTCGACCATTGACCACCACGTGGCAGTTTGACCTGCGTGCGCAGGTTCCAAACCAACGCACTTGGCTAGGGTTAAGGGTTCAAAGGTTGTTCAAACACTCCAAATTCAAATCCTAATCACTCTCAAAACTATTTTTGATCCATTCCCCCCCCCCCCCCCCCCCCTCGAGTGCACTGAGTTGGAAAACCCTAAACTGTGGATTGCATTGATGATTACAAAATGACTCAAATCTCTTCTTCTTTTTATTGTCAAACTTTAGAAGGACTTTCATTGATACGAAAATCATACATCGGGAACGGGCAGCCACCCCTAACGAGGGAGGAAAGTAACCACAAAGGAGATCTAAACTCACAAATGAACATCCAAGACCTCACACAAATAAGACTCATCTCCGACCTCGAAAAGTCATCAAGACGACGCAGAAAATCCACCACACTCACAAGGAGTGAGAGAAAGTCCCACGCAGGGGTGAAAACCAACAAAAAGACAGCAAACAAAAACTAAAGTAAAACCTACGAGTAAATAACAGATCCACACCCCTAAGTCTAGCGGCCCAAAAATGCCAATCAAGATTGTCACTTCCACCGCCGCAAGGCTGGCCTAGACATAGCAGAAGTCACGAAATAGAACCTTGATCACCACAGCAACCACACCCAACGTACAGCACCACCAATTTCTACCTCTGTCCCGAGAAACTACTCCCTCGTCAGGGCGCGAACCTATGTGACGCCAAAAACAATAAGAAAGGGGCCAGCCTAATAACGTCAACGGAACTGCAGGACGATTGGAAAGAAGCGCACATGGTGAGGAAGATTGAACAAAGGAGCACATAAGCAGACTGCTCTACCGATGACGTCTCGCTGAAATCAAGGGAGGGATCTAAAGTAGATAGAGAGAGAGAGAGAGCACATAAGCAGACTGCTCTAGCGATGACGTCTCACCGAAATCAAGGGAGGGATCTAAAGTATAGAGAGAGAGAGAGAGAGAGTGAGAGAGAGAAAAGAAGGGGGGCACGCCCCTCCCCCAGGAAAACCCTAAGAGTTGAAACTGAGAGAGAGAGAGAGAGATGGTAACCCACCATGGCTTGAATCTATAAGTTGCAATTTCTAGCCCACAATCTCGAAGTTTAATTGCTATTTTCTTTTGATTCCATATATTTATCATAATTCCGACATGTCTCATGTTTCCTGTTTATTTTGTTTCAATTTCACAAAATTATCATGAATTTGAGTACCTTTTGCTTTGGATTTCACAATTATATCATACTTTCTGTTTACGATAGTTTCATCTGGACAAATTTACCATTTGTATTCATGGCTAATTTTAAAAAATTACTATGAGACCCATAAGCAACAACACCCCTACATGTTATCAATCATCAATTTTTTTACGAACAAAAATGTAATTTTGTAGAAATAATCATGCGAAACATGGTCGATTCCACCATGTTCCAAAATATTTCATAATAATAGATGGTCGATGTGGAAAAATAAATAATGGAATGGTTGTCCTCAATTTTTACGATAATTGTGCATAAAATATCTCGTGATAATCATGGTCGAGTTGAGTATATATGTGTGTTTCTATGATGACCCGAATTTTTACAATGCCGTAAAATAAATACTGCTCCAAAATATTATAACCAATGGCCCTAATTTTTTGAATACCAACAAAATGTGCAAAAGACTTCAAATAAATTGCCTAAATCCAAAGACTTCTTGATTCTCCAATAAGGCCGCCACTAATCCGTCTTGTACTTAAACCCACAAATTACGCAGGGAATATACAATACCAAGAAGAATTGGCTAAAAAATAAAGGAATTAGCTTAATCAACGATATATCAAATTAATTATACGGGACCTCGTTCTCGAATCATCTCGATACTATGCCAAGCTCCACCTAGGATCTAATTATTTGTATGCGCCAACTGACCACATAAAAATAAACCAATTAATTATGACCTTGCTCGATCCATAACTATTCCGTGAGCCTAGATGAACTTATATATACATAGACCAATCAAATCCACAGCTTTCAAACTCGTAATCATATTCAACAAATAATATCATCAACGACAACTTTCACAGGGTCAAATAAAATGGCACGGATCCAATAAAAAGCACAATATCAAAAAAAGAGTACGCAAGACGAGATAGTGAAGGAAGATTAAGAAAGTATTGTATACTTCCGGTACCTCAAATTACTATTGTGACTGCCTGATCCGAAGATTACAACTCCAAGAATAAGATCCTAATATTAGACCTCGATCATCCAACCAAAGCAATGAAATCCTCCAAACTTAAAACCATCACCAAGCATAATTTTCTAAGAGTAACCACAATACTGTAATCAAAACTAAAAGATTTTTAAAGTTAATAATGTTGGTGCAAAATATGTCTCACAATGGTATAATCAAACTTAATAACTTCTTTAAAAATAATCAAATTTTGAGTTTTGGATAACTAAAACTAGTAACTTTTTGACAATAACTAAATTTAATAAACCCTACATATTCTCAATCAAATACACCAATCATTATACAAAAATGTTATCTCTCTCTCTCTCTCTCTCTCTCTCTCTCTCTCTCTCTCTCTCTCTCTCCGAACAATATTTTCAA